>VWZD01011431.1:41977-99554 GCA_013396695.1 Sakesphorus luctuosus
TATAGAAGCAAGACCTAATGGATCTATTGACAACTTGTATCCTAATTGTTGTCCTCTATTTCCCTCACATTTGACTTTTTGAGTGACAGACCTCACGCATTCTCTCTCTTATTGCTTCACTTGTGCTAAAGCAGTGCACTGCCAACCTCCTTTTTTTACAAAGAACATGGAGAAATCTCACATGTTATTTTGGGTAGTGACTCGTGCCTTCAAGGTATAGCCTGTCACTGTTGCCTAAAAAGATGAGCTCTCTGTTACAGCTTTCTTAACTAAAGGGTTGTGTCCACGAGTTTTAGTAAAGTTTTATTTAAGTCCAGTGGTATAATCCTATGGGCATATTACTGAAGGTAATTTATAATTGCCCTATCTGATTGTAGAAATTTAGGAAGGAATTAATGCACCCTAATTTGGACATATAAAAGTTAATGCTTAACACTGAAGTTGTCAGACCAAACTCCCAATCAGTGGTGAAAATTAGGTACCTCAAGAGTTCAGGCAAGCCAGATAAGGTAAGCTTCAATGACTCACACTAAGTAGTCTTTCAAGGCATTTCAGAGTAATTACTTCTCTGGAGATTTCTGTTTCTGGCTTTGTTTTATAAAGAGAGCCATGGAATGACTAGCTCTTTGTCTTTAGACCTTCAGACTTCTGTAGTTTCATCTAGATGCCAATTTCAGCTTAGATGAAAACTGCACTGGATGATTGTGTCTGACTCCCTAAAACCTGATCTTCCCTAATTTTTGTTTTAATTAATTTTAAGAAGGAAAATTACTTTTTAGACTGCAAATAATTTTTTCACTCCTGCTATATAAATTGAAACACAAATAAAAATGTTGTAAAAATATTTTTTATGAAATTTCTCTTACAATCCAAAACCTATATTCTAACAAAACTTGCTAAAATTAGAATATGCCAGAAGTGAGGCCGGCAGCCATAAGGAACTTCCCTCATGTGTAGTTACTCTGATACAGGTTTTATTTACATTGTTGCATATTATTTCCCACTAGGCCCTTGTTTATTTAAAGCACAGCATAGGCAAAACCTGTCATTCTATGTCTCACCTTATTTGCTATGTTATTTTTTTATTCCATGCAGAATGTGAGATGCTAATAACTGCTGAGCTTCTCTGTGGTTCTGCCACTGTAAATCGTGTTACAAATCTTGCAGTTGTTACCAACTTTTATCTTTCCAGTGGAAGGGATGCAAAATACTTAGCATCTGTTTATAAACTGAGACAGAGAAAGTCAAAGGCACCCAGAAGGCTTCTTCCTTCTCAACGAAACCAGAGTATCATGCCTCCTTCACTGTGGAAACATATAGTGGCTACATCTATGAGCTTGTGATCTTTAAGTTCACTCTATATTCAGTGGAGAGGAATGATTGAGGGAGGTGTTTAAAAGAACTCAGACTAATTACACCCCAACAGAGCCTTTCTCCTACCCCTCTACCCCATTCCCTCCCTCATACAGAAAGCTCAGGTGACTCCCTCAGAGGCAAATGTTTGCTTTGGTCAGATGAATCTCACTAATAGAGCTTGACTTTTCAAAGATAACCTCTCAGAGTGTCTTCTGTATTCTCTGGCTAATTCTCATTGACTTCTGTTAAAGAGGGGAGATGTTATGTTTCGGATTAAGTAATACAACAAAGGAAGGATCTTGTATGCAGCAGCCTTTTGTTCTGTATAACTTAACTTTATCTCCAAAGCTTTAAGTGGTGAATTAATAACTGCTGTTTATAAGCTGTTATTATTTCTGACGTCAAAACCATGTATTTTTCATTTGTAATATAGTTTGGATGTGTATGCTTACTGTTGCACAGTAGGTAACTTTCTTTGCAGCAAGTCATGACATTAATGATATTTGCAGTAGTACAATAAGCTGGGGGGATCCATGGCCAGCTTCTAAAGGTGTTAAGGCTATGTTTTAAAATGATGACTATTTATGTTTAAACCTATGTATTTCAGAATACTTACCCCCAAAAAGTTTTTTTAAAAGATGTCGAGGTTGAAAACTTGAACATTAAAAGCTTAGAAAACACTAGTAGGATTGGTTGTGCAACTCTTAACATGCATCTTAATTCAGAATCATCATGCAGCTCAGTGGGAAGTATTATGAAAGTCTTAATTGCATAAACATACCCTTTGTTTTCCATCCTGCAGACTTAATTTCTCCCCAATAAGAATTTAAGGTAAATTAGTGATATTTTAGCATAATTATAAAGAAGAATAACATAAGTGGTGAGCAAGCCTGAGTCTAGTTTATTTAACTTTGTTGCATTCTACATTTCACATGACTGTTGGCTATGCAAAGAGGGGCCATTACTGCTGCTGAAGCTTTGCAACTGGGCAAGTTCAACTGGAGAGAAGGAATAAGCTTTTACCAAGCTCGGTTTATAGCCTAGTGGCTAAAACAATCTCCATGAAGGTGATAAAGGAGACAATTAAACCTCCATCTGATAATTCTTGGCAAAGAGCTCTTAAGATTTCTCAGAAGGCAGAAACCCCATCATTACTTCCTCTCAGGAGTTGCATCTGAAAGGCATTATAAGCCATGCTTGTGATTTCCCCCTCCTTAAATTTAATTTTAAAATAAGATTATAGGTTTTTGTTTTCGGGAGAGTTGGAGAGATGGAAGCTCCTCTCTGGCTCTGACTAATTTATAGGAAGAGGAAAGCTTAGTATCCTCTGGGTTTCTATGTCATAGGCTAAGCATGGTGACATAAGGCACTGTGTTACTCACCTGATAGATATATCAGATTCTATTCCATCTTTACCTTTTTCTTCACACTGTATAGGAAGTGTATGACCTAATACAAGCCTCTGCCTTCTCAGATATATTTGGATTTTAAAATTACAGATCTTAGAGCTTAACTTTAACCAACTTAAGCCTTGTCCTTTAGTCACTCTTCAGAATGGATACTGAAATATAGTGGCATCAGTATTGCATGTGCAGTGACTTTTAGATTATTCTGAATTATCTGAAAGCTGTGGGTCTTCCGTATTTTCTTATATATTCTCTTAATTAGGAAATAACCTTTTTAAAATTTAATGTAATAAATTGTCCAGTGTTGAACACACGTGCACACATCTCTTTCTGAATAGGATTTCTAATACTTGGAAGAATTTCCTTAGTATTTATGTTTTTCATATTCAGTAACAAAAAATGTCAGTACATTAGAGAGAGTTTGAGTAGTGGAGATGTCTCCAACCATCAGGATTTCATTTTCCTTACTCCGTTATATCATATTTTAATTGTAGGCCAGAAAGCGACAAGGGAGGGTACTAAAACTGTATGGAATTTTTTTTGTAGCTGCTGGAACATCTGACTCTCTGGACTGGATATGTTATTTAGCCAGTTCAAAAAGTTGTGTTTTGAGCAAAGTAAGGAAATTATCCTGCACCTAATTTGATATTCACAAATAGTAGTTTTTCCTAATGTATCATTTATATTTTTTTTCTCTGAATATACACGCCCTATTGTCTAAAGCTGTAGAAACTCTGTGAATGAAAATTATCACAGAATACTCTGTTATTTTAATGACAAAGCAGGTATCCAGCTTGCAAACAGAAGTAGCTGAATACTGTTATCTTCACAAAGCATTTTAAAAACATGGAAAAAAAGCCATAGTTCTAGAAAATGTACTGCATAGACCATTACTGATGTTTATTCAAGTTTGTGTCAACAAATTTAGGATACAGGCTTGCAGTTGTCATGCAATCTTTTGCTCTGCTCTCTGAGTGTTACCACAGCTGGACCAGGACAAAGAGGGAAATGATTGGGGTAGAATGTGAAGTGTTAGAAATCAATTTTTGTTGAATTAGAGAGAGACAAAAACTCTTTTATGACTGATTTGTATTTCACTTCTTGCTTTACTGGGATATAGATAGACAGAAAGGAAGGAAGGAAGGAAGGAAGGAAGGAAGGATCTAGAGAGAGTACTGTGCTAATTTCAGAGATTGTGGGGATGTGTGACAATTGCAGTTGAAATCCATACAGTATTCGAGCAGTGCACAGCTGGAAGAGTGTGTATGTTCCCTAGCAGGCATAGCTAACCCCACCAGCCCTCAGTCACAGAGCTTTCCTTGCTGTCGTGTTTTAGTCCAGACTGAAACCAATCCATGTGTCAGTCTACAAGCTCATCACACAGCAACTCTAAGATCTTGTTTGACCTTTTTGGAACAGATGTGCAACCTGTGTGCATGGAATTCACAACGTTCAGTTACAGTTTTGATTAATGGAATTGGGTTACTCTTTGTTGGCTAAAGAGGCAACCCTCAGACGTGCTTATTTTTTGTATTACCATACATGCCACTGTCGTTTAACTAAGGAAATATACAGCTAGATTCTCACAAGTATGGGGTCTCTCTTCTCTGAGCAATGAATGGCATTAGTTGCCCACTTGAAAATGCTGTGCTTTTAAGCAATGCAAACTCCTCTTCTGCTTATGTGGGTAATTTCTTGCATAAGTGTTTTGGAGCTGATAGGGGATGGAGTGTGCATACAAGCAGTGTCATCAGCAGACCTAATTGACTCAAATACTGCACAAGGTTGTTTTTATTCTGGAACTGGATAGTCGTAAAGATTAAATGGGACTGCACATGAAGAATACAAATTGATACTTTTGCTTTCATTTTCAGCTGAAAAGATAAAAGAAGCTTTCACAGCCTGGATGGGATGGATGCATTCTATAGGTGGATTTGAATAAGAGAATAGCCTTAAATACTGTGTTTTATTTTGTAAAACATATCTGGAAAAGAATTTGGTTAAAAGTATAAGTTACAAGTGATGTAGGGGAATAGGTTTTCTGCTGTATCTCATATGTCCTGATAGAAGTTTTATGTGACATTGATTTAACACATGAAAACACATGAAAAAGAAGCTACATTTTCTGTAAAATAGGTATTGGACACTCAGAGCTGTCAGAGATGTAAAGTTGGCTTCTAGAAGCAAAAATGAGAAAGATAATTGCTGACATCACCACAGTCATTAACAGCAACATACACTTTGTGCCACCAAATCATGCTAAGTGTTTTCAGTTTTGGGGGGAGAGACATAGTGTCTTTTCATGTTAATAACCAGTTATATTATGTTAGGAGGGATTGGGGTGTAGAGTGTGTCATTAAGGAGTGACAAAGATTTTATCCCACTTCCTCTGATCTTTTGTTTGGTTGGTTTGTTTTTTTGCTTACAGTTTTTTTCAGGTTATTAGAGGGTAGCAGTGATCTGAGGCGTTCTGTAGTAGTGTTTTCAAATGACTTAACAGTCCTCAAAGGTGAAAGTTTTCTGTCACAGAGGTTGTCTGTGTCTTACAAACATTGTGTCCAGTACTGTGGAGTTCATACTTAAATTCCCATATACGTTGTAATTGCTCTACCATTTAAACATAAAAGGCTGTCAGCAGCTGGAGTTTGTGAAAATACACAGTGCAAGACAAAGTTTTAGAAATTAATAAATCTCAAAGATTTTATTTTATAAGCATATTTCTCAGGATTTCCAAACAATAGATAAATACTTGAATAGTCATTTTTCCCCCTAAGGCTTTTTGGTGCATTTATTAAAAAACCCCAAACCCAGCAAAATGAAACAGCCCAAGAAAAAAAAAAAAAGAAGTTGTAAGGCATTAACTTGGAGACTGAAGGCTTTAAAGTCAGCACTTGGAGCACATTTGAAAAATGTGGTTTGACATGGTGAACTTTTGGGTGTAGGCCATGCACGGAAATGGCTGTCCTTTTACAGATGTTGGGAGGCTCTGCCCCCACTGTTTACCACAGTCTCCAACAGTAATGTTTAATAAAGTTTCTTACTCATAACTGAAAGATCAGGGGAAGGGAGGCAATGTGCTGCTTTGTAAAGACTCAAAAATATCAGGGCAACTTACTTTCCATTGATGTTAGTGCTCAGTGTTATATATTACACATGTATTTTATCCATATATACAGATCTTACACGTGTAATATCTGAATGGTCTATGTACAATACATCCTTTCACTTATTTAGAATAGGTAGGTAGAGCTACTTCCTTCTTACTTTTAAATGAACATAGATGTCTATTTTTTTTAACTGAAGGAGCTTCAAAGTAAGTCACATTGCCTTGCATTTTCTGTGGATCAAGCACACATACAGATAGCCACTGCAATTCAGCTGACAAGCAGTAACTTGTTAAATTATCATAACTTGAGGGTATGTCTGAGCCCTTAATTCCTGTCAAATTAATGTTGATACTAGTGAGTTGGACCACTCTGTGTAAAGGTAGAGGGCAAACAGTTTTTATAACAGGCAAATACTCCTTTTCACTCTCAACCAAGAATACCCATATTCCAGGAATTAACAACTTTTTAACTTTTGCATCTTACTTTCAATCCTGATTGTAACAGATGGCACTCTGTCCAGTGTTACCATGTTCTTCCTTTCCTAAGTACAGTTTGGATTAGCCAGGTTTGTTCTTTCGGTGGGGGTTAGTTTTGGTTGGTTTTCTTTATTTTTTATTTTTTTAAATAAGCCCTCTTCAGGTTAATGCTGACTCAACATGTTGAGAAAGAAACCCAAACAGAATAGCCCACATTACTATTTCTTGTATCCATGAAAGAAACATATGTTGCACATTCTGTTTTCACATGGTTGATCTACTACAAAAAGCTTTCTTTTAGGATTGCTGATTCCAGCAGTGACTGTAGATAATCATGGTTCTGGAAAACAAACAAACAAACAAACAAACCAAACTGAGAAAATAAATATTAAATAAGTGATAAAGGAAGTCTTTTTACATTTTGTTCTCTCTCTTGTTGTTTGGTATAACAGACTGAAAATTCAACTATTCTGTTTATTGGCAGAAGTTACAGTGATACAGCTGGGATTCTTATATTCTGTATTAGCTGAGTTACTGCTATTTAGTATCTTGGATTAACACAAACTACTTGCATTTAAGAACCACATCTTTGGATATACTGTCATTACAATGTAATATTGCTTAATTAAGGGAAGAATGACCATTTAGGCTTACTGCTTAAAATTATGCAAGAGACAGCTTGATGTTTTGGGTAATTCTTCTTCAGCACTAGCACATTTCCAGAATATGTTAGAACATGTGGACATTATGCACATGCTTTCCAGCATCACAAAACAGTTTGCACCTCCTCCCTCCTTTCTGAATGCATCACATCCAATTCACAAAGTGTTTAATTGCATATTTAAATTTAATCATGTAATCATTTAATAGATGTAAGTACAAGTTTAAGTTTAAAATGCAACTCCTTACTGTACTGAAGTGGGACCATTAAGTCTGTGAAAGAAAGAGAGAGTTTATGAAAATGCATACAATGTCTGAGTAACACTGAAAGCAGAGTTCAGCAATGCCCAACGGGCCACTTCTACAATAGCAATTCACTTCTGAAATGTTGGTCTCTGCAGGGAAGATCACTATCATTATAATTAGAGCTAGACTACAATGGACTGCTCACAGTAGCTATTCCAAAAAGTTCTTTGAAGGTGAAGATGAGTGGTAGGCATTCTCAGGAACGGAAAATTGCTTTCTCAAGTAAAAAGAAAAAATCAACCAAATAAAAGAAATCTTGAATAACTACATGGCTAAAATAAATTTAAAATGTAGCCATCCCTATTTAAAATAAAATCACTGTATTTCAAGCTTGGATATTGGTGATAGGCATTAAAGAAGTATATAATTTATATTTTCACACAATATGTACTATGTAATTATACTTGAAAATAGATATATATCGTGAGCAAATGAAGAGAGAAAAAAATGTAAAAGTATCACCTCCAGTGCTCTTGTTCTGTTTTTGCTTTCAAAACTGACAGTTCTTTGTCCTTCAAATTATGAAGGCCTAATTACTAAGGACTGTTTAGTGCTCTTAGGTACATTGATATAAATAGGTATATTGATATGAAAAATATTTGAAGATGTTCTGACCAGTATTTTTACTGTCTGATTTTTAAATACTTGTCCAGGCTGTCTTTAACCTTCTAAAGACTAGATCAGACAGTTGACTAAAATTGAAAACCTGATACCAAAGCACAGTCCTTGATCTTCACACCAAAACCAGCACACATTGCTATATAGACAGGTTTTTATATGGATTTACTGCTTCTTACAGATACTCTGGCACTTTGCATACCATGGAGAAATTGCTGCAGTCTGCTAAAACTATAAACTTCAAACTACAGCTAAGAATCCCAGAAACTGAGTGAAAAATTTTCTCAGTGGAAGATTGAGGTGCTCCTGCCAAAAAAGACAAAAAGATTATGACACTGGTTGCTTTTTCTTTAAAACTAACAGTGAAGATCTGGAAAACAGGTTGTAGAACTTAGCTCCGTGAGTAACAGGAATTATGGAAGTACACAAAGAGAAGGATGGGTAACAATTACGTAAGAGGCAACGTACCTCTGCCAGTGATCAGTCAACTTCAGTTATAAAAGCGCGTCCTGATGTTCAGAGGGAACCTCCTGTGTTTCAGTTTGTGCTCACTGATTGCCTCTGCTCCTCTGAAAAGAGTCTGGCTCTGCCCTCTTTGCACACTCCCTTCAAGGATTTATACAAATTGATGACGTTCCTCTGAGCCTTCTCTTCTCCAGCTTTCTCAAAGTTTGATCATAGGACAGAGAGTCGCGAGTTGCTCAATCATTTTTGGCCCTCTACTGTACTTTCTTCAGTTGCTCTACTATGTCCAATTTGGGAAGTTAAAAGGATACAAAATTTGTATCCTTGTATCCTGTAAATTTGCTCTTCACACTTTTGATGTGACAGTAGAACATAATAGTACAAATCAAAGGTAAATGGAAATATTTGAGCAGTAACTCTTGTTTCTCTTCATGTTGAAATCAGGAAATTATGAACTAAACATTCTTCTGTATAACAGCTGTGATCTGACCTCTCCACTTTTTTTATATTGCCCCATTTACCAGCAACTATATGATAATATAAGCCACAGAAACTGTTTTTATTTATTATGTTTGGTGGAGATTTTTTCAATTTCTGGGTTCTTTATTTCATAGAAGTTGATGTTTTCTTTGGCATTCAGTGGCCTAAAGACTGCAATTAGATCAATCTGGGCATTATAATGAAGCAATATGGTATTGGGCTTTGGTGCCCATGTTTGATGTGTGTAGAGGAAATACCATCGTTATTTCAGAAAATTATTCCCAAGTCATAAAATCCCATTGATTGCACTAAGCAAGCCAGTAAGTTCTCTCATGCTATTATTACATTGCAGTTAAGATATCAAGCAATTTTATGTATGTGCAATTTGATTAGAGGTTTTCATATGCTCTGGCAGACATATCACAATTCAAACTTGTGACTGCATGGACCATTTCTCAAGAAATTACAGTTTTTAAGTTTTAACTAAATATCTTCTGGCGTAAATAGGCACATTTAACTTACTTTTATAAGTTAGTAAATATGGTTTGTGGTTTCTTAAAAATTTGCTTTAGTAGTACTCAATGTTTTATTCCTTTTTCTCATATTATTGAACTTATATGGAATTCAAAGTAGAGTGAAATAGATGAGCTATCAAAATTCATAGTAATTTTAAAATAATGTAATTTTAAAATACTACTCATAGTTTAAGATAGTTCAATAGTGATAGTTAAAGTTTTGATCCTTTTAAAATATTTTTCACTTTTCACCTAAAGGTAACAATGCTTGTCAAAGCTAAAACATTGCTTAAATCTTTACTAAAGTCAATGTTTTGAATGTTGACTAGGGGTATTATCTAGTATTAAAAAAATACCATCAAATTAAAAAAACGTCAGTAGAGTTGAAATCCTAGGTTTGATCCTAGAAATAACCATGGTGTCATGACGTACCCAACCAAGCAGAATATAATTTGACAGCATTTGAACTTCCGTGGGTGTCCCTCATTAAGGGAAGTTCATGTATTTGTGACTCCCTCTAGTGGATCACTTTCTCAGCTATACACTAGGAAATGTTCTCCATATTAAATTCATGTGACGTTAAATATTCAGACATCTTTGGTTTTGTGGTGAGAATCTGATTCTATTCTCATGGACAGTCTGAATGTGTTTGTGTGCACCTCCACTCGTTAGCACGGATTTTGCAATATATTTGTAAAGGGTTTTTTTCATAATGTGGTTGCTGATAATTGTATCTCTTTATATGTGCTGCTACATTAGTAGATGGAACATTCTCTTTTCTGTGCTACAAACCTCTTCTACTTCCCAGAGTTTCATTTATATGACTGTATTCCTGAAATGTTTGCACTTTTCCTTCATTATTGTTTAATTATATTTCAGGTACCACCAAGGTAAATCTTGTGAAGATCCCTTCAACTGCTTCCAGTCCTCGAGACACTGCTCTGGCAGCTGTTATATGCAGCGCACTTGCCACAGTGCTCTTAGCTCTTCTCATTCTTTGTGTCATCTATTGTAAGAGGCAGTTTATGGAGAAGAAACCAAGCTGTGAGTTTCCAATTATTGCTGTTTCTTTGTAATATTTATATAATGGTATTAGTTTGGCAGATCTCTCTGTAGGTATATAAATGAAATGTTTGCATCATTCAAGCAAGTTTAGCATTGAGATGATCAAGCTAGCAGAAGTCGCAGGACTCCATCCAAGTTTGCCAGCTCACTGTGAATGTTCCAGCTTCTACTGAGAAAATGCTGTGTAGATACCCAGTAGAAACAGTCCAGTTGTATCAATTCTGTGCCATACTCTGCTCGATGCTGCACAGATATATTTGGACCATTCACAATCCAAGCAGAAACATCATTATAGAGTTGCAATGTCAACGTGGAAATACCAGCTTGAAGGATCTCTGCATTAAATGCTATGGTGAAATACAGATTAAGTCATCAAGATAATGAATGTGGCCAGTGTAGATGAGAGATTTGTCACTAACAGTTTGTGGGGTTTGGGCATATTCAAGATGAATTAAATGCCTAAGCGAGTTAAATTTGTAAATTGTTTTAAAAATCCATAACAACTAATCAATGTAATTGTTTATAACAATCATTTTTCTGGCACTTAATTTAAATTAAGAAAGAGAAAAATCAAAAGCATTCTACTTCCCATTTACAATTTTTAAAAACTTTCATTAAAATATGTTTATAGCACATAGTGAGCCTTGGATGCCAAACAAGAATAGTATCTAGGAAGAATTGATGTCTTCACTGCTTACAGCACAAGCAAAAATAAAAAGATTGAGAGAGGCATTTTTAAAAATTGTTCCTAATGTAGAAGATGCTTTACAGTGTCAGTTTAGAGAAATTCAGACACAGTGAATTCAAACGTCAGTTACTGAAGTGCAGTAACTCGTTTGTCTTGGCTTACAGTCATAGTGATTAAAGGAAGTCTGCTGTTAATATAAAGCTCTTTGAGATAACATAAACAAAATCCCAGTGGCTGAAAGCTGACTGTAGAAAGTTTCAGATGGGAATCACTGAGAATCATTAAACACTGAAAAAATGTAGTAGTGAATGAGATATGCTCTCAAATCATCAAAATGAGAGCAGATGTCTTCCTAGAAGAGGCTGTAGTTGAACTGGCTGTTCTGGGGTTTGTTGCAAAATCTGTGGTTTGTGTTATATGAAACCACAGGATCATTGTGGATCTTTCAGTTGGAAAATGTATGGACATACTTTATACCATGACATTTAAGCATTCTATGAAGACAGAAGGCTCTGAGCAGAAAGAAGGGTAACACTAACATAGATTTTTATTTGCTTTGTTCAAAGGGTCTCTGAGATCACAAGACATTCACTACAACGGCTCTGAATTATCATGTTTTGATCGACCACGGCTAAATGAATACGACCACAGGACTTGTTGCCAGTGCCAAAGAAGCGCATCACAGACATGTGGTATGTTAGGTCTACTGAAAGGTGACTTTATTTATTTGAGTTGTGACATTTATCTTTAACTACAGAGTTAAGCTACCCTTCGTCCTAGGCTAATTTNTTGAATGTCTGCCTCTTTTCTTTCTGATAAAAATAGCACTGCATCTGGCTTTGAGACTTAAATTAGTGTGAAGGATTTACTAGACAGTATCTAGGAATGTGATATGAATGTTAAAGGACATTAACACCCTCCACAATTTGAGTCATTGCCATTTTGTGAAGTCCTATCAGAACAGATGCAATTATGACATTAAGAAATATATAATTTAACACAAGAGCACAGGCTTAAGTATTATCCTAGTAAGTTAACTCATAATGCTTCCTCTCACATGTATTCAATTGAAAAGCAAATTAATTAAAAAAATAGATATTCATGACTAGCATCTGTATTACTCCTGAAGGAAGGATTGGCCTTTTATAAGTAATAAAAGGAATAAAGAACCCATTCCTTGCAGTAAGAAATCTCTTTCATTAATCTATATGTAATGTAACTGGCAAACTAATACTCAAGTTTGAAAGAGACAGAGGCTAAGTTTATACAGAGCTTTAAAAGTTTTAACATTACTAAATGAATTTTCGTTCCTCAGGACCAGTTCACTTGATTCCATCACTGTGCTGTGATGAAACCTGTAGCATGGAGCACAGCAGTCACAGCTGTGCTTTCCACTCACAGACCACACTTAATGAAAGGTAACTTAGTTTTACAAATGTCTATTATAAATATTGTTTTATGCAGTCAAATTAATATTTTTACAGATACAATAGCTGTTTGGAGGGGAATGAGGGATTTTGATGAACTGTAGCCATATAATCCCATGTTGTGCAAGGACAGGTTTATGGTGAAAACATTGATTTTAAGTATTACTCAGTAAATGCTGGCTTGATGCATGAGTTTCTCTGAGGAAGTGACTTCTCTTACAGCAGATGGTCTTCATTTTCCTCTGTGTCACCTTAGAGGCTTTGGTGGCCCCTTCTGCTATTGGTTAGCAAGCTGCTGCATAAACCCATGAATCTGGGAGGATTGAGGTACAGCTCAGAAGTGTCATGAAGATTTTTTATTTTTTTTAGGAACTCTTTAAGACTTGAAATATCTATTATTTCTGAATTTCTAGCAGATTATAACCTTTACTTTCTTCTGATCCGCTGAATATAAACACTGTAGTAGAATAGTTATTTCTGCAGCAGTGCCGTGAGCTAAATATATAAAATTTATGGTGTCCTTCAGAGTTTCCTGGTTACAGATTTTAACACAGGATGTATTTCTTTTAGCTAGAATCATTTTCCATATAAGGTTTAAATTGGTCTTCAGCTGTTTTGTTCTTATGGCCACATGTAACTAAAAATGTAGAAGCGGCTTCTTTGTAAGTGTTGTTTATGTAAGGTGACTTAGTGACCTAAGTACAAGATACAATATATCTAAATTTTCTATAACAACTTGTTTAAATACCGACAAGCTTGAGCCATCCTTGTATACCACCAAGGCTGACAAATTGAGAGTTGTGTACTTTTTGAGGAATCTTTTGGTTAAAGCTTTAAAAATAGCTGTAATATCCATGTTATGTGGACATCAAAGATTCTGTGGTTCCTTCCAGTAGAAATGGAGTTTGTGCCAATTTCCTTTGCCAGAATAACGTATTTCCTTCAATTGTGGTGCAGTGTCCTGACTTTTGGCCTCCTCTCTGAAAATGCTTTGTGTGTATATCAAAGCTATTAAAGCATCATGTTTTGGAAATGAGTAAGGCTACTTAAAATCTGTTACAGGCACATTAATGTGGGATGGGTTTTGTCACACAAATTATTGCTGCATATTGGACTTAATATAGCCTTTACATTTTTATAAATCTGGAGCCAGTTTTTGGATGTAAAACATATATGTAACTTTTTGGAGTTGGTAATATTTATTTTGGTGTATGTAATGAAAAACACTACTGGACTTTCAACAGAATTTGGCACATGTCAGCATTATCATGCACTTTAAATACACCTGAGGTAGATTATACTGAGTCTCTGTTTCTACTTTCTTCCATTTTCCATAAAATAAAAATAATGCTTGCCCTTTAATATTATGTCCTTTCCACATGAAAAAGAATAGGAGAAACCCTTTCCTTTCCAAATTATGAAGGCTAGACAGAACACACTGAAAAATCTAAAGTGAATGCTTATTCAAGTTAAAAGCAAACACAAAGTTTCAAGCAGTCTTGTTATCTATTCTCTTCTCCCACTTCTCTTACTTCTGTTAGATATTTGTCTGACCTGTTCTTTTGGGGGAAACCAAAAAAAGAGGAACAAAAAACTCAATGCCCTAGTGTTAAAGATGCTAGAGTCTACCCAACCATCTTTATTACTGCACTTTAAGCCTGTTATATCTTGTCTTAATACCCCACTCCCCATGCACTGAGACAAATAAACTCCTTCTTCTTTGCAACAGTGTTAGTATCTAAACACTACTGTGATATTTTTTTGGTCATATTTCTGACTGTAAACAACCTCTGCTCTAGGTCCTGTTTTCTGGAACCCTGGATTCACTGTCTGAAGTGCTCTGGGCACTCTGTGTTTACCTTTAGTAGTGTTCACCAGAGCTTTTGTCTTTTTCAGATAAGAAACAAATTGTACTCCTTTTCAAACAGATGAATGTTTCTAGAGTATTAATATAACCCTGTTAAACCCTGTTATTTACAATACTGATAATATTTTCTGGAATGCTTTAGAAACCATGTGTCTTTTATCCTTTGGCAGAGCTTCTGATTCTGTTGGAGAAATGATTCCTGCTTTTCTTGGTTCTCTTTCACGCTCTACCTGTGGAGACATTCCAGATGCTTGGCCTCTTATGCAAAACTCAGCTTGTTGTGACAGCATTTCTGTCTGTGAATCATATTCAGAACTGGCTGGAGAATCTGCAAAATCCTGCAGCCCTGAGACTGAAAATGCAGCCACTGTTGAGCTGGATAATAACCAGGAACTAAGTGAAGTACTTATTTCAGCTAAGCCTCTTGATGGAAACATTGCAAAGTCCTTTGAAATCTCCAAACATAGAACATGCATAGAAGTTTCATCACTTCAGAACTTGGTGACTGCTGAAACCCAGCTGAAGACAAAGTGTAATGGAACAGTAAATGACTCTACAGAGTGATAAAGAGGTAAAAACCATAACTACAAAGGAGTGGGAATGAGTGCTCCAGGCACGCAGAGCTAGATAAAAATAGAATTGTAAGAAGTTGTACGGTTATATTTCTCCATAGGTTACACCTAGCTATTGCTGAAATAAATTAAACCTCTACAAGAAATCCAGCAGTTTCACATTTTTAAAGCATTAACTGAATTTGAAAGGTGTAATTATGCAAACTCTAGTGTTGAAATAATATGAACCAGAATACAGGGGTAAATCAGTATACCAGTCAGCTTTTATTTTTTTCATTACATTTCAGGGGGGAAAATGAGTTTAATAGTCTTATGACCAAAGTGTTATGTGAGTCTAGTCCTCTTTTATAACGGAGAACTGAGGAATTGTCTTTGCTTACTGTAAACAAAGCATAAAAGGCATGCAAATATTCATCTAAAAATACTTACAAAGCCTTTCTGTGGAGTCACTACTGCAGTAGGAGAAATGGAGGAGAATCTCAAATGCTTTCTAGTGCCATTCATATTCTTATGTCATCAGATAAAACATAACTTTGTCCCTAAAATACAATTTAATATATGAAAGCTCAGAGAAAATGTAGGTCTGAGGTCAAAATGAGAAGAGGGAATGCCTCTACTATGTAACAATGGAACCATCACAAAAAGTCACTCTGCTATTGGTTCATCATTGTATCTTTTTGAATATTAGCTGTGTTCTCTATTTTTAAAATGATATTTTCTACTATTGGAAGTAAATTGGAGCAGAGCATCAAGTAACTAATCTGTGAAAGGATCCCAAATTATGGCACGTGTGCTGGTAACAAGTGATGTTGTTGCTCAAGGTTTATGCAGGCTGTGGCTGGAAAGCTGAAACACTTTCCTTTGCATGTACACAGAGACAGGAACACAAGCAGTTGCCACTAATGTTAATCATCCACCAAATTTAATTAAGAAAATGATGCTATTTGTAAGTACAAAAATTTGGGGTCATCTGCAGAAATAAACTGTCTTCCTTTGATCCTCTTCCATTTGGTTTGGATGTCACTTTCATATTGTTCCTAAACATTAAGTAATTAGTATTTAGCAAAAAATATGCATATTCTGAAAACATGTAAGAGCAATAGTTATTTCTTTCTAAATCACACTTTAAATGTTTAGGTAACATTGTCAAGAGAAGGAAAGGGAAGTGTACAGACTGATAAGTCAAGAACTTTTGTTTTGCCATTGACTGCAATGGACCATGTATGTCACCCTTAAAATCTACCACTGTCACTGAAAATACCAGCCTTGTCTGGGTGACACATATTTTTCTCAGTGTATTATTTACAATATACAGTTTTGGCTCCAACAGTGTTTGGCACTGACAGCCCATATCCCAGATAGCAATTATCACAGATTTATTTTGGTATATGCTGAGTATGAATGTAGGTCATGTTCTGTAGGTATGTGTAGGAAGGGACAGTGTCATGGCTGTGACTGGACATCTCAATGCTGCCAGTTCCCAGCTCTCTTGATGTCTAAAGGGAATATATTTCCATACTAACAAGATGTAAAAAATAAAAAGTTGGTGTTTTTCCACTCAGCCATGTATCAACTTCAGAGGTATGCAATTAATATTATTTAAGAGTTTTTCTAGAGGAAAAGAACCACAGAGTTTCAAAATATGGCTATAAAAATTAGCTTGTATTTCACTATGTTTGTTTTAGTAAATGAATTGTAAATTTTACTATTGATTCCTTTGTGTGTGGAGACATCTTTTCCAGCATCTCAAAATCCTGTATTCTTTTATGGTTTTGTACTATCCTGTATTACTACTGAAGTTTGTGTATAATTTTGAATAATGAAGGTCTTTGGGAGGGTTGAGTTTTTCTTCATTTTGTTTTCTTTAGTAGACTTTGCTGATTCATTTTGTACAATTTCTCCATATTCGAACTCTATGGAGCATCATTATATATTCATTTTTGGTGTTTGAGGGACAGGACCACGACTAGACTTACCTGAAGTGTATTTTCAGGCTGAATGCTGGGCAGATGTACAACTCCAAGAAAATTACTCCATCTCAGTTTATGACATTTTTTCCCATTTACCTTTTGCCTTTCATCTTTCATATCTTCTTGAAATATTTTGAGGGAAAGATGCTCTTTTTAGTGCCTGTGGATGCATTAGAGTCTTGCACAGGTCTATTCTTTATTATTATTTTGCGAAAGAGATAATAACATGATAAAATCAGAATATAACATATGTTTATATACATACATAGAAATATAAGCTTTTTAATGGTTATTTTAATACAGATTTAGTCTTCAGGTTTAGGTGAATTTTTACAGCAAGCAGGAGTATACCTCTATGTTTTTAGTGTTTACTCAAACATAGAAGTACATACAGGGTTTTTATTCATTTATGTAACCAGTCTTTTATCACTTTCTTTTAGGAACTCAACCTATTTCTTGCAGCACTAAAGCTGAATGCTTCCCTTTATACTCCTCTGCTGCTTCTCATCAAACATAGTCTGGTCTTCAGCATTACGTGGTTTCAAAACCAGCTGGAAAAAAATGGCATCACTTCACACCTTCTGAGCAGTTGTATCTGAGCTGTAACAGCTGTAAAGTGAAACTTCAAGAAGCATCCTCGGAGAACCCTCAAACTGGATTTATGTATGACCTTTTGCATCTCTTCCTCTGTTCCCTCAGATTCTCAAAAAACCTAATGGAGTGAGCTTAGCAGTATATGTAAATACAGCAAAAAATGTAAATACTTCAGTGTGATTAGGTGGTTCTCTTAAATACGGATGCAGATGTCAGAAGGCATGGGTCAAGATGTTGCCAGTTACTCTGCTTGCAGATTTATTTTTTTTCTGCTGTTTCTAATTTTAAATCATTTTCCTGCTATTGAAGGATGTTAAAAATCAACCTTTCTATTTATGCAAGGATCATCTATTAATTAACTGAAGCTTTTATTATATATTACATTATAGTCAATAAGCTAGTTTGGGGAGTTAAAGAATTAGCATGTTACAGTGTGTATGGCTAAGGTTCCTTCCATCCAATTATATTTGTGGGAGGTGGCATTGTTCTGTTAAATATACCAGCAGATTAGCTTGAAATTAGATTTAGTTTAATGAAGGTCAAACGTGTAGATAGGGATGTTATGTTTAATTGGTAGTCTCAGTATTGGAATACAGCACTTGTTATAGCATGTAATTTTTGGAATTTGAAATAAATGTAATCAACTGTCACATCAAAATATAAAACTATAGCAGGTGTGGCATCAAACAATTCATATGGTGAGACTGTTACTGAGATATTTTTATTAATGCATTATTTTTAAGGGTCAAGCTTCATGGTGACCTAATTGGTTCATTTAGGAGTCCTTTTCATTCTCACTGAAAAGGACTTCTCACTTTTCACTGTAGTATTATGTCAATTTAAATTTTCCACACAAAATATAAAAACTAAATATAAAAATTAATATGTAACTTTCTTTTTAAAATACCTCTGAATTAAATCCTCAACATTGTGTGCATACCTAGTAAATTATCAACTCTCTGCCATCGTTGTACTTTTAAGGGGGTTTTTTATCAGTGGTTTGTTGTACATCCTGAAATACCATTTTTTGCAGCCATTTTTATCTCTAAGATAGTTTTTGTTTCTGTGGATAATCCCAGTAACTTCTACTGATTCATTACATTCAACAGGCTCAAACTTGCCAGTGATGAACTCTAGTAATTATTCCTTTAAAGTACCCAGTGTGCCTTGAGAAAAGTAAAGCAATCAGCAAAAGAGATGCAAATTTGCAATAAATATTACTCATCTTTCCACACATGGTTTGTGTGGCAATGGAAATGTTGAGACAGTATTCGTAATCCATTATGGAGAAAGACTTTTGCTTTGAAGCACACACAGTAGAAGGTTGGACCTGCACAAGAACAGCTAAAGCCAGAACAGGCAGCCATGGAAGGGAGATTCTTTTGCTCTTCACAGTGAGATTATTCATGTGTGCAAAAGTCACGAATAACAGTTACCAAGTTCAAAGCAAAGTAAGTGAAGAAGTTTTGTAACTGATTTCTTGTTGTTATTTAGTTTGGTTTTTTAAGTAGTAAATATCACCATTTGGTCACTGATGGAATAATATGTAGATATACAGTACCAATTACTCAGCTAAATCCTTTAAGTATATATTTAATACAAGTAGTTTTGAATAATTTCTTTGTAGACTTTCATACATTAAAGAAGTTACAGAACATTATTTTTCACTACATATGCATGAAGAGATGTGTGTCTCTTTGTAAATACTTTGTAAATAGAAAAAAAATCCAACGTGCATTTCAGTATATGGCAAAATATTTTTAGAACATACAGAGATTTAACTTTTCACTAGTAACAGTTCTTTAAAAAGCTGTGTTCAAAAGTTTTGCCAGCATCTGCCACAGTAAATATGTTTTCCCATTGGAATTTAAACTTTGTATAATTGTTTTTGTCCAGCAACTTTAGAGAAAGATACTCATTTTTGAATGAGTGACAGAGAGCCTGAGAGCAAATTAGAAGGAAGAAATTAGGAGTGCTTTTTAAATATATGTGTATATTATGTATATACTTCTTTCCTTAATTTAACCAAATTGGTCTTTTGTATATTGCCTGTGGCAAGCAACGTTGTACATGCCCATAGAGAACATACGGTATCACTGCATTTAGATTGTCACATATCATGTCTAGGGACTTACAGTGCTGTTTTAAATACTCCTTTAACAAATGTAAATTAAAATCTTGTATAAATCATTTTGTAATACTTTTTCTACTTGTGAATAAAATGTTCCATGAACCAGTCTTGGTCTGTTGATCTCAGATTAATAATAATACTCTATACAAAGTTAATGATCAATTATTTTCTTTGTTTTAGAATTCTGTAATTGCATTAAAGTTATGGTAGAATTTGGTACATCTTTGTCTTTAGGTGCTTGCTGTTTAACAGTAGCATCATTCTTCAAGCTGGAGGACCTTGAAGAAGCAGTAAGTGAACATCAATGCTTAAAACAATAATGCTTCAAAACAGTTTCAAAATTTTGCTTCTCAAGAAAAGGGAAACAAAAGCTGGTAAGCACCACAGATTGCTGTCTGCATAATGGCTTTGAAAACATAAAACAGCACTCCATACAGCAGGCTGTTTCAGACAAGATAGATAAGTAAATAATGAGAATAGCTGGGTTTTTGAAACAGGAAAGGAATCATGGCCCATCATCAGTACCAACATAGCCAGCACTTGTGTTGCACTGCAGCAGCCAAGAGTGGTTTCAAACCTTGGCTGAAGAAAGAGTCAATTAGAGAAAACCAATATAGAAGACTAATTACCTGGGATTATTTAGACCATTTTTCAAACATTGTCCAGAAGGTCTATATGAAAAGATTCAGGACAATGTTACCAAATGGTATGCTGTACAATTAAATGATTAAGAAAAGGATGGCATGGTCTGACTGACAAGATTAGGAGACTGAGAAGAAAGAGCAATTTGATAATTGCATATAATTACAGGACTTTTGGGAATTGAATCCAGATAAGGATGGTAGGTAACATAAAGTCAGGGTGGTTGTGCTGGAGTGTGGAAGCACTGTTGGGTTTGGGGGCAAATTTTGAGGAAAACTGAAACCTGCTCTGTCCCTGTCACTAGTTTAGTCCAGCGAATTTCACATTGGTTCTTCTGTCTCTATTGCTGTTGTTTCTTTAAAGTCCATAATTCAGAGTTAACTGAGGATCACCTTCCCAGAATAGCAAGGACTCTGCCCATGCACTGCACTCCTGAGTAGTCGTCTACGTGTTTTCTGCTATGACTGTCAAAAGTGGCAGCAATCCACATCCCCAGCCCACCTGATTGTCCTCATTCACCTGAAGTCTTACAAGTCAGCACAGCAGCGTGTGGCATATTTGGGAGTTCACTTGGTGTCAATACAAGTAGCTTCGTGACAGCACTGCTAAGATGGCAGTGGAGTGGTCCTGACAAAAATTTGAAAAATCAAATAATAAACAGGAACTGAAAAACAATTTTATTCTATTTTATCTGGAAACACAGTACAACTCAAAACACATTATGTATATGACCACATGACTTGCATAGACATTTGCTCATATCAGCTACTGTATAAATGTCATTAGCAAGGCTGGAGTTTTCTAGCCAAGGAGCTTTCTAAAAGGTCTATTAAAAAAAACACCTACCCTGAAATCTTTTCCCTGCTTGCATTGTTATGCAGTACAACAGTGTTTCCTGCCTTTTCTATGAGGTAGACCAAGCCCTTAATCCAGTGCTCTTCATCCTACCAGGAGTCTGAGGTCACGTGGCTTCTCCCTTTGTTGTGGGCTCTTTGAGGGCCTTTGGTTTGCATTCCTATGAAGTCCCTCCAAGCAACAACCTTCATGCATTAAATTAATCCTCTCGCTGACTTTGGTGATGGAGGTTCAGATCGCTACCTGCAGCACATTCCAGCACAGACACTGCTGCTTTGTTTTGCCCTTTTGAGAAGGGAGTATTGAAGGAGCGTGCAGTGCTTTATCAGGCATGGAGCAAGCTGAGGCTGGGCACTGTGGAGCAAAGCCACACAATGCACACTTTGTGCTGGCAGGGTGCAATTTAATCCATATTTAGTTTTGGCATGAGTGATGGTAAAACCCACTTGCTCTTCACATTACACATGAGCCATTTCGATTCTGTCTGATAAGGGAGGGCTTTCAATAGGATAAAAATAAGAGTGGGTGGATTTGCTAGGGAGCCTGCTGGTTTCCACATCAGCAGTGAATGATGGGATTAGAGGAAATGTTTTCTAATAGCATACTGACGAAGAGAATGGCAGATGGGGGCACACTGAGGCTTCTAGCAACAATCACAGCTTCAACAGCAGGGTCAGCTGAGTAAGACTGAGAAGTTTTTCCAATAATTTGATTTTCTAAATCCTTATCTCAGTTGATTTTTTTTCTATTTTTTTTTTTTGGCTGACCTGAAAAAGGGGGATTTGGCTTGTTCAAAATGTTATAAATGACATTTTTCTAAAGCATTGGTGGAAAAGCAGACAAAAAAAGAAGGCAGTTTTTAGAAAGTGCTTCCCTGAGCCTCAAGTCTTTGTGGAGTTTTCTATTTCTTCTACCCAGGTCCCTGTCTCAGTCTGGGGATGGACAATTCACATGCTCTTTACTATGCAAAAAATTCCCCTAAGCATAGCAACTAATATACCCAAATCTAGTTTGTAACCAGGAGTTTCAGGGGGGAGCACTGATTTAAAGCTTGGAAAAAAGTAAACCATTGGAATTCAAGAAATCATCTTGATTTGCCCCAGATCTGTATCAGGCAGTTCATTGGAACAAGACGATAAACATATATAAATACAGAATCTATATGTGTGCATGAAAATACGTTCTACATTAGAATTAAATAATAAAGCAGTCACCTTGCACATGACTTGAGGCAGGGCATTGTCCAGGTCAGTCAGTATTTTTGTTCCTAAATCCTTAAACATGAGGAAATTACAGAACACTGAACCAGTTCAGATGACACCTGTACACTGTACAAGCATTTATTCTGCATGTGGCAGAATTTACAAAATGAATGAAGAACTTTCTAAAAAAATACCAAAGGCGCTGTTTCAATTTTTTTAAATGCCTTTCAGCCCAGGAATCCAAGTGGCCATGACATTTCACAGGTCAATATGGAAGCCTTAGATGAAAAAATACTCTGAAGACCTACAGCCAGGACTCTAGGGCTCCCTTCCAGGATTTTTAGAGCTGCAATTTCTTGCTCTTCAATAGCATCATACTGGAATATTCACTGAGGGAATGCAACTTCTCCATCGGTGTTAGTAGCACCTGAAGGCCCTGCCTGGCCCCTCTGGAGGAGCTGTGAGTGCAGCAGCTGCCCAAACCCTTTTCAGCTGCTGGGGAGCTCAGCAGGATGTTTTGTAATGGGGACATTCTGTGCATGCACTTCCGTAAAAGGGATGTTCAAGAAAACAATATTGAAAAAAACAGGAACAGTTGAGGTTATTATAAAAATAAGAATAATGAGAAAAGGATATCTCGCTTTTGCTGCACAAAATAAAAAGACGAGCAAAAAGGGTCATTACATTGCAAATCTTGTTTCAAAAGCCAAAGTAAAGCTCTAGTCTACAGCCATCTTACTTCTCTAACTTCATGTCCACTTAAACACACATAAGCTCTGTACCTGTCCAATGCAAAATGAGGAAGATCTGGAATCAGCTGAATAACAGTGTTTACTGCATCAAATTTGTCCATACGTTGCATATGTGCTCTCCTGTATAGTTGTGTTGACTGCCGCAACATATGGTAGCTGAGTTTAACCTGAGGAAATTCAACAGCAAGTATCAGTTTGGCCTTTATTGTCTCTCTCTGCAAGAGAAAAGAGAAAGGTTTTGATCAGCCTGGTACTGTTGTATGTTATTAGATACAATAATTGTTGTGTTCCTTTATCATAGCTTCAGCTTTATTAAACCTTATTCCGAAGGATGTTCAATAATTAAAGTTAAGGGGATACTGCACTTGTACAAGAATGAAAATTTCTTTCTGACTGAGATACTAAGACAGACCCATAATACTCCAGCAAGTAACACTTGCAGTACATTTTGTCAAAATTCATCACAGGTTTTTTGATATTTGAAGACAGTCAAAAATCCTTGATGGAAAAAATGTACATGCCATGACAAAATGCTGTGATAACTCACATAGGAGTGTTTTCTCCAGGAAGATTTGTGCAGCTAGTTTTCCTGTTAAACCCTCAATCAACAAAAATCCCCAATTTAAGTTCTATCTTTAAAAATACTTTAAACTTTGGAGGATTTGTTGGTTACTCAAGGAGAACTAATCAATTTTTTATGGGCAAGAACTACCGCAAAGTTATTTTCATACACTGGTTTTTAACTGACAGAACAGATGGACTCTGGCAGAAGAAACTCTAAATCCTTTAGATTAAAAAATGCCTGTTGTATTGATGGGTTGAAAAAAGCAAGCTCTGTGGGTTCAGCCCTCTCATTAGTCCAATGAGAGAGGCTGTGAGTAGGGTTAGGTCTGCAGGGAAAAGCTCAAGAATGCTATAAATTACATCTCCTGTGGCTTTCAATAACAAATAGATAGCATTGGAGTTTGCTCAAGGTGTTGGCAAGCGCTGTAGTGAGGATTCCTGAAAAATATCTGACTGCCAGACGATGTTTCCTGATACATGGAATGTCATTGAGGAGGTCTTGTTGCATTTACAGCCCAGATGCTTTCTTTTCCTAGAAAAGAAATCTTTTTATTGCCTTTCTGCAGTAAGAGGACTGGGGGCAGTGAGGGAAGCAGCAACAGCTGCAGAAGCCAAAGGAGAACAAAGGGTGCAGCGCTGACTCGGCCGGCTCTACGGCCTCTTACAGCTGCCTCCCCCTGCACGTCCCCCAGCTGCGCAGGGATTAGCTGTAAAAGTGCTTGGAAGCCTAAAAATCCCCAAAGATGCAATATTGCACCTTCTGCAGATGCATCAGTGTTGGAACTGCAGTAGCTGAAAGAGGTAAAAAGAAATTAGTATCATCTGTTAGCTGAGGGGGAGAACCAAAAATAACCAAAAGTTTTGGGCTCAAGCCCCCTTGGATCTGCTTTCTAATCTTTGCTTGCATATTTTGCATCCACTTAAAGGTCTACGGCTGCTGTGACTCCTCTGAGGACACTCCTGCAATTATTACCTGAAATAGGGGAGCAGAAGTCACCTTTCAGTTTGGTCTTGTTATACTCCATGCTATAAGAGGTGGAGGGTTTAAATGCCTGACAATCTGTGTTCTTTTCCTAATTACCTCAATTTTTGGACCAAAAGAAAAGAAGAGTGTATTGAGAGTTTGCTTAACTTGTATTACTCACAAGCTGCTCATAATAAGACTGATCTCATTTTCTTATGGAAAATAAATACATACCTTAATGCCACCCCGAAGATGACCCTGGAATCAGCTGCTGATTTGTTCTGCTACCAGTGACCCTTTCTGCTGTTCTGTCCCCTCACCCAGTAAGCAGGCCAGAAATAAAAAACCACAACCCTCTTTGACCAGAGCAACCCCAATCCACACCAGCAAGCCAGTCTTTGAAAATATGCTATGGATACTATCCATACTGCCTATGGATAGTACAAACAAAACAAAACAAAACACCCAAACATACAAACAAAAAAACCCAAACTCAAAACAAAAAAACCAAACAAAACAGACATAGGAGGAAAAAACTGCATGAAAATTTATAAATTTTACTGGAAAATTGTTCAGCAAAATAGTGAAATTCCCATTTGTGTATTAAAAGTGTAGCTAAATGACCTTGGGCTTCATGGGAAGACAAATAGGAAAGAAAACTCTTCTGATCTTTAAAATTGCTCTGCCCCTCAAGCATACTAGGCATTTTATCTTCTTAGTCTTCATAAAAAATCCATTTTGTGAAGAAAACATCCTGCATTTACCCTTTATTCTTTACACAGGAGGATTTGCCCTCCCCAGTGTCAGAAATAGTAACATACAATCCTCACACTGAGGGCTCTTTCCATTCAGGAAAGGAATGTCTTTATCTCCTATTCCCTCTCCTCCTGTTTTATGGCTCTTTCCTCCTGTCTGCCTTATTTATCACTGCTGCAATTTTCAAGTATTTGTTTGCCTTCTTTCCTCCAGGCCCATGATTCCCATTCTCCTGCCTCATCTACGTGGTCTGCTCCCCCATCTCCACTGGAAAAGAGAATTGTAGGTTTAATTTCATGAGCTTGGAAGATGTAACACAAGCCAATGAACTGAAAGTGAGAGAAGCAAAGGTACCCACCCACAGTGTGTGAATGCTGGCCTGTGCAGCACTGGGTGAAGTTTGCTCTGAGAAAGGCAGACAGCGTTACAAATTCAGAGCCAATCAACCCCAGACCTCAGTGGGCTGGATTCCTATCTCTGGACAGCTGCTTCCAAAATGGAAAATAATGGTTAACTGCTAATGGTGATTTTAAAGCATATGCCTTGATCAGAATTTTTCTGCAAGAATCCTCCATGAAAACCAAACACAAGGCACTGGTCACAGCAGGAAGTGAGACAGAGCTATCCATGACAGAATGTAAAAATGGCTGATAAAAGAACTTGCCCTAAAGGGCTGCAAAAAAAATGTGTCCATTGCAAAGATTATAGGCAGGACAGCTGGGAAGTATGATGGTTTAAACTGACTGGAAACACAAAGCTGCCTTCTTTTTTGTCCTGGAAAAGTCACATTCTTTTCCCTGAGATAATCTTACCACAAAATGTTACAGCAAGCTAAATAATCCTTCACATCAGATCTACTTTGCACACCTGCTGTTCAACTCAATTTCCGAAATGGGTGAGTCAAAGCAGGTTGGACTGACCCATAAGCAGAGGCACAGCAGGTTGGTGGAATCAGCATCAACAGACCAAAGGAGTTACTGCAGGAAGGATGACACAGAATTAGTCTTCTGATTAGAACTGCTAATTATAAATCAGCCCAAATCACATCCAAGTTATTTGTTTATATTTGGTTCAACAGAAATTATTTTAACATTAGTATTTTAAAACACTTGAAAAACTTAAGAACAGCGAGATGGAAGAGGTGGAACAAAGAATCCAAGCTAATTTGGGCTGAAATGGGCAAGAGTCCCCAGAGGCACAGGAAGGAGGCACCTCGGCAGGGGAACACCTACCCACTCCCTGCAGGCTTGATAACAACACCCCACTCCCATCTCAGATCCTTACCTCTTCAACCTCACCACCTAGTGCTGCTGAATGGATCAGAGGCAAGCGACAGAACTGTATATTATGCTGTTGTAATCTTTACTCTTCTTCATGGAAGAAAACTACAGGGCCCTAAAATGGAGGTTTTCAAGAGACCCTTCAGCTGCTAATCAGGGCTAGGTTCTGGCTAATCTGGTCCCTCTGCAGCTCCTCACCTGCCTCCAGCAAACACAGAAGCAACGCCGTGGCCATCCCACATGGCAGCTCCTCTGTGGGTCCCCGCAGCAGGAGCAATACTGCATTATATTGACATCTGTCCATCCCTTTGCCTTTGCAAAATGTTTTGTTGGTGTTTGCTCAGAGTCTTCCAGTGGGTGAATGGCTTCTACACAAGAAACACACACTGCAGTGCAATGTCCTGCCATACTGTGAAATGTGACCACAAAGGAACATTTGCACTTGGTCTGCTTGCTCTGGGCTCCTTATTAGGTGATGGAATGGGAAACTGCAAACTAGTTTGAATGAGTGAGCCCTTTTCCCACACTGCTTGTGGACCTTCAGCAGCTGAAGAATATCTTCCAGTCTGCAATTAATTCATCAGTTTGTGGTATATGAAACCCCAGATTTGGAGCTGGCTGAAAATGTTGCCACCACCATGCTGCAACTCTTCCAGTGCTGTTCTGGATGGAGACTTTTTTGTAACAGCTTTTTGGGGGGAATCCCAGCTGAGGACCTATTATCTCTTTGAAACATCTGCAAAGTGGACACTGACATGCTCCTTCTGGCTGAGATGACTCTATGCAAAGCCCTGAGTTCAAGTCAGGCTAAAGAAGTCCCTACTATTACACTGCCCAATGGAAAAGATGAAGAGTGCACCTGAAGGAGACCCAAGAAGAGAAGATGGTGAACGAAGCTGTGATTGGCCTTGTAAAGTTCACTTTCTTCTTTAGATTGAGGGAGCAAAATTCAGAGTTGATGAGTCAAGGACGGCAAAGCTGGAGATAGAGCAAATGTAGATGTAAAAACTGGTGCAACAGGAATGATTTTGAAGTTAAGGGGCCCAGAATGATGTGTAAATCACATGAGCCTAGCCTCACCCCTGAATCTGGTGCAATATCTGGAAGGCTAATTCTCCATCTGTTTGCTTTCAACAGAGTTACAAGAACAAGAAGGTTTGTAACACATTGCTGCAATGAGCAGTCTGTGCTGAGCAGCACCTAAATGGCCTGGGCTGGAGCAAGGGCAGGTCACAAAAGCTAGTTCTGACTTCTGCTAGAACTGGCCCTGGGATTTTATGCTAGAGATCTGTCATCTTCTCTTTCTGAATTAGTGTCTGTGAGCACAGGGAGTACTAATTGACAGGAGAGAAGCCACTTTTCTAATGAATGACACAGAGAATCACAGAATCACAGACTATTCTGAGTTGGAAGGGACCCACAAGTCCAACTCTTAAGTCAATGGCCCATACAGGGGATTGAATCCATAACCTTGGCATTACTACAACCAAGTTTTAACCAGTTGAGCTAATCTCAGGGTCTAAGGCATCATCAAAGGCTAAGGAAGGGCACATGTGCCAATCAAAATATGCTGAACCATGAAATGAAACTGTATAATGCTCCTGTTAACCTTCCTTGCATAGAAAGAAACACTCTGCAGCCCAGGTGACTGCAGCCCCCATCCTGGCAGCATCCTGTAGATCCATGTGCCTCAGTCCTCTCTCCATTCTTTTCCTGCCTACAGGTGTGGCTGCAAAATTGAGCCTTACCTCCTGCCCACGTGGGCCCAGAAGGGTCTGTGAATGGGAACCCCCTGGCAGGGCTAAGCTGCTGCTTTCTGCTGTCACAAAACCGATCCCTTTATTCCCCACACAGCTCTATGGCCTTTGTTCACAGGCTGAATTAGCCCACTGGGAGTTGCACAATGGCTCAGCACAGCAGCTCCAGGCACTCTGAGGCAACTTGTGGCTGGAGATGGTGCTCTGCACTTGGAAGGATACAAGCATAGATCCTCCAAGGACTGCAGTGAGGCAGAAAAGCAGTACTGGGACAGTACTGGGACCAGTGCTTGGTCCCTGGACATCAGTTTGTCACACCAATGCTCCTCTTCCACTTTAATTAAGCAAAAGTAAAGTCTCTGGTAGATCTGGACAAGGAGGGGGGTGTTGCAAACAGTGCAGAGAGCTGGTGTAGTCAGTGGCCAACTCAGTGCAGCACTGTGGGGTGGAAGCCGAGGGAAGGTGAAACAGGTTCATCAGCAAAGCCAAAGGGGAGGAAAGAACAAGATGCAATGCAGGACATACAAAACTGCCCAGAGATCAGCTAAAGAAGGTAAACAGATCCTAGAAAAGAGTAAAATGTGTTTCATGCTAGCTAGGAACATATGCAGACAGTGACTGGGCTTTCTCTGTATAAACATTTCTGAAAGCAGCTTTTAAGTAAGTCTCACTCAGGTATGCAGGTGATTTACACGTTTCCAGTCAAAATAAAAGATCTCAAGGTTTTCTTGGCTGGCTTCAGCAAGTTTTAATTCCCTTTTCAGAGCTTTCTGAATTCCTTTTCTAATGGACACAGCTGTGCCATACACATTTCAGTTCAAACTGACTTGTAAGAACACATTCCCCTTCCCCGAATTCAGAAAGGCAGATGAGGGAGTGCACTTCAGTGCCTGCCTACAGTGAGCATCTTCATCATGACCACTATGGCTCCACTAGCACCCACTTGCTGTAATGGACCTTTAATTAGCTATTCCTTTGCTGGCTGATCCCATCTCACTGGTCTGTAGTGAACAGCTCAGACCTGCAACTGTAACTTAAATACTGTAAATTTCCAGCTGAGCCAGCCAACAAACTATTGTCATTTGGTATGTCATTGTTACAGTGAAGAGGGATGCTCACTTCAGCACCTTCTTCTAGGAGTCAGAGAAGAGGCAAACTAGACTCAGGCCAACAACAAAAGCCATGGAAGGCATAAACATGCTTGAGGCATTAATACTATGGCTGTGCTGCTGAGCAGCAAGAGAAGGCCTAGTTCCCACTACACAGGAACAAAGTAAACCCCCCAGGTACAACCCTCTTACAGAAAATCCATCAATTATCAACAGCTTCATCACCTCCGTGTCACCAATGCCCAGTTTCTTATGGACATCTTCCAGTCCCTGCAGGAGGGATGGTAATTCAGCAGCCCCACTGATGATGATCCTGAAAATGGAGCAAGATGTGAAGGCCACAGCTGCTGCCAAACACCCCAGCACTCCTGAAGAGTAAGAAAATACCACTTTGGCTGCCATAGGCTCTGCCAAGAGATGTTACAGGACGACTAATAGTCCCAAATGAGCTCAGGGCACATTAACACCTACTCTTTTCCAAACAGTGGTCGTGCTGGATCCAGCACTTCCTTCCACTGTGAGCTGGTTTATTCACATTTGAATAGCTTAGAGATTCATCTGTGGACAGTCATTTGTTGGCTGCCTCCACAGCTGAAACTGTATCTTCTCCATCTTGCTGGCAGGCGCCAGCAGCCTGTTGGCAGCGTGCTGGCTGCCAGTCCTTGGACAAGCAATGTAGGTCTGCAGGCAAGTGATGCCTTCTTTGGGATTCAGGAAAGAGAAACTTGGATCAGCCACCTCATTTCATCACTTGAGTACATTGCCACTGTAGAAGTACTCCTAGACACATTGGTTCTCATCGGCTGTGTGCCTTTTCTAACAGATGGGACTTGTCCTGTCCCAGTCTGTTCAGGGCTGGTCCCAGGTGAACCACAGCATTCCTGCAGCCAACTGCAGCCAGCCAGGCTGCTCACCCAGGGTGCATCCACAAAGTGTGTCTGTAACCCTCCTTATCCCTTGCATTCTTTGTGTACTCAACAGCCTGGAAAAGGGAAGGGAAATAGGTAGGTAAAAGAAGGGAAGGGAAAGCAAATATTAAGACAAGGTTTGGGTTCATGAATCCCTTGGGACTGTCAACAAGTCACAGGGAGGTGCTATGGAAGCAGCTAAAACAATGAGGGTGAGTTGGCAGCTCTATCTACAGAGGTTCTGTCCCAAGGAGCAAATGGTTACACACTTTGACTTCTAAAGACATAGTAGAGCTTATTACCTCGGGTAGTGTTTTCAAAATCCCACCTGCAGAACTGACTCAGGCATTGGCAGCTCTCTGAGCTCCCAAGTCACTCAAGCATTCCCAAGCATTTAACAAAAGGTAACAAGGGTCTCCTCTCAAGGTTCGTGCTCCAATTAATGACTCTCCTTGAACAAGAAACCTTCAGTGAGTTAAAATCCTGTGCCTCAGTTGTCCCCATTCCCCAGCAGCTACTTAAGGGAGCTGGAAGCTCCCAAGGCTGGGAATGAGCACTAGGGAGACACTGCAGCAGCCTTGTTGCTGGCCAGGGTTAAACCAAGACAGTGATGTAGCAGATGAGCCACAGCAGCTCCAGAGGGGCCGAGAGCACTGCTTGGGGCAGCCCACTGTTGGCTGGGGCAAGTCCCCAGCATTTCTGAAAATCAAATCACCAGTTAAAATGTCTTTATATACTGTACGCTGCTTGTTTAAATATAGCATTTACAGCCTTAGAGCAGTAATACTGAAGACAGAGGTTACAGACAGATGCACAGCAGCTCTGCCAGAGACCTGCTTGCCCTTCTGTTGGTGTTTGTACAAATAGCAATGTATAGGAGGGTGAAGTACTTATGGTAGAAAAAAAAACAAATAAAATGTGGGAGAAGGAGTTGCCTGCAGAGACAGGGTTTGTCTCTCCCAGTATTAGCCTCACCAACAGAATGGCAGGGCTGGAGAGCAGCACCCTGAGTCCAGGTGCAAATCATCCTTAGGTTAAGTTAATATAAATGGGGGTTATTTATCTGGAGAATTTCCTGCAACTGGGGTATGCCAAAGAACACACGTTCAAATGTAACCTAAAAATTAATCAAATACAGGTTTCAGGTCAGTGGATGGTGATGAGAACCAGCAGCTATATAAATGGGAGAAGCCAAAGATGGCTCAGATGATTTTTCATAGCAAGGACTTTTCTTCACTACGCAGAAAACCAACTTTTCACTTACCCCATCATTTGCCCCTGCATTTAGGGAGAGACAGAGTTATAGGATGTCAGCCAAACCACCCACTTCCACGTACATACTGTGGCTGTTATTTCAGGTCTTGACAAATAAACTCTCCAACTGTGCTCACTTTTGACAAAAACGTCTCAACAATCACAGAAGCCCCACACTCACTTTGGCCCTTAAACACTGTTTCAGAGGACCAGAGATAATGCATCATGCCCATGTATGTCCCTTAGTTGACTGAGAGCACTGATGGATCTTCTGTCCACAGCTGGAGCACCAGATGGGCCTCTGGCCAAGGACATTGTGAGCTTAGATGGCCACCTTCCCAAGTCCAGAAGCTGATTAAAGGCACACAGCCTCATTTCTCCAGCCTAAAACCTCAGGTGAATAATAAAAGAGTAAGAGAAAAGCTCAAGGGTCCTGTTTGCTTAAAAGAGTCCTGCACTTCTGAATAGATTACACTGCAGTGACCTGTTAGATTGGGTGCAGCAACCAGGGTGTGAAGTGTTTTCAGCTGACACAAAGGGTCCCAGCACAGGGAGAATGAGTTATAAAAAGAGTTCAGCTTTTACTGACCACTTTAATTTGCAAGAGGTCTTTTTTGCCAATGAAACAGGTAAAGGCAGAGACTGCAAGATGTGATGATAAACAAGCATGGATCAGGGAAGAATTAAAAAACCCAGAGTACAGCCAGCAAGGCACAGGTGTCAGACCAGCTGAACAGATACTTCTGACAGACCAAGGGAAAGGCATGGAAAACAGAATAGCTCACAAAGTAAGAAAATGAATGTCAAATTAGCTATTTTCCTGTAATCAGCCAGCCTACATCAGTTTTTCATGCACATTTGAGACTGTTAGAAACCAAAGAAATAAGAAAATAAAAACTGGTTTTCTCGGAAACCAGATTACAAATTGAAGAAACTATTAAAACGACTTTGTCTTGGGAATTTGGCTAAAACACCAGATTGAATCAAAGATAACTAATTTGATTAAGTAGAACAAGTTATCTAAATCCCTATTTAGTGAAAACAACACCAGCAATTCAGCACTGTTTTGCAAAAGACCTTCAATGTTAAATAGTTTCACTGAGAGCAATACTTACAGACACATGGAACTTCTCCATGCATGAAGGACACATTTATTGGTCAGACATCACAGCAAGACAACAAGTTAAACTTAGAGGAAAATAAGAAGAAAATTTGCCACAATGGTGAGGAATCAGATCTGGTGAGAACTTACCTGGTCACTGTCTGCCAAACTGGGTTCCAGACCCTAACGGCACTGCCTCTTTCTTGCAGAATGCAACATCTCCTCTTCGTGGGGAATTTCTTTCTCAATCTTCCTGTGACAGTACAGGGAGCAAACACTGTGCAAATGTTAAGAGACAGGGAACTTTCATTTCAACTCTCACTTGTCATGAGTGGGATTTACTCTGGCTAGCATGAATCATTTTGATAACCCAGATAATTAGTTTTATAGAAGTTTTAGTGTGTTATAAAAGTTGCTCTATCACTTGTGTTCCCCCAGGGCTCTCCTATAAAATGATTGTTACAACTGTATTCTTCTTGGAAATGAACTGTAGACAACTGAGCACATCTGTATGTCAAGAGAAGGACTGTAAGCCAAGACATTCAAGGCAATTTTGCTGCCCTTTTCATTTCTAAAATCCATGTGAAGAAGTGCAATCACTTCTGGACTCCAGCATTATCAGCTGTTCAAAGCTGAAGACACCCATTTAGTCCCAGGCTGCCACTAAGCTGCCTCTGCACAGCTCATGCCCACAGATCCTGCAGCTCAGCTACCAGGAATTGGGATACTGTCAAATGACCTTGGGGAAAAGTACTCAACAGGTATAAATAACATAGGTCTCTAATAACTTCATTTGAGCTACGGAAATTTATGCTGGATGAAAATTTGCCCCTGTACAGAGAGCTGCAAGGTGAGTTAACTGGCTTCCACCTTTGTGAGGAAGAAAAGTGGGGTTGGTAGTAGCATGCAACCAGCAAGCCCTTTTGATTTTATATGCATTTTTTTCTTTCATTTATTTTTTGAACACTGAAAGTAGGCCACAACTGAGCCTTGTGGCTACTTCTGAAGAGCACCATTAATTAACAGAAACAACTGCCCTGTTAATCTGCTGTATGCTAGAGGAGCTTGATGAGCCTTCCCAGCCCTTGGATTAAGGGCTGCTGCAAATATCAGCCAAACACTGACTTCTGACTACTTCAAGGGACAAGGCAATATTCAAACACCTACTTGATAAATTACTATTATGCATGAGGTGCAACTGCCTGTAGTGTATTGAGAGCTGCTGTCCCTTGGCCTGCAACGTAAAGCAGCTTGTCCATCCTGCCTTGGCCCAGCTTGGCAATGCTTCCTTCACCTTCTCAGTGGGTCAGGCTCAGGGCATTTCCCTAGGGCCCAGCTCTCCCAACACTCACATCCCGAAGCACCGGGAATGCAGGTGAGAAATGCTGCTGGAGCGCGATACAGGCTTCAGGCTGAGTGGGCACGTGCCAGTACCAGCTGTGGGCCAAGTAGGAAGAACCTGCCATACTGCCATTTTCTTTTCCTCTGACACCGCCCAAATCACCCCTCAACTCCTCCTACCCCCTTGGGTAATGCCCCACTGCAGCTGTAAGAGCAGGTGACGGAGGGGGGCATTTGGAGGTGTCTAAGGAGTGAAGTGAGAGGGCTGTAAGGAGTCAGAGGGATAACGGGCAAAAGGCACTTCCTAAAATCCAAGATGTCCTGAAGGTTAATTAAGAGCACCTTCTGCAACTATTTTAAGACTGTACATGATGCTGTCAATGACACATGAACACAGTCATACATGACAGGCAGTAAAAGCAAATGATGGTGGCATTTGACAATTGAAAAATGGTAAATTAAAAAAGTTTAGGGCTTTGAGGTGTTCTGAATTTAAACCAGGATTCCTGACACTCCTATTCCAGACACCGGTGTTCCCTCTCTCTAGTTACTGGAGCAACAATAGGCATATGCAAGAGCTGGTTCATCCTCATCCCGTTTTGAAGATGTCTATCTCTTCTCACCAAGAGGGAAGCCAGCTGGAATGGCAAGCTTCAGCCACACACAAGTTTCCTTAGAGGCAACAGGCTCATTGGCAAGTGCTGGCAAGAGGAATCCCACTCCCTTTCCTCTGTGGTTTTAAATCTACACACCAGCAGAGCACCGACTGTCAGATCTGCACTGCCACTTTGCTTCTGGTTTAAGGATTTCATCTTTAACAGATTTTTTGGATACTTTCTCCAAACAAGAAGCCGTAATTATTTCCTACAAGCGTGCAGCCCCGGAGAGCTGTGCCACACCGTTTGAAGAGCAGCTGCTGAGGAGCAGACTTAAAAGTAAACAAATCTCAGCCCAGGGAAGATCAGAAGGGCCGACAGACAGTCCTACCAGTGCTGATTTATACTTCCTTATCTTTTATCTCCTTCCCTCTCTCCTCCCCGAGCACACTAGCTGTTCTCCCACGGTCCTTCTCCCAGGGAAATCCATGTGCTTGCTTTCTGCTGTCATGCATTTTCAATTCTCAAGTTCTTTAAGTCTTCTAATTTTAATGTAATACTCCCCTCTTGGTATACTGCAAACCTGCTGGGGTAAAGCACCAACTTGAACTTGTTCCCAACAGCACATAAATAAATCCCTGGCTCTGGGAGCAGAAAATCTCCAACACTTTGCCCAGAAGCAATCTGATACAACACATGCACAATGCCTGCTGCTGCACAACAAGCAGAGGAGGTGCTTAGGCTGACACTGCTTTTCCAGGTGCCACAAACTCCCTGGACATGAAGCCATCAGCAGGACAGTTACCTAATGAGTGCAGACATGCTACCCTTGGGACACAACCTTTTTCCAAAGACACTCTCTTCTCTCACAGCTCGTAAGACCAGAAAAGATGGCTGTGCCCTGGTGTAACTATGGCTACAGGGTTTCTTTGAATTAATACAAATTCAGGCATATTTTTCAGAAAACAGTCCAGTTTTGATGTACATTCCAAGTGCTGATCAGTCAATCTCAGCACTGCCCCTCACGTGCATTCCAGTGTTGTCTCTGCTGTCAAAACATAAAACTAAAAATTAAGGGCAACATTGTCTTATTTCAGCTACCAGCTCTTGTTAAAACATTTGTTTTCAGACCAGTGTTCCAACTTTAAAATTTGTGCTTCTGTATCATTATTAATTATTCTGTATCATTATTAATCTTCTGAAAAAATATTTTCCAGCTCGTAAATATTGCTGTATTACAATATTCTATTCTCATTTTCACCTTAGTGACATCTATAATACTAAGCTGTTACTTTAATAGATATTAATTTTTTTATTTTTGCATACTGATTTAAGTCTGACTCCCTGTACAAGCAGCTATTTAACATCTGTAGAAAAGATTTTATTAACATATCATATGAATTCTTCCATCTGGTGTTCCACTAAGAACAAAGCAGAAATACTTTTGAACGCCTCTGCCTTTCTGTCAGTGACAGTCCTGTAGCTTTTATTCTAGACTTAGTGCTGTAATTTCCATTTTAGATTTAGTGCTGTGAAAAGAAAACCCTCTTTTACTCTGCCTGAGTTTTTAACTCAGAGGTTATTTTGCTTCTGTATCAACCCATTATCATGCCTAGTTTCTAACCTATATTCAATTCTTCCTTGCCTGATTTCCCTTCTCTTCCTGACTTCTTAACTCCTGCCCTCTGCTCCTGTTATCTCCGTAGGTGTTTGGAAAACTCCATGGAGCACCAGCTGCATTTATGTCACCAGAAAGTAATTATTACACAACATTTCAGTCTATCTTAAGTCAACCAGAAAAATAATCACACAGAACATGAAAAAAAAAGCGAAGTTCACACCTCAGACTACCCAATGTAATCCACATGTGCTTTTCTGATGTGTCATAATTATATGTTATTATTTCACGATTGCATAAGGGTATAATTTCTTCTGAAGTTGTCCACTACTTATTTTCTATGGCAGCTAAAATCCAAAACATAGTAAAATTTCAGATTAAAAGCATGATGCTGAGTTACAATATTATAAACCAAACCTTCAGATAGCTGGTTCAGCAGCCCCAGTGGGAAAGTGTGGAATGCTGGAAAAGGATTACAGTGGCTTTTACATTTACAAAGAGTTATGCTGCTGGTCACAAGGGAGGTCTCATGTTACTGAGAATACACATATTTGCTGGAAAATAAGAGTCTCTCAAACAGAAAAAAAAAAAGAAAAAAGAAAGGAAAAAGCATCAGACATTTGAACAGCTGGAAGCATTTTTAGAAACTATAAAAGGAGAAAAAAATTAGAATAATATTTCCCTTTCTGTAGTAAGCATCGTAGTGGTGATATAATATGTTCTCAAGAGGCTTAATCATGTCTACTGTTCAATCCTCAAAGGTTATTTCATAAAACAAAAATTAGTGGAGTCAACAGAGTTTCTTCACAAAAACCCTGAAGCTGTTGTTCTACTTATTTTTCTACCAGCTCCCATCTTTGTCAGACGTCCCAAGAGCTATGAATCTCTGACAATAAGCTTCAATCCACCATGCTCTGGCAAAAGACACGATTTGCTTTCTTTCTTTGTCTGTATCTGATTTTGTATTAGGAAAATGTTGTTTGATGCTACTCTGACAAAACTTTGAAAAGACTGTTGTTTACAGAAGGATCAAATGAGATGGTGAATTAAGGGAGTAACAACAGCCATGGGCATAAAACAATGTGACTACTACATGTATTTTGATAAAGTATCTGCCCATGAGAACTAACATCACTTGATTTCTTTCAAATTAAAATGAAGGGGCAATCTCTTAATTTTTAAATGCTCTGCTTCTTCTGCAAATTACGATGCTTTATTTTTTTTACTGCAGTGCTCTCAATGCAGTGTCAGCACTAGGATTTCCTTTTGCTAAGTTCTTTTTTGTCACAACAAACCTTTCAACATTTGCCAACTCCAGAAAAACACAATTGTTAGTTTCTTCCAGTACAAAATCCAGGTGACAAACAACACAAGGCTCCCTTAGGAACACCCCTGAATTCCCTTTAAAATATACTTCCATTAAATACTCTAGTAGGGATTGTTAAATTTACATTCATCAGCTATTGTATCCTTTACAGAACTTCCCATCTTCCCAATGTGTCTTCACTCACATGTAAATTTACTTTCATTTTTGTGGGTTTTTTAATCACTTAACTTACAGCAAAATACCCACCTAGTTTGTTAAGCAAAACCATTCATTCCTTCCTCTTGGAGATCAGCTGCAGATACAGAAGGTAGTCAGTCAGTCAGCTGTACAAGCCAGAAGCCTTGTTGTGGTACACGTCTGAAAATATGCCCACTACTATTTAATAGAAACATTTCTTATCTAAAACTGTCTAAACCCCGTTCTAATAGAAAGACAGTGCTATTCATACAGGACAGTTTTCACTTTGCAAAAACAGGCAGTGAAAAAATAGGGTAAAATATCAAACAATACGAAATAGCACAGATTCTGCTAAAAAACAGGGGTAAATCATCCAATCAGCTCTCACTCTTATTTATTGCTTACCAAACATCCACTTTTTCTGCCTGAGTTTTTTTATCTTTATTCGTTACTTGCTTCTCTCCCAGTTATTTGCCTTCATCTCTCAACCTTTGTCCTAGTTCAGCAAGTGGGACCAGTTGTCACTGTGTGGGGGTGGCCAAAGCTATGTATTCTACCCCCATCTATTCATTCCCAAGGTCAATGGCCCATTTGCAGCAGCTTCCCAGGGAGTCGTTAGCACCTCCACTCCCAGCCTGAGGGGGCGTAGGTGCTAATGGGCCATCAACAGTCCAAAAATAGCCCATGACTCACAGAGTTAATCACCCATTGTGTGAGTCCCCACCCCGGGGGAGGGACTGGATGCTCCCTGAGGGTACAAAAAGGGGTAGGTAAGAAGACCTCGGGAACCTTTTTCGTTGGACCCAGAGAAGCAGCAGGACCTCGACAAGAGGAGACCACCACTCTCAACAAGACTACAGCCATCACCTGCACCAACAGGTTTTTTCACTTCTTTTTGCTTTGGACTTGGGGGAGCCACACGGGTCTCAGCATAAGGCTGACAGGCCCCTTTGGGTTTGTACCCCAGGGCACTGGGTTATACTGCTGGGTTTTGGGAGTTGGAAGCAATTTCCCTTTGTGTCAGTGTATTTACCATATTATTATTATTAAATTGTAGCTCTGACTTACAATCTCTCTCCTGTTGAGCTCATTTCTCCTGCTGGTTTACCTCTAAACCAGCACATTCCTCTCTTGCTTCTTCCACTGCATTTCTGCTGAGCAGCACATTCATGATACCTTTTGTAACAACCTACAGAGGAACTCTAAATGACATGGCCATTTCTAGAGAAAAATTCATCACTTCCCTTTTTTTTTCAAAACACACTCAAATACCAGTTTATAATTTACTTAAAGGGAAAAAGAAAACCCTAGTGATAACATTCCCTTTGTTCATCACCCACTATATAATGTGCGACCCTAAACTGCTCCAGCCTTCTTTTTGAATTATTTTGTCCCCCTGCCCTCCAATGCTTTAAACAGTTCCCCACACTTGTCCACTTGTCATTAAAAGGAAACTCCATGTGAACAAATATGCAGAAAACAGATTCAGGCCATATGTATGTATGCAGCAACGCTGCCAACATATTTTCAATAGCAATTGTTCTCAGCAACAGACTCATCACAATGCCTGCAGATCCATATTCACCAAACTGATACAACTTCATCCAGTAAAGCCCTTAAAAGTAAGATGGTAAAAACTACCCCACCACTACACCATGAAACAAACACATCCAGGTAACAGACAAAAGGACACAGCTAACAGGAAACTGCTCTTCAGCAAACTGCAGATACCCGAACACCCAAGCTCAGAGGAAAATCTGCAGGAGATAAGCATAGGAAGCAAAATTCCAGCTCTGATGGCTATTTTAAAACTACTAATTCAACAGCAAGACCAGTTTTATGGCATATCATAAATCCCATTCCTCCCCTAACCACACTATTTTTACTTTAAAAATGGCCACATATGCACCCAATGGATCACCGCAACCATAAAAGCATGGCTACCTTACATGTTATCCTTCACTAGGAAACATCTGTGGCTCAACACAAGACAGGTACCTATTTTACACCTTTGTCTCTCTTATGTGTGGCAATGTATCTCTTTTCTCCTCACCCTAACATTTTCCATTGCAGACCTGTATGACTACAGGTTTTTTTCTCCCATCTTTTTGTTTCCCAGCTCAAGTACAGTTCGTAGTTTTCTACTTCATCTTCCTCTCCAGTTTCGCCTTTGAGACAAACACAATTTGCTTTTCCACAATGCAAACTCCTTCAAGGAACACAGTTAACCAAGGTTAAAGAAAATCTATGAGCATGTGAGAAAGACCCATGTGACCAGTTCTGGGTCATGACAATCAACAGGTAAGCCCTAATACTGGATCAGTGTGTGTAGTAAAAGACCATTCATACAACTCCACTCACCCTGAAGATGACTTCAATTCCCATTTACTCACATGTTCCAACAAGATCAAATTTTCTAACAGTACATGCTAGAGGATTTGTTCTCAGAAATTCCATGCTTAAGTTCCTATGCAATGGAAAACCATCATCATCATAAATGAAACCAGGTGATCCAATGAAAATATTTATTACTGTTCCAACAACACGAACAATCAAACTTTTACAAGTGTTCACCAAAACGCAAAACCAGTCACAAGAATATTTTATCCACAATTATGAAGACATAAAAGCAGTCTTCTACAAAAGAATTCAGTTCTGCTGAACAATTTTATGAGTCCATGATAAACGTTTCGAAGTCGTGGTCTAAGTCTGAAACAAGGGCATCCACAAAATCTTCCACTGAAGGTGATTTCTGCAGCATACCTGCAAAAAAGCAAGACAGCAGACTCTTCACAAAACTACTATGACCCAGATAGCTTTGTCAATAATAACACTTACTGCTAACTAACTTTTAATGTGACTATATGACAGAAACGGCTATCATGTTTCTTTGTCAAGAAATAAGTGCAATTATAGTGCATAGGGATTATTTAATTTCTTCAAGCTACCTATTACACATTATCACAGAATTGACAGGTTTCGAGATTGTTAACTGATTTTTATCATTACAGTCTTGCTTAAGCAGGGAATTATATCCATTTTAAAGCAATGTAACCACAGACTCAGTCATTTCCAAATGACTGGAATAAATTAGTGATTGAGCAGGTATATAAATCCTTATCTGATAAGTCTCAGCTCTGACTGAGCCAGAAAAAAAGAATTATTTCTCAGTGTTACACACCTAAGGAGCATTTAATTTAGTATTCAAAGTACAAATACCTCTGAAATTTTTGACAAGGCATGAAACATACTCTAACAAAAGCATTTTCAATACACTGCAAATTTTAGTATTGCTTTTTTACAGTACCAGGACTTACCTTTTAATAAGAATTCTAAATACTGTCTCTGTTAGCTGTAGCATTTGGCTACAGGATAACAGACAGGGAAATCACTACAGTGGAGAATCATGCTCAAGTACTTTTTCAGGTAATTCTGTAATTGGAGCAGCTAAAAGTCTCACACTGTCCTCTCCAGAATCCCAGTTTTTGGAAAGTATGAGAATATATCCTTTAAATTATTTTCAGATGTTTCTTTGTACTTAACATTACATAATGTTGGTCTTTTCACTGTTATTAACATTTTCAAGATTATATATGGAAATCCACTGCCTAACTTGTACCAGAAAAAAACCCCAACTGTACAGCTGCCAAATAACGTAAAATTTAATCTTTGTATTTCTTTGAAGTGATCTGCTCTTTCTGACAATTGCCAATGTAAATATAACCTTGTTCTACCCTTTCTGATCAGTGCACCTACTGAACATAATTTTATATTCTTTCACATCCTCAACAATATTTGCTTTTGGTGAAAATTATAATTGCGTGCTGCTAAAAGACCGTAATCTTTTACTAAAACACAATGACTCAAAACCCATCAGGAAACAGATCAGCTCAAAGTACAGTTGTGCGAGGAACCAAAAAGAGTTTTCTTGCTATGACCTTACAGAATTCCATTTCAATCTGATTTAAACACGTGTTACAAGAGTCAACACAAACTGCCATGATCCAGTAGATTAATGCCGAGTACTAAAATGAAAATAAACCTCATACTATATATAGGTTGACTGAAATGCTGTTAAATGAAGTTTGCAGCAAGCTATTTTCGAAATGAAAGAGAACAGAGTATTTCCAAATACTTGCTAAACTTGTCATCTTACTCTAATGTTAGAAAAATTGCTGTGGAATTACTTGTAGTTCACAATGAAAAATGACTTGCTATGTGCTGGGCTGAGAAACAGATGTGTACAGATACCCAGCCACTAATCTGACCTCCCCAGAGAGCTACGGCCTCTTGCAGACTCCCTCTCTCAGGTTCCAGTGGGCTGGCTGGGGGACATGCATATTTGCTCTCTAACAGCCTTGGAAAAATTCCAGTTCAAACTCACATTTTCCCGCAGTTTTCACAGAAGTGGAGAGAATGCCACAGGAAGGTGACATGGATGGCAGCCCACCTGAACAAGTACTGTCATGCATGACTACTGAAGCTTTGTCTTAGACTCAGCTTGAGCAGTCCAGTCCCTGCAGTGCAACTTGTTATGCCTTTTCTGCCCTCATTTTGCCTAAGACATCTGAACTAACCAGCTCTGTTTCTTGAGACTGAAGAGTAGTAAGACCTTCATGGGTACCACTCATCTGATCTTTTTCAGAGGTCTACTTTGTGATGGGTTGTGCCTATGAAGAACCTACTTTTCCCCGTAGCTCAGAAAGGAAACCTGGATGACCAGCTCAGGTATAAAATCTCAAGTTGGTGAAATTATTCCTTCCATCAGACTTTTAAGATGTGGCTTTATAAAAGAACAATTATTCTATAACCAATATGCCTTTTTTCATCAAATATCAAAAGGGAGAGATGACTATAATGCTGCATAGACAGTATATAAAGATGGCCACAAATAGACATAACCACCACTCCTCAAGCCCCACAATACACATATTCCCTTCCAATACCGACTTTATAAAAAACCGCCAGTCTGGATGATGTTCAGCCAATTCTTTGACATAGTAAAAATTATTTTGCTAATTATCAATACATTGCAGAAGAAGAAGAGGTAACAGTAAAGGGTTAGGTGGAAGAGAAGAAACTGAAACTGGGATTATCTTCAAGTAGATTTAATTTCCCTCTAACATAAAAATGGAAAATCATAACAAAAGCATTCCAAGACTGGATATTACAAAATGAATAAAAGAAATATCATTAACTACAGTACACTTGCATGAATTTTAGTGCAGCTGAATACAGTCTTACCAAACCTCACTCAAAACTTGTCACAAACTGTATTTATTTAGACTTCACATGGTTTGTTTTAAATATGTAGGACATTTCAAAATCATTCTGGCAATAGTGATGTTAAATGACCTCCTACCCAGTAGTTCCAACTTTTGATAACAAAAACAGATTTCAGATTTTTTGCATTAGTGGTCTGCTGCATTGCTATTTTCCCATCACTGATATCAAAAGCAGACACCAGCAAACTTTGCTTTTGCAAGGATAGGATGAAGAGTAATTGAGGTCATTGCTGAAGAACTCCTACTGTAGTGAAATGATGATGCCCTTATGAAATAAATAACTACAGATTTTAGAGCAGACAACTCCAAATGAAACAGACACTGTGTTTTAACCTCTTAGTCTACCTAGATGTGTTAAAGAATGGCCATGTCTGCCTTTAAACTCCATTAAAATATATCAAAGCAAAATGAGCTTTGATATATTGTAAGTACTCAGCACTTCAGTCTACATGATTTAGTAAGATGTCCACAAGGTCTGATGGTTGCAGTTTTCAAATTTAGGAGTGTATTTTAATACGTTCAGCCCCACTCCTATTTCAGCTCAGTCTCTCCCAAGCCTAAGGCAACTGCATAGCTTATCTTCTCTGCTTTGAAGTTTTCTTTCACATTACAGCACTGTGGCTAACCACACCCTTTTGAGAGATGGTTAGCTATAACCTACAATCACTGCAAATTGAGAGAAGAATAAAGCCTGTGGCAGAATTTGGCCTCTGCCCCTTTGGAACACTAATTATTTTGGGTCCGTGTAGTTTGACTTAACATATGTTGCCATTCACATCACCATTTGGGATTTATGCATATTTCTTACACTTTCAAAGAGAGGTAGAGTCATCATCTGAAGATTTTTTCAGCCTCTTCAAACCATAATTATTCCACGAAATACAATTTGAGGCATGGAAAAACAAATTTTCAAACTGCTTTGGAGCAAATGTGTGTTTATTTACACAGTCAGTTGGTTTGGTTACCATGTAGGCACACAGCTGGGTATGACTGTCTGCAATATAATACGGCATTAACAAATCAAGAACACAATTTCACATGTAGTTTGCACGAGGACTTCTTCAGAAACCCCAAGGGCAATGTGACTCTGTCAAAACTGAGGAGAAGTGCACTCCAGGATATGTTCCATGCTCTCAGTTCCCAAACATCCAACCCAGCCTTTTCACACTACAATTCCCTTTCTGCCTGTGCACCTGGGTTTCTTTCCAGTCAGGGAGTGCCAAGGGAGAGAGGGAGGGATGATGCACACCTGAATCTTGTTCAGACCTGAAACCAGCACACAACTGGACCTGGAAGGGACACCTGAGATACATAACTTTAAAAGAATTTGGAATCCCTAATGCCATGTCGTCCTAAGAAGGAGAAAATCTACAAAAGCCACACAGTCAACACAAAATGACAGAGGAATCATCAGAGGAATCTTCTCAAACTGTATTTCCTCTCTAAGGCAAAATTTTTTAATTGCTCCTGCTATCCATATTTATGACTACTTCTGTATTTTATTGATTATCAAAAGGATAAGATAAATGGGGTCACTTTACGTTTAAAAAGGTTTCATAAAACCTTTATGGTTTTGGGTTTTTTTTCAAATGAAAACAAATGCCAAGAGAATCAAATCCAAACAACAAGTATATTGTGTTTCCTAATTAAAGACTAGTCCAAACAGGAACCTTTTCAGTAACTCCACTGGATGGCAGGTCAGATCCTTTACCTTTCCTAATCAGTACATCTATGGAATCATGTCAGAGAAAGATGAAAAGCTAGGGTCATATCCAAACACAAAAGAAAGACAATAGACAGCTTCTGAGATGAAAATTGTAACAAAGAAACTGTACAAATGAAATGTGCTCATGAAGTTACCTGTTATCAAACAGTCAATGAACATGGGTAACTTCAACAATGAGATACGGAAGCACTTCGAGGGTGAGGCTGCATATGTGCATTCAAGTCAGACATGTGCAAGCACATTTCTATATAAAAAAAAATACCTGAAATAACAGACCACAAAACTTTAGGGCTTTGAAATGTGGCACTAGTGAGCACAGAATCTGGACTGTTTCCCTGAGAAACTTTACAGTTTGATGGAATCGGTCTTTAATCAGGTGTCTGTTTTGTCATTTGCTATGGGAGCACAGTTTTGCAACTGATGGAAACCAACAGGAGATAGAAAGCAAGTATTCTGGAACATCTATAATGAAAACAACAAAAAAGAATCAAGAGGAATCAGAAGCTGACTGAACCTAAACAAATTAAGGAACAACTAATTACTCTTACTTTTCTCCTTAAATTCTCAATTTTTGTAATAAATACAAAGCAATTAAGTATAAATATACAGTAAGTTTTCCATTGGGTGCATTCTAAGATTTAGCCTCAAATAATCCCAAACCAGCAATGAAATTATCTTGCCAAAACACCTGAGTCATCCTGATTCCATTCTTTAGGGAGTCATTGGTTGTTAAGTTTTGCACTGTGTACAAATGAACATCACAATATGCACAGGCAAGGAACCTGCTGATGAATTCTGGTTATTTTTACAATCTTGAATATATTTTGAGGTTTCTGTTTAAAGAAACACAGACTAACAAAGTGAAATTCAGAATACAGAAGTGGCCAGGGAGATAATCTGAAGTGCAGAAGATGTATCCTTGATGGAAGAGGATCAGATCATGGAACACTTATGAAAACTGGACACCAACAAGCCCACAGGCCCTGATGGGATATACCCATGAGTGCTAAGGGAGATGGCAGATGGCATTGCTCTCAGTAACCTGTTATAACAGAAGTACCAAAAGACTGGAAAAAAACAAATGTCCCTCCTATCTTCAGGAAGGGCAAGAAGGAGAACCCAGGAAACTACAGGTCAATCAGTCCCTAGGAAGGTGGGGGACCAGCTAATTCTGGAAACAATTTTCAGGCTTATGAACAACAAAAAAAGTCATCAGGAACAGTCACCATCAGGGGCAAGTCATGCTTAACTAATTTGATAATCTACATAATGGAATAACTAGCCTTACTGGACACTGTGTCCAGTAAGATCCTCACTGAGAAGCTGTCAATGTATGGGCTGGATGAGCAGACAGGGAGCTGACTAAAAACCTGGCTCAGTGACAGGGCTCAGAGGGAGGTGATCAGTGGCACAAAGAATGTTGGAGGCCAGTGACCAGTAGTGTACTCCAGGGATCAGTACGGGGTCCAGTCCTGTTTAACATCATTAATGGTTTGGATGATGGGGTCCTGCACCTGGGGAGGAACAAGCCCAGGCACCAGATTATGCTGGGGGATACCCAGCAAGAAAGCAGTTCTGCAGAAAAAGATCTGGGGGTCCTGGTGGACACCAAGGTGAACACAAGCCAGCAATGGGCCCTTGCCACAAAGAAGGTGAATGGCATCCTGGGTGCACTATGAAGAGCATTGTCAGCAGGCTGGGGGAGGTGATCCTTCCATTCAGCACTGGTGAGGCTGTGACTGGAGTGCTGTGACCAGTGCTGGGCTCCCCAGTAGAAGAGACACGGATATATGGGAGAGAATCAACAAAGGCCCACTGAGATGACTGTGGGCCTGGAGCATCTCTCCTATGAGAAAAGGCTGAAAGAGATGAGACTGTTTAGCCTGGAGATGAGACAGCTCAGAGGTATAAATTCCTGAAGGGAGGATGCAAAGATCATAGAGCCAGGCTCTTCTCAGTGGTGCCCAGTGACAGGACAGAGGCAAGGAGCATAAACTGAAATACAAGGGTTACCTCTTAGCATCAGGAAACACCTTTTTCCCCTGTGAGGATGAGCAAGCAGTGGCAAAGTTGCCCAGAGAGGCTGTCTCACTCCTTGGAGATCTTCAAAAGCCATCTGGACATGTCCCGGACACCCAGCTCTAGAGGACTCTACTTTAGCAGATGGATTGGCCCAGGTGACCTCCAGAGGTCACTTCCAATCTCAGCTATTCTGATTTTGTAATTCTGTTAAAACATCTTCAAAACTTCTGCCATTTTTTTAAATCATAGTCTGTGCTCTTACCACCAGTATTACTTGTGCTAATGCTGATACAGAGGAGTCTCTGCTCTCTGGTTCTCCTATTACATGTCAGCAAACACCCCAGCAGGTGTACTGGGTTTTTAAACAGAAAATGTTTAAAAACATTTTTTCTTTCTCCATCATATGACTTACAATATAAGAATTGGATATACTTGTAAAGGTGTACATTCCTGTCTTGCAGCTACTTAATCCACAATTTTGGGCTACACTTTTTCAAGGTTACAAACACAGACTCTTCAAGAACTAGAAAGAAAAGTATGTTTGTAAAGTCATGCTGAATGAAAAGTAATTCTGTAGATTAGAAATATAAATAGACAAATCTAAAGAATATATAATTTTTTAATATATAAGTCTAAAGAGAGCAGAGATTATGGCCTCAAATATAAGCAGATGGGTCAAAGAACTGGAATGTTCTAGTCATTAAACTGTGCCAATTTCATGATGAAGTACAGACATATTACTACTGCTTTCCTTATCTGCAGAAAAAAGTCCCACAAGCTCCGGTCTACTAGAGTGGAGTGAATAGAGGCAAACGAACTCATGTTCATCTTTAATACTGAGAATTTTAGAGCAAATTGAAAGATGTGCCATTAGATGAAGCACTTAGCAAGTGCTCATGTTATAACAGTGACAGTAATGCAAAAATGGTTGAATTCTGCAACATTACACAGGAAAGTCTTTATCTTGATCACAATGGTAGATATGACATAAAGCCAGCATTTTCTCAAACTTGCCTCATTCTCCTGGCATTATTTTTTAATGTATGAAATACAGGGGTTTTGATATTGGTAGGAGTGTATTTCTAAAAGTTATTTTCCAGATTTGAAAAGTAAATGTGGTAGTGAGAGGAATAAGAAACTATGTTTTTTATTAGTCTTGAGACCTCAATTTCATGAGAATGTATTCTCAAAGTACTGATACAACCAAAGATATTTTGATGATTCTAAAATGATATGGCCAAAACAAGTTCAATTTTGTCTATACAAAATAACCAGAGATATTATGACTTCCACATATGGAAAAGTTACTAATTTATTGTATCCAAAAATGGTGTCATTTATCTTCTTTCAAGTATGTCATATTCTGAATTCTTTATACAGCCGGGCAATACAAACCTTCCCAACACTTCACCTCAACTATCTGTGTGTATTTAAGGCACCACAAGGAGTTCTACTGACCATGACATAAAAGTGATGACCAGTCCACTTAACTAAATAAAAGAACAATTTTTCTTTCACATAGCAAATGAAAATCATAATTAAAATGAAAAGACTAAGTTGGGAAATGCAGTTAAATTATTTCTTCCTCAAGCAAGGGAATAAAACAGTTCTAATTTATTTCCTACCTTGAACCATCAGTATGGGCTCTTTTCCACCGCCGTGTGCCAGCATCTCTCTACGGTAACGCTCACCCATTGCCCTGGAGAAACACAGATGTTAGAGCCACCTGCAAACACAATCACTCCAGCTTTCAGTCAGATTTGCTTCTAGGATCTCTACAGAGCTCAGAGACAGAGACCAAATGAAATTTTCCACCCTGAAACAATGTCAGATTCCATGTTGACTCCTCAAATTCAAATTATATTTGAAATCATACTTTGACTAACTGAACTAGACAAATTTTATACATATGAGCATGTGCTGGTGTCTGTAAAGGTTAATTTGTGAACAACATTTCAGCCTTCATTGCTCCAAGGGGAAAAGTTGCTCTGTTACAATGTTTGAGCATTCACCAAAGGTATAAGAACCCTTAAAATTTGTGATCTCGCAATTTTCTTTTTTAATTTCACAAAACAAAATTAGTTGGACAGCTATACTTAGCTTTGAAGTTGGTGACATGAAGCTTGTTTAATACCCACAGTTGCTTTGATTTCAATAGAAAATTGCAAGTAATTAGGCATCTATGAAATTCAAGCTCTCTCATTACACCTAAACAGGGATTTCAGTGCCTTCAAACAGACACACCTGTATTTTAAAACATCAGTGTGAATTGTTTTGCACTAAAGAACATGTCCCAAAGTGTAAACATTTTATTTATACATACACACACACACGGAGTTATTTTCTGTTTTCTAATCCTCTTAAAAGAAATGCTAGAAAGTAATTTGCATCAAAAAAGCCCATCAATGTATATGACCCCATTTGTTTCATGTTTACCAGAAGTTCCAACTAGTGTGACATTTCATTCTACTTAACAATTTCTCTGTTTTTACCTATCAAACGGGTTCTGAGCAAAACACTGTTTCCACACCATGGAGGCAACAGCCCTAGACATGAGGTAGGAGTAATATTTGGCACCATAGCCCACAAGATGACTGAATCGCAGCTGCCAAGCCTGTAAGAAGAAACAAAAAACCAAAACCCAGAAGTTATCTTTTAAATTCTTTAAACTGTTCAGCATTTTCTTATGTATGATGGAAGACATCTGATATTATAAAGGACAAACAATTACAGAAAAAAAAGAAAAAACCCGACCAGAAATATCAGAATGAACAATCCTTTATTATAAGAAGCATTATTCAGCCTAAATACTGTATATCCAATACACTGATCATCATGATTGAAATTATACATAAACAAGCAGAAGTAAAGAAAACTGAGCAGTAAAAAATATTACTGATATTTGATAAAAGCTGTGTTGTTCTACTCGTCTTGAAAGAAAACCACAATTACCTTACTACAAGTAACATCCTATTTTATAATTTCCCATCCAGGCAAGTTCAGTATCACACTTGGAATAAATTCCTGCCACCAAAAAAATGGTAATAGGGACTTGCATTTAATACTACAAAAAATACAGCTTTCCATGTGCCAAAAATCTCAGAGGTAGACAAATTACATCCACACACAATACCACCATTCAAAGATTTGTTTGTACATTTTAAAATATATATATATGTATATATATATAAAGATTATAATCTGCAATTACACTGTTTTGATTTACGTATTGTTACTTGGCTTTATGACTCATTCCAGTGACAGCAGACTTCTTTTTTAATGTTACTTGCTGTTGACTATTTACTTATGGTTTCTTAGCAAAAATAATCAGAAGTGTGAGCCTTACTTTCACAGAAATAAAAGCACCTTTTTTAAAATTTATTTTCCTGACTTCAACAGAATAATTTAAATTGTGACAGACCTACAAAAGTCATCTGGTCCAACCCTCACTCAAAGCAAAACTTTGATGAGATTTCTCAGGGCTCTGCCTAAAGTCTCAGCATCTCCAGGGATGAAGATTTCATCACCTCTCTGGTGTGATGTGAAAAGGCTGAAAAGATGATGTTTCCTGACAGATTAGGACGTATTTTCCAAAAGGAGAATGGATGATTGTGTAAATGAAGGAGTATGAAACTTACTCTGCCCTGTCAGCTGTGAGGAAACCAAAGAGGAGATAAAGTCAAAGCTCTTAACATTCTTATGATATGATGGTTGTTAAGATTTTTGTAGGTATTATAAAAAACAAAGTTTCAAGGAGGAACCAAAAGATCAATAATAAAGTAGCATAACAGATGTTTTACATTTAAATCCATGGGCTGTGAGATGCTTGTTCTTATCCTACAGTCAACAGCTGAAATTCTGATGAATCCAAAGAAAAAAATGAAAGGGCATTAGCAATTTTCTAGAGCCATTTATCTTTGACTGTGATTTTTTTATCACACTGTAATTAACAAACTCTTGATTTTTGACAGCTGAAATAATCTATGCTTCTTTATTCAAGATAGTGCTGGTCATCATCTTATTCTCCCTTAGGCAAAAAGATCTATGTGTATGCTGAAAAAGTGACCAACTGAGAGGGCAGAAAAAGGAAGTATTTGACTTTTAATCAGTCTTTTTTCCTTAAAAGAAAAAGTATTAAACAGTGCTTTATAATTACTATAGATTACTGTGACCAGCTGATGAGAAACAAGTTGCTGGCTCCCTTTTCTGAGCAACACCTACAAATAAAGTTCCCAAAGTTAGCTATAATTCAACCATTCAAAAACTACTTTTAACAAGATGGTTATCTCCACCCAAAGATGGGTGTCCAAAATGGATGGAATTTGCCATGGGTGAGCAATCAATCAAGCCTGTGCTGATGACTTACACAACTAGTTTAAAACAGGAGTGACAAGGTTAAATGAAATGAATAAAGGTCCTTCAGTTTTCCTGTGGGTCTTGACGCATAGTGCAAACTCTTGAAAATTATTAACTTTTTTCTTTTCTTTGAGTTAAGCATCAACTGTGCCGTATCTCACTGCAATGCAGTATGTAAAAACATTCAGCTTGCATAAAGATTCTCCAGTTTGCTCTGAAAGGTTGCTGTGTTTGTACTTCATAGCTATGGTTTTTCTGACTAGTCCCTTAATTATAACCATAATCACTACACTAAAAGCACATTTTGAAACAGATCAGAGAGTCTACATTTTTAGAAGACTGAGCAGGAAAACAAGTTAGTTTAATTTACTGTATAGTTAAGTTCGCAAAGTTATGACTAGAAGTTTCAACTCTCTCTGAAGAATGCTGAAAGCTTTACAGATCAATTAGTTTCATATACTCAGAAATGTTTTTAGGCTACAAAAATAATTTCCATGAGTTTGACATAGGGAAGACTATTTCTACCTCTCCCATCAGAAGAGAAATCTTTTGACACATCAGATAAACTGTAACTAGGACAGTATGTCTTCCTCAGCAGCTGAGATCACATTGTATGTAATCTAATGCTCTTGTTCACATCAAATGCTCTTGTATTTAATGGTTTGCACCTAAACCAGCTCATCTGCTCTTCCAGGTTGATCAACTATTCCATTCATTGGGTTTCTTGAAACTCTGTACCAAAAAGTAAGCAAGGAGAAAAGAAGAACTTTGCAGCAACCTGTCCAAGACCAAAAGCTTGATTTCAGAGTCTGCACCTAAACCAGGCCTCCGTACCCTCTGTTCAATTTTGTTTGACCTTGTCTTTGCTACTAAGCTTTACTAACAAACTTCACATTGTTTCCTTTCAAAAGAGAAAAGGAAAGGATATAGAAAGACCAAAGGAAGACACTGCTCACCTCACTCCCTGCATTTGGGGAGGCTTTCAAATATGATGAAGTTGAGAACTTGAAAATTGATTCAGAGCAGGACAGTATGCAAAAAAAAAGAAACAAAAATGGAGGATGACTCAATCCACCTTAAGATAGGTAAGGTATAGATGGCTCTATTTCTTCATTGGAATGATGCCTTAAAATCTAGGTTATACAGATTTTAAGTAGAACTCTTTTAGCACTTTTAGTAGTGCTTTAGCTAAGTACCTTTGTATTAGATTCCTGAATAGTTGTTTACTCTCCCTTATCAAGGATTCCAACTGACAAAGATTGAAGCAAGGGAAAGAACACTGTATCTGTATAAAATGTTCTTAAAAGTAGACATAACAGGCACAAGACTCTCTTGATATGAGAGAGTCTAAACTACCAAAGGCGGCCCAGAATCCCTGAAAATGGTCCAAGCAGGACACAGAGAATTGAAGACTTATGTGGGAGGAAGATATGGGGTCTTCATTCCACCAGCTCAAATGTGGGAGGCATGCCTGTGGAAGGACCTGGGGAACAGACAATTTTAGGCTGGGTGTATCTCCATGAGGTAATAATATTTAGATATTATAATTAGATGATACTCTAAGTTTGTAAAACCTGTGCTCTGTGTGTGTGCATATGCCATCTTCATGCACCTAAGACGTCTTACTGGTTTTTCACCTTTCTATACTAACATTGTCCAGATAATTATTTCTTTGATTTTAGGCAACAGATTATTAAGGACCATACTTTTAGATAGCTCAAGCTATAAAAGATGACAAGCATTCTCAAAGGCATACGGCAACTACGACTGCTTTCCTGCTACAAACTGCAGTGAAGGAAATCTGGTAACAAACACTGCTATTCCCTACTAAAGTTTGAAGACCATATCTGATCTCACATTTTTTAACCAGTATAGCTTTTCCCCAGTCTAGAGCATGAATAACTCGAGCATATTATCATTTCCTGTCATTACTTTTGTCCCATTACTTTTACAAAGTTTTGATCAGGGACTCCCAATCTTCAATATTTCACTATTACCCAGTATCACTTACATTATTCAAGGACATTTCCTGATCCCATGCTGTCCTAACACAACTAACTTTTCAAGACTGGACTTAGCTACCTATAAAAAAATATGTAAACACTGAAACACCCATCCTCTACCCTAATTCACAAGGAGCTACCGGCCCACATTAAAACACCTCTTCCTCTCTTTCTACTTCATACAGATAAGATTACAACCTAGGCAATAAAATGTTCAAAAAACTCAAGAATATATAACTACTGTTCCTTTAATAAGTTCTACAATTACTTAAAAGAGCAAACACATCACTATAAATGTACTTAAAACTAAATGGTTGACCTTTTAGCATAAAATCTATTTCTCCATTTTAATAAATTCAGCTATAGATGAAAAGTTACTTGATTTCTTGTGTTATTTACAATGAGGAGTGACTTCTCCATTAAAAAATAAAAAATAAAAAAGACATATCAAATCCCTTTTGGCCAGGCTAGACATGTAGAACTAGGGCACTGTCCTTATTAAATTTTATAATTTTGGTAAGCAACTAGAAAGTTAATGAAGACTCTGAGTAATATCTTACTTCAAAAAGTTCCATGAACCCATTCCAGCAGTTTATAAAATGGTGCATTTTATAGCATAGCCCATGGGTTATGATAATATGCCATGCACAGGTCATGTTCATGCCTGCTTTTTATCCAGCGCAACAAAATGAAATAAAGGTGTGAGAGTGATCCACTACAGTTATTAAGAGGGAGTTTTTCCCACCACCATTACTAGTTTTTTCTCATAACCATGTCTGAAATAGTCTCAAAATCACAAGTCCAACGGCTTTCCATCCCAACATGTAACAAACAAAAATACCTCACTGATCCTTTTATATTTTTAGATCTTACCAAGATTTTTTTTCAAGTCCTTGTGGGATACATTCTTAGGGTAAGATTCGGTTCATTTTACTTTAGCTACCTTAAACTATGTGTCTCGCCCAAAACTAGGCACATAGGCCTCCTTTATAGTAGAGGTCAGAAGTATTTATCCTGTTATCTTTTCAGAGGATATGACTACTGCTCTAGAAGAAATTTGAATAATTTACTAAAACGTCTGTTAAGTCACTTCATTCATTTTACCAACATGGTAGGATCACTTAAACTAAACTATTTTGAAGACTACATTAATTTAGGATTCAGCTACTTGAATTCTAAATTTAGAACTCTTGAAATTATCATAAAAATAATCTGATAGAAGAAGTTAGATGTGATGGTAAAGAGACAAAATTGAAAGAAAATCCATAGGTAGCTCAATATATACTAGACTAGCTTTTGCTTGAGTGCTGGTAAACATTGTTCCATGGGGCTCCCCTAATTATATCAGGAATCAGTGCTACCAAATCCCAGTACATCTTCTGGAATGGAAAAAAAACCTCTTCAAAAATTCTTCACTAGTGCTTGGACTTTTCAAAATGCTCTTCCAACAGTTTCTGCTGTGACTTTAGGTATTCAAAGCGTATTTATGTCCATTTCGCTTTGCATCTGAAGACAAAAAACACAAGTGAGAACCTGAAAGGAAGCAACACTAAATGAAGGAGTGTTTTTGTCATTTAAGTCTTCTAATTACAAAACATTTGCTACAGTAATTACATCAGTGAGCAAGTTGTTGAATTGTTTCCATGAAGAACAATATTTGATGGAGATGGTATCTGGTGCCCTCCCCCTTCTTAATTAAATTATTATTCTGGCAGGAAACCCAATGGAGGAGCAGCCAATTTATCTCCTTCAGGGGCTACTGGGTGGAGAACCCCTGTGTCTGGCACTAATTTGATATTATTGCTCCTAATGCCCTTGAATTTAGCTATCAGCACGGGTGGAAAACTCCTGAGAGTCATGAGAAGCTCCAGGCTCTGGTTACTTGGAGCCAGAAGAGTACAGCGATTAGCATGGAAATCAGTCAAGGCTATTTCCCTCTGCTGAGGCCAAGGTTTATCAGGGTTCTGGAAATCCAGGACAACGCTGCTCTGGCACACAAACAAGCACACTCAAAGTTAGCACAGGCAATGTTTCCTTGGCACTGTGTCAGCCACTCATACAGCAGGAGCTGGAGGTGGAACATAAAGAACTGCAAGAACTATGAAGTCACTTTTCAGCACAGAAAACTGGTGAATTTACTGTGGGGCACAGATCTGAAGGATGAGCCACGTTTAGCTTAGAAAGTTTTCTGATGTACTAGCTGCACAGGCATCATTTTAAGTTATCAGAGGGAAAAGGTGCTTTAATCAAACGAACAAAAAAAGTGTTATTTGACAGCCAGGAGATCTGGTCTTACTTTTTTTCTTGACTCCACTTTGAATTTTCAAGCTCTTCATGCTCATATTCTTTCCCAGATCACTCTTCTCAAATTTAAGGAAGATATTCGAGCAATTTCCAGTCATCCCACACAGAAAATTCCAGTTCTTGTTCATTCATTACAGTGACGCTAGAATTAGTGTGCTAATCTAATTAAATGCCCTTCTCTGAACCTCTCCTATGCTCTCTTTCCCAAAATAACAGACTGCAGTGAGACAAGTTGCAAAGCTGCCTGGTAAGGCTCCTCTCTCCTTGCCCCCACACAGTAACAGCCATGAGCAGCACAGCACTGCTAAGCAGAAGCCCAGGGCTGCCAGGCTCCAAAGGCCAAGCTCTGCTGCTCAATGCACTTATTTTGGGAAAGCCAAATTGTCACATAGCAGAATTTGTTCTCCTGCATATCTGTTTAAACTACTCACTTTATGAAACAAATCAAGGATTTTCATACTTTTTGCAGCTTAAAGAATTCATTCTTTTGTTCCAAAACAAATAATAGAATCTTCTTCCTCATTGTATTAGTTTGTTGCATAACGTTACAGAGTGCTTTGAAGATGTCCTCAACTCATTCTCACTTGGAAGAAATGGCTTAATGAGCTTTAGAATGCAGAGTTTGCAAAACTTTTGTGCCAGTAGCTACCTCTGGGGAAAAGTGAGAGCCCTCACTGCCTGCAGAAACAGCTGTCTCCATAGGTATGCATCAGCTTGCTCGATCAGCTTACATTCTGTATTTCTGACCTGAATCCCTCTAAGTTTTATAGAATTACATCATCATCCTTCTAGAGTTTAATAATAATAATAATAAAATGCAATGAAGAGCCACTTTCTTTCCTGCAGTTTCTAATCTTGTTTAGAATAACAGAAAACTAATTTCAAGAAACCACATCTTGCACTGCACTTCTGACTTGCTTAATGTCAATACTCTCCAGTTTCCCAGTGTTGTGCATTTCTGTGTTGGGAGTGGGAAAGAACACAAAGTAAACCAAACCAGAGACTGTGCTGACATTTTAGAAAGCGAGTCAAGCAAGAGATTAAGATTTCAATTTATAACACTTCTGTGTTTTTATTATAAAATGATAAATAAATCTAGCAAGGCAGGGAATGTAAATATTTTTCCAGTTGTTTACACTAAGGAAGAGGAAAGGAATTTAACATGCAATTAACCACTTAGGTGATTCTAGATATGTACCATATGGTCTTTGAATTGCTTAAATAAAAATATTTCATTTTCATTTATACACTATGCATGAATTGGAGCTGCTTATAGCAAAATCATTTAAAACTATTTACTCTCCACTTACTTCTCCCAACAAAGGGACTAGGGATGATTTGCCTTCCTTCACTATCATGAAAACCTGGATTAAAAGACACAGAAATATGAAAACTGATTCTTCATTGTGTCTTTTTACTGACCATATTTGGACAAGTTAAAAGATGGTGTTACTTGTAAATTTTATAACTAGTCTTTAAAGTAAAGTATAGGAAATATGGAAACAAACAATTTTCAAACAAATCCTGCATGTTGTAACATATAATTGTACACATATACACATGCAGCACTGCCCTCTTCAATTACAAATTAATGATTTCTATTGCTGCCTAAGCTTTAAAAATTCTTAAACCTGAGATAAGTAGAATCAGATCACCACTGTTGACTTTGGGCACAGACACATACTGAAGCCTGAAGTTTTTATTCTACTTTTCCAGTTAAATCTAATTTTAAGTATTGACCTATTCTTTTAAAATAAACATCATGAATACTGCTTAAGATAAGCTCTTACAAAACCTGAGAAATATCTTAGGCAACGTTGTAACTGCAAAATATATTTGTCAGTACAGCTTAATCATATAAATTATCTGCACCAACACTGGAAGATGAAATCATTACCCTTCTACAGTAATGTTCATTTACTATCTTTTGCTAGAGCCATTCCAGACAGGTATTTAAGGGATAATGATTCTAAT
>VWZD01011431.1:99580-121293 GCA_013396695.1 Sakesphorus luctuosus
CCTGAATCTGCCACAAGTTGATTGTGAACTTAAAGAAACTACCTTTTTTCCCCTCTCGGTTTAACTTCCACCTCCTGTGAAACAAGGGTGGTAACAGTTCCTCTCTCTTGTTCTTTTGTGTTTTGATTGCAAGCTTCTCATAGAAAGGACAAACTCCCACTACACTTAAAGAGCATTTAATTTCAGGCTCTTTAACCTGTGCTTATGTCAATGATCTGTTCTGTTATATCTATCATTATCAATATAGCTCCAGTACTGCAATCCCAGGGGAAAAAAGGACATGTGAACCAAGAAAATAGAACTATACAAAACTAAACAAAACAATCTGTGTTCAGTTAGATACAGGTATATAAGATATATCTAATATATTTAAATATGTTCAAAATGTTACCAGCAGATGTATGTAACTACTTCCTGCACTGTGCTTTGAAATGCTCTACTACAGGGTAAATATGATAAATACTATCACTAATGTATGTTTGAGTTTCATGGGGCTAATACTTGCAAAAAGAATTTCCTTAGAAGTGCTTCATATCTTATGATATCTGTAAACACTTCGCTGCTGTAGATAGTTGCTCAGTGAATAGTGTCATGTTACCACTGGAAAACAAATCTTCACAGTATTTGCTATCAGCACCTCTTTATCATAAAATGAACTCAGTTCCACAAAGACAGAAACCTAAACAAACCCTGAAAGGTGACTTTAAGAGCTTTTGAAATACCAGCCTCTACTTTAATACTGACCTCAGCAGGGCACCAACCTTTTTGAAATGGCTTTTAGCTATTATTTATAGAACTATCACTTCCACAGCATTCACTGTGCAGTCCTTTATTAATCTTTTCCTCAGACCCAGGCTCTTCAACTTGATTTTATAGTAAAACATTTAGAAGGCTCATATGAAAACTAATTCAGGAATTTGCACTCCATGAAAACAACTTCAGTTTTCAACATGGCAAGGTAGAAAATTCCCTTGAAGGGGTTACACAAACTTCAAGAGGTTGAGAAATAACATATGACTTCATCTCTCTTCAAAAAAGTGAATACGAGCAACATCAGTACCTCCACAAGTAACTGAAGATAAAGTGGAATAGCAATCTTCGATGAAGGCTCCTTGCCTTTACTATGAAACTTAGTCTTTGTGATCTGCAACAGTGGCTTCTTTAAAGCTCCCTATAAGAGAGATCCAAGACCTACTGGATGTCTGCTTCCCTCTGCAACAAAGGGAATAAGGGAAAAAAACTGGAAAGAGTTTAAAAGATTAGGTACTAATCATAATCGCATTTGCTATGAATTATACTATTTCCCCCCTGCTACTATCTGCTCATTAATAAGGAACAAATAATCACAGTCTCAATTCTATTTTTTTCATAAAGGTTTGCAACACAACATACTCAAACATGCCCACAACATTTTCTCTTTGCTAGCCAAATAAACTCAATTTCCTTAACTTTACTCATAGTTCATGTTTCCAAACCTATTATCTTTCCACAACTTCTTCAATTTTACTACATCTTTTTAAGAGGTAGACATAGGATACAACACTACCACTGCTAAGTCCTCAAGATCAAGTACTAAAATACGTTAAAAAACACCAGATATTCTCTTTTACAGTACCCCATGAATAAAAGCATGTTGTTTTGGCGTTTATGGTTCTTTAAATATTTATTACTTACACTGCTTTGCTAATGCAAACTATCCTTTGGTAAGTGATTGAGAGGAGTCCTGCCATAGTGTCCACTAGCTTCTTTCAAACTCTGTGATGAATCACATCAGGCCCCACGGACTTGTGAACATTCAGTGGACACAAATGGAAGGTCCCTGTTCCTGCACTCATAGTCCTCACTCTGGGAATCTGGAACCTGAGGTCTGTTACTATTATTAAAGACTGAGGCAAAAAAATGCATTGATTGCCTCTGCTTTTTCTTCATCCTGTTGGTCAGGTGACCATCTTCAACATGTATTGGTGCACTGTTCTCTTTAGACCTCCTCTTGCTACTTACATAGTAACATACATAAGTCCTTCTCATTACCTGAAACAACACTGGACAGTTTCAAATCTAATTGAACTTTGGCCTTTTGTGTCTTCTCCCTGCATAAAGGCTGAGAGAACTGGTGTTTGGCCTGGAGAAGAGACCATATAGCAGCCCTCCAGTATCTAGAGGGGCAAACGAGTGCTGGAGAAGACTTTTTTCCAAGGATATGGAGGGATAGAACCAGGGGCAATGACTTTAAACTGAAAGAGGGGAGGTTCACATTAGATATTAGGAAGAAATTCTTTACTGTCAGGATGGTAAGGCACTGGAAAAGGTTGCCCAAAGGCATTGTGGATGCCCCACCCCTGAAGGTTCTGGAGGCCAGGTTACAGCAGCTTTGAGAAACCTGGTGAGGTGGAAGGAGGCCTTGCCCATGGCAGGGGGCTTGGAACTGGATGATCTTTAAGGTTCCTTCCAACCCAAACCATCCTGTGATTCTTGGATAAACAAATCACACCTCTGTATTCTTCCTGCAAAGCCTGACCTTGCTTCCAGAGATCACACTGCTTCTTTTTCCTCCTGAGTTTTACCAGGACTTCTCTGTTCAGCCAAGCTGGTCTTCCGCACTATTTGATTGGTTTACAACAGTGATGGTAATTCTTTGGGTCATTTAAATTCTACCTTTCAAAATTTCTGCAACATTTGTCAACTGAAGGAGCTTCTATAAATACTATAAATTGTCACCTAAATCATTAAAAAACCACAGAACTGCAGTAATTCCCAGACATTCCTGGTGACTTCCAATTAAAGTGACCCTGTCTGAAACTAAGCTCTCACCTGCTTTGTCAACATGTTTTCTATCTGTTGATGCAACCATAAATCCACAGTTTGCTAGTACAATTATGATGTGCAAGTGTCAGAAAGCTAGCTAAGTCTAGAGTTACACTATCAACCACTTCCTTCCTGTTTCCAAGATCAATGTCTGAAGAAGCAGATTTTTTTCACCTCAGATGGTTCTCAACAAAACTAAGGCTACTTTGCTAATTGTTCTCAATGTACTTTTGAGCTCTCATTGAACTTTTGAGCTGCTTAATAATTGGTTCTACTACTTCTTGAGTGACAAAATCCAAACAATTAGTCTACAGCTCCTAAGTTTTTCTCCCTTTGTAAGACTAGCTATCATGATAACACTAGCAATTTTTCACGAGTTTGTGAGTGGCAATGCTTCCAGGTCACTGACTACTTTGAGAGACTGAAATATTCTGAAACCCTGACTACACCTAATCTATCCTCTCTCTTCCAATTCCTTAATCTCAGTTCTTTTTCTATCCAATTAAAAAATTATATGTATTACCTACCCAATCAAAATTCACTTATTTTTCACAAAACACTGAGGCACAGGCATAGAATATTACTGCTTTCTTTGGCATTTGTTGTTATTCTTTCTCCCATTCTCTTCTCGCTTCTTCAGTAGTTAGGGAACTTCATTACCTTCTCTACTTGCACTTTGCAACTCAGCATTTCTAGCTTTTTTGTTCTCAATTCTTGCATTCTTTAGGTAATTATATCAAGTCATATAATGATTTCCATTTTTTATTATCTCAATAAAGTTTTAAAGGGTTGGTTGGTCCTTTATTGCCAAATCTTTTTTTGCATCAGGCTAGTTCGCATCTTTGGTTCAGTTTGTTGGATAACTACATAATGTCTTTTGAATCATCACACTCAGCTGTGTTCCAGTTCCAGCAAATATCTGGCAGCCTTCATCTTTTGGATGCATTGTTTTTAATCATTATGGCTGGTTTTGGTTTCTAAGCTGCTTGAAACTTCCACAGTTTTACTTTTGGCTCATTAGCACTTAGCCTGTATTCTGTTTTTCACACTTTCATATGGCCTCTTTTCTAATAAACTCCTTTTCTCAGATATTCAAACATACAGGCTTTTTCTCCCACTCAGTCCTTTTCAGCATCTTATTGATTAGCACCATAAATTTTGTCCCCTCATCTGCCACCACCCACTATTGTTTTTTAAAAGCTTTTTGCCAACAGCACCCATTCTACCTTTTGGCTGTTCTTTTTACATTTCCTTTAACCTAGCTTTCTGTTTTGCTCAGGTTCTAAGGTTACATTACTTTAGCTTAGTAAGTCTAAAACAAATTTGGGAAAGTTTCAGATAAAATAAATATGAAGTGAAATTACGGTTTAAAATTTAACAGGCTGCCACTATTTAGCCTTCCTTACCAATAATTTTAAGATTTATGTTCACCACTTGAGTAAAGTTTTCAGAATTCAAAACCACTTTTACTATCAGAGGTTAAGGGTTATCACTTATTTATTTTAAGACAGCTGCCTCATTGCTTCCCCAGCCTGTTTACTCTTCTTATATATGTTACTGATATTCACATGAAATTTTAAACAGAACAGAGTTATAACTGCATATTAGTAATCACTCCAAAAACCTAACAAGAAATTCTAAGATAATAGATGACACAAGGACACAGATGGCAGATTCTATAACAAGATACCTCATTCAAAGTGCCAGCCAGACCTCAGCAGGCCAAGGACTAAGCTTATTGAAACTATACTATCCTGTTCACTGCAGCCCCACTACTGACAGCGATCATGATTCGCACAAACCTGAGCTTCAGAAATCGCACTGTCTTCATTTTTGGTCTCCAGCTCACCTAACACAACTAAGCAGGGAGTCGAGTCACCTTCAAACTCCCAAGGAAAGCCTGCTAAGAAGGACAAAGAAGCATATGACCACACTTCTGCACTCACGTATTCTTCAGTAATAACAAAAAAGGAGGCTTTGACTCATGGCAACCATGTGTGATGCAAAACCTACTTTCTGTCTGCAGAGAAGCTAGTTCTTTCTGTCTATTGACATCAGCTCCTCTTCAGCTGACCAACCACCTTTGCACGTGCCCTGTTAATGAAATCCATGTGTTCTCAGCACCCACGGCAAGCCTGACAGCCTTCCTAGGCAAGCACTCCAAATGTTAGGTTGCATCTCATCCTTTGAATCCCTTTGTCAGGAGCATGACAGACACAACCACAGCAAGTTAAAACAAGGGCCTAGATGGAGCCTTCCAAGGTCAGGATCCCTGTCTGGGCAGACCTCCCCCAGCTGCAGGAAGAAGACGACTAACAACTATATTGGTGATACACCACCTTTCATATGCTTCTTCCCTCTAGGGTATCTTTTACAATACCTGCCTTGTCTTCTGTTGGCAAACTTGGCTGGCTAACACATTTGGTCTCACAGGTGTTTTGGGCTCTCCGAAGACTAGCAACCATAGGCCATTAAGAAGTTCTCATGCTGCCAAAGAAAGCTGCATTCTGGACAAGAGTATATAACCATAATTAAACCTGTAACCTGATGCACATTTTATGACACCAGTAAAGCTGGTCCTTCTGAACCAATATGTATTTTTACATGCTAAAGCAAAAAGGTATATAGCAAATTATCCAGTGTTCCAAAAAATATCAAAGACTACCTACATACCAACATGTTGACTCCTATCAAATGTCATTATAATGTGTGTGGGTTAATTCTAACATCTCATTTTGTATTTAAGTACCACACAAGAAATTTGTCTGTTTCTGGAAGAAAAGCCTTACAGAAGATCACGTCATTTTAAAAAATGCAAAAAGGATTATTTGGAGGTGACCTAAAAGAGAACCCATATTCGCTCTGCCTCACTCTTCAAAATTATTTTCCTCACTGTCACAAGTCAAACTGGCATCTCTCACCAAACTTCCACATTACTGGACAGACTATTAATATGTAAGTCTACAATAATAATTCTCTGAAAATAAGATTCTATAATTCAAACTAATTCACAAAGAAACACAGGTATAATGATGTGGGCAGCTGGTGTTCATTGTAATGTAAAACCACTTCACTACTGAGCCCTTTCCTGTAACTGCAGGAGGCTGCAAACTCCACTATCATTGTAGGGCTTGTTTACCCTGTGTGTCATTTTTTGTTACAATATTGAACCAAAACCCACAGCAGGAGATAGGAATTATTATGCTTGGCACAGTACTAACAATGGCATATCATTAAGTTTTGATGACTGTCTCAAAAGAAAGTAGTTTTCATGTTTGAACTTGGGGGCGGAAGGGGACTAAGCAACAGCTCATGGGAGAAACTTTGATCAAGTCTCAGGTTGATCAAAGGGTCACCCAATACATTTTTAAAAGCCTCTCTGGGCATCCAGGAGACAAAGGTAGAAAAGACATGGAGAGACACTCTAAAAGCAGACAGTGTTATCAACTGCAAGGCAGGTCATAGTAAATGAAAACTGACTTCACAAGAGATGAGAAATAAGCTACAATTTGAAGAAAAGTTTGGAGCAAAAGCAGAGTACTGAATTCCCCATAGTACATACATTTTGACACCAAGTACGCTCAGGAAGAAATGGCTGGAAAAGCTGTGGTCATTATTATTCGGTTTGTCTTGCTTTCTTAGAAGAGTGAAGAGTGGTTGCGTTTTAAAGGTATCACAAAGACTCAAGAATCCAGTCTGTGCAAAATTTCTATTCATTTTCTGAACTCAGTAACATAAATCTCCTCTGGTAACAAAACTGTCAGGCACTACAAAAACAGGCAGATACATTTCCTTGCCCCCTGCGTGGCAGTCAACTTCTGGATTCAGTAACAGAGCAATGAAACCCCAGTGGAATTTCATCCTCCAAGAGCCAGCAGTAAACTCTGTGTACTTTTGAACAGATAAGCAACGGCCAGCCAGAAACTGAGATTTGCATTATTTAGAAAAACAAAATCTTGTGGAGTGCTGTTTCCCTGTGCTTCCATTGGATTTCCTTCCTGCCTCACACGTGGCACCCGATTCTGCGACCACCATATCAATGCAGCCAATGTAAATACTCCTGCTGCAATGCCAACCCCAATGCCAGTAAAGCCTCTTTGAACACAGACTTCAACAGGACTTTTCACGCTATCCCTCCTACTGCTGGTACATAACACACAATATTTGCTGAGGATGATGCTTAGATTTACCTTAGACAGGTATCACCATGTAGGTGGAGCAGCATTTACTTATTAGGTGAAGTTTATATGCCTCATTTTGAAAGTGCTGTAATAAGAAAATGCATGGAAATTGTCCTGTTACCTGAGCTATGCTGAGGTATTTCTGAGAATGACAGAAATCATCTGCTGAAGGTATATGCTGTGGCTCCACTTTAGAAAATGTGTCTGCACAGTAAGACTGAAGCCCAACCAAGTACATTCAGAGGGTATTTACTATGTTTACTTGCCTGTCAAGAGCAGTAAGAGGGAATAAGGGTTCATTGGAAAGACATAATAATGGATGCTTGTAGCCCTGAGGGACAGTGCTACTACAGAAAAATCACATTAATGCAGTTAAGATCTTCACTAAGGAAGAATTACTTTTACCCAACACAACTAACTTAACATACACAAGCCTGACTTAGCAATTCATAACTGAATCTAAATGTATAGAGAATAGATAAAAATCAAATAATCAAAATCCTTTGTTTTCTCTGCCAGCCATATATGTGCCTAGACAAATGACAGATGAAAATAAAACCTGGTCTCCCTTACTGTATTTCAATGTGTACCTCTGAAATCAAATGAAAAGAAGAAATATATTCTCCTCACTTAAAAACTCCAACTTTTACTTTCAAGGGTTTTATTTTTTTATCTGGACTACCAATTTAACTGCAAACATATCTTAAGTTTGGAAGAAAGAACAGCAAAGAACAGCATGACATATTACAGACATTAATTACTCAATGGAGCACCAATGTTATTCTAATGCAATTTTTCACTATGTTTTACTGAAATTTAGACTGTATTACAGTTCTTGACTAGTTCTTGACACTAATTCTACATTCTATAAATGTAAACATAGACTTCCTGACAATTCAAAAGTTCACAGTGCATTTTGCTGGGATAAAGTTCCAGGCCAAAACTTGCAGTCCTACTTCATAATAGTCATCGTATCACTACAAGATGTCACAATCTTTTGAAGGGAACAGCTAAATCAAAACAATTCTAAATGGAACAAAAAACACAGGCTTACTTTCAAAGCTGAGAACTGTTTCACTCACTGGATAACTAACACCTATGAAGGAATAGGGTAAAACAACACTTATAAAAATGCTCAGAAGTCAGACATGGTACTTTGAAGATACCTCACTTCTGCTTCTGTGGCTCTGTCAGGCCAGCAGTGGCAGCACAGTTTCAATGAGGAAATGGATCTCCAAACACCCTTCTCAGAGAATGAAAGGCATATTTTACTAAGGAGAAAAGTACATTTTCTGAGAAGCAGAAAGTAGGAAAAGGATTGGAGTATTCTGATCAAAGTGTCAAACAGTGACTGGGGGGCCATGCTCCAGGTGGGAATTCAGCTTCAGACAGACCAGGAAATTTCATAATTATCACCTATGCAAACTGCACCTTTGACTGCCATATGAAGGACAGAACAAATGTATGATTAGTCACGATGAAGATCAAGATTGCACAACTCAGAAGAACTCAAGGCTTTTACACTTTCAGAGACCATATGAAAAGATAAATGACATGACAAAGGTTACAACAATACACTGGGAAAAACTCAGTTCGAAGTCTGTAGTGGTTTTAGTGAGGCCTCAAATTAGCAGGCTCAGAGAATCTGTGTGGATTGGGAGACAGCTATCACCTGACTGGGTAACCAAGGAAATATTTCATACCAGATGACACAAACCTAATATATGTGTGCAGCAGTTGGAGGTGTTAGTGCAGTTCCATCATGGCTGAAGTAAAAGGAGGATGTGCTGCAGCTCTTCTACTGTGCAAGGCCTTGCTCCTGCTGCTGCTACTTGCATTTTGTCTGAGTTTCAGGGAAGTAGAAACATTTTGTTACTCTTTCTGTTCTGTGCTGAGTGTTTTTTTGGGGTGCTTATAGATCAAGAGTAATAGAATCTAGTTTTGGTGAGAAGAAGAAAATTGTTGTTATACCTAACTTGTGTAAGTGCGGGTTATATTGTAGTTTTCTTTTAATTTTCTCTTTTCTGTATTAATACATATAGTTAGTTTCAGCATAAACCTAGTTTGGAGGGGGGTTTTTCCCTCTCCCTTTTTTCTTTTCCTTTGGCTGGTTAGGGGGAGGAGAGGGAACCCTTTTACTCTGTCTTGGACAGTTGGCGTTTTGCCAGCTCAACCTTAGACAAAGTCCTACTTCACATTTACTCTCCTGCTGACACTGGCAGTGTACAAACAATATGCAGCACACTGGTTTTTTGCTTTTTATAAACAGTCCTTTGAAAAGCTAGAATAAACCCGCTTTCCAAGATATTGTTTCCAATGCCTTAGTAAGAAAATAAAAGGCAAAGTAATGAATTTCATCACAAGACTACACATGTACAAAAACAAGTACATTAAATCTTGATTTTTAGCTGAAAATTTCCAATACTCTGGATAAAGTAACTAAAAGAAAGAAAACTCTTTCAATATAACAATACAACAATAAGCATGTGAGTGTGTAGGCAAGGGTCAGGGAGAGGTAGGGGTACTAATACACCATCAGAGAAAAGGTGCAGTTTATACAGTCATTTTGTTTCCACTCACTGTATTGGGTACATATGGCAATCCATAAACCTTCTCCTGTGTCTCCTTTAAAATTTCTGTCGTTGACTTCTTTAGAGGGTGTTTACCATGGTAGATTTGGTCCAAGACAGCATAAAACACCTGGTGAGATAAAATACGTATTTGTCTTTGGCACATGGTGTTGGCATTGGAAAAACAAACAAACAAAAAAAGACAAATAGAAAAGAGCATGAGAGATGGACTAGAGAGAGGGAAGAATTTAAATTTATAAGCTTCTGTAAGTCTTCTATTTTTAGTATAACACACAAGGAGAGAAACAGGTACATCAACTATCCCCATCATGACCTATCATAAATCCATGTTTAGGTCACTTAGAACACTGGCAGTACTAAACTGTCTGCATTTTTAAATAAATTAGGACCTGACCCTAAAGGGCTCCAGCAACTTCCCTTTTCAAAAAGAGTAAAAGAGTACTTTAAAATAGATCTAATTTTTAAAAATCCTATTTTTAAGTTACTTATTTTAAAGTTGAGATAAAGTTATTTGAGTGAACACAGCAAAATAAACAACTTTAAGATGTGCGTATGCAGCTATAAGAACACTTCACACCTGTAGGGGCAAGTTACAGCTTGGGCAGTGAACATAAGAATTATAGAATAATAGAATCATTGGGGCTGGAAAAGACCTCTAAGACCACCAAGTCCAACCTTTGACCTAAAAGCACCATGCCCTCTATGTGAAGTTGCTGATGCTATAGAGTTTCTGCTAGAGCCTTCGAACAGCACAGTACTAAGGCAGATTTTTCCTTTATTTTAACTCTCACCATCAGAGTAATAAACTGCTAGAGTGTGAGCTTAGCCTGAGATCACACTGCACCAGGACAGTATTGTGCCAGAAGTAAGAGCTGCTTCATAGGTAATTTTTATGTAGAAGCATGTGAATTACAACAGAACAGAGGTTCATGACTAAATTCCTGAGATGTCTGGAGATCAGGAAAGCAGCATCAATAAAAAGACTTTTCAAGCAAAGACAGCAAAGGAGAGTACCTGACACTTTGACAGCAAACATAAAACAGGCATGGACAGGAGACAGTGCCAAGGCTCTGTGTGTGCCATCACTGAAAACAATTGCAGCAGGTTTTTTTATTTGAATATGAAGATTTCCTATTCTGCGGAAGTGCAGGAAAGACAGAAAAAGAGGACACCCACCACTGTGCAACATCAGATATTTTTGAGAAGTTTGATGGACCTAGATATTTAAGGGAAGAGTTCAGTTCAGGACATTCTGCGGTAGGCACACTTCATAGGAAAATTGACAGTAGGGAGCCTCAAAAAGCTTTTGTGCAAGGAATGAAGCAAATAACTTGGCTAGAGATTCAGGCCCAGTGACACTCCCGAGGTCACTGCAATGCAATCCCCAATGACATAAACACACTGTTCCAGGAATTATAACCATGAAATATTAGGGAGAAAAAGTTGTTTGGATGTTTTATGCAATCTGAGTAACACAAGCCCCTCAACCGCTGAAAAGATTATTTATTATGAAATTTGGGTACAAACCATTCTGAACTCTCATATTTATCTGAATTCAGCATTTATTTTATTCACTCTGGATACAAAACATATTTCCACCAAATACTGTGACTGCTTCTAAAGCACCATATTCCTTCTGTTTGCATAAGCTGTCTTCTAATATACAGAATCTTGATGAATCCTTTGACAGTGTCTCTTGACAAATGATAAATGTGAAAATTGATTTTTTTTCCCAAAAAACCCCTGAGGGTTATAAGGAGAGGGGTGAATAAGCTGTGACTTGCAGAAGCTTACTCCTCGATTTCCTGCTTGCTATATGGCTAATGAGGAGAGGTCAGTAAGACTAAACTTGCATAATCACCCACTAGTGGCATTGCAAGTTTTGTGCCCCAGATAGCAGCACTGAACAAGACATGTAAGCCCTCAATATCTCTCATCTACAAACACAGAGTAGGCAGTAAGTATCTGCTCAGAGGATAACTCCATGAAGACGCTACACCAAATGGCAAACAACACAAGTACTTTATTTTTTGAAACTAAAACTTTGCAGGGGTCTTTTTAAATTTTCCATCATTATATTAATAATGTGAAAAACAAAAAAATTAAGAAAAACCTACACTAGACTGTAAAACTACAATGCTTTTTACTCAGAAGAGAAAGCAGCTTTACAATGCCTTTCCTAGTACTTTTCATTCTCAGACTTGGTCTCTAGAATCTCATTCATTTTTTTACATGGTTTAACAAAAGCTACAGCAGTTATGGTAGCAAGGGTGACTGAGAATATAAGAAACAGTAAGTACCATGAATAGACCTGAAAATTACCTGACGTGACAGTCCTAGAAAGCTCACTTTCTCCTGTCACCCTAGGCCTTTGTGACTCTGGAGGAGACATTTAACACCGACTTATCTCTCCTCTCTAAAAAACCCAAACCAAACATAAGGAACTTTAGCATCTGACAATGGATTTTGGCATCTAGATTCAGAATCTAAAATTCAGAATAGCCTTGATTATGTTTTTGTTGTCTCTCAGCTTTCTTAGGACCAGTTTGCAGTTGATCCTGCGTGTTCCTCACAAGACAGAGTGGACTGCACTGCAGCGGACCTTCTCTGAAGCGAAATTTGGGGCCAAGTAGTTTGCAGTCAGGAAGGTGGAGTAAAAGCTCTCCTCACAGCTAGGAAGTGAGGAAACGTCAGCTGAAGGCCAGTGAAATGGACTGCCTGAAGAACAATGTGGGGATAGGGAAATGAGTCACTGAAGTCAGCTACAAGAAAGCAATGAGCCAGACCACCTGGACAGCACAGTTTAAAAAAAAAATCCCTGGAAATAAACTTAGATGAACTTTATACCCGTAAGTACTTTCATCTACAAACCAGAGTTCTGTGTGTTTACACAGGCCTTTGAAACGGTAAAGGGAGACACATCCCAGGACCACAGGATTTTAGGTGATACTGCTGAGGAGCAACCTAATACTTTATATGAAGCGGTAGCTAGAAGATGATCTCTAATTTGAGTAAAATACATTTCTCAAAAGACCTAAAAATATAAAAAGACCACCAAATAGCTTTCTAGCTTCATATTCTCTATTTTGCACTTACACTGGTATTAGTTTCACTTCATTCCAGTTTTTTCTAGCTCCTTGTCTTCTTAGTAACATTAATACTTACACAACATTTTCCAGTGAAGTTACTACTGATTGAAAGACTATGAGATTCAATCTGCCTGGCAAAAGCCTTAGAAGAAGATGTATGGACTCTCCTATCTTTCCTCCTGACTAACAGATCACATGACCTAAAAGAAAATTCTGAGGTATTATAGTTGTGAAAAATGAGCAATATTTCTTCTTTTCACATGCCAATAGACTTACTTTCTGAACAGACCACAAAAGAAGCTTCAGATGTTTTCTGCACTGCTGGAATACTTTTTAGCATTTTTCCTTCTTTTAAAGGTCAAATATGGCTTATATAGCATCTAGTCATCAATATCAAATACAGTCTTTGCAAAGTCTGATGGAAAGGTACTAGAATTATTATTTACAGTTTTTTCAAGGATATACACTAGTAGCACATATATACTTTGGCAACTGCAGATCAAAATATATTTTTCTCTAATTAATTATCATACTTCTAAATCTGTATGAGTAACAATATCCACTTCTACAAAAGAATGTATCAGCTTTATATTTTCCATGCAGTCAACTTCTCTGGGATATTTTTTCTGAATTATTACACAGAACAGCCCTGACAGTCTGGCTCTTTGAAATGAGCACATACTTGTGCAGGTTTTACATTTGGGATCTCCAAAAACATAGGGCTGAAAGTAGGAAGGGAACAATACTATTCAGTGTGGCATTGTGATCATTTGGCATGGGTTGAAATGGGAAGAACATTAGTTACACAAGAGTAATTTGAGGGCAAGCAGCCTGCTTAATCACTGCATAGTTGCCAGCACCAGTCAATCAATAGGCACCCACAGGAATCTGAGCCCACCAGAGGTGGGTGTTTTCTCCCCAGTTCTGAAGCCATGGGCTATGGAGTCACTCCTATACAGACCCTACCAAGGCCCCATGAGCAGCTGAGGGCCAACAGCAGCAGAGGGATTGCACAGCCCAACACAAGCAACTGACTGCAATGACCTCTACTTTTGGAATATGCTATCTCCTGCACCAGTGGTAGTCCCATGGCGTAAAGGAGCGCACTCTGGACTCTGAATCCCAAGGTCCTGAGTTCGAGTCTCAGTGGGATCGTCCCCTGGCAGTTCAATGCCAGATGCTGATGGCTGGTTTCGTAGGCCTGTGAGTAAAGTAGCTAGTCAGAGGGGAAATGCTAGGGCTATGTTCATTGATAGTTGGGTGGTGGGAGTGAAAGTGTATGGCAGGAGGCCTAGGAGATTGATTGTAAGGAGGAAGGTTATTAGGGATGCGAAGATTAAGGCTCATTTGTGTCCTTTGTTGTTTAGGGGGATTAGTAGTTGTTTTGTGGTTATGTGAAGGAATCAGAGTTGGAGGGTTGAGAGACGATTTGAGATTCATTGGTTGTTGGGTGAAGGGAGTAGTAGAGCTGGGAATAATGTTGAAATAAGGATAAGTGGAATCCCCAGGAGTGATGGGCTTATGAATTGGTCGAAGAAACTTAGGTTCATGGTCAGTCTCAGGAGGTGGTTTTTGTAATGTGGGTGGTTTTGTTAGAGGGAGGGTTGGTGGATGTAAATGATAGGAGTTTAGGTTGTATAATAAGTGAGAAGGCAAGTCAGGAGATTAGTATGATGAAGAATCATGGGCTGGGGTTTAGTTGTGGCATGTCATTAAGGAGGGTATATGGTCCTCTTTCTCTAGCTTAAAAGGCTAGCGCTGGTGCATAGCTTCTTAATGACCGCCCTGGATTATCAGATATCTCTACAAGAATTTTCAAAGCCAGGAGTGTGCATTTCAAAATCAGACCTGCAAAGATGGTGCATTTATATTTTCATGTCACAGATAGCACTCTCCTTGTTGACACCTGCCCAGCCAACACTGGCTGCTGAGAGCCAGCACTGCACTGAAAGCATAGTGCAAATGTACATTGTTTAACCAATGAAAAACACATGTATACACTGAAAACCAAGTTAAGTCTGGCTTTGATTAGTGTAACTGACGTGCACAATTTAAAGGTCCACGCTCCAGAGTTCTGATACAGTTTTAAATCCCTACAAATAACTGCACAGCGCAAACTGCCAATATTTAACTAAGTTTTTCTTTTAGATCAACTTCAGTTAACCAGCGCAACTCATGTTTGTAGACAGGGTTGTGATCTTTTGGGCACTTCTCCAAGCGAAAAATTACAAAGACCTAATCTTTACATTTCTTTCGTTCCACACCTCAAAAATAATAACTAACTTTTACTAAGGTTCTAGCAGAGTTATCTCAACCGCAGGTTAACTGTAAAAGGAAAACTTATATGCTCTCTAGGCAAAACAAAGAAGAAAATAAAATCAAAAAAATCACACAGCAGAAACTTGTAGCACACTAAATGCAGCCAAACTCTCACTGTAAAAAAACTTGTCTGGATGCTAATGCTACTGTACACATCTGAGAATTGCTGTTCCAGGACTGAAAAAGACCAAATACCTGTTTTAGACAGAACCCTAGTTTCCCTTACTTTCTTTGGAGAACTGCCATGCTCATTGCGAATAACTGATCAATCACATCTACCCAGAGAAAAGAAAGGTTTATAAATTTAGATACTTCTCCTAACACTGTATGAGAGAAGTCTTACATTGTTATAGCTCAGCCAGCAATTTTGATGTGATAAATTGGCACTTCCATACTGGAGCTACAGAACACAAGGAGCTCAAATCACATTCTAGTAAATAAACATGCTGGTTTGATTTTACTAAGGTAGCCTGTACCCCTGAGTCCTGCTACCTGTATACATCCCAGGTACACAATACTTCCTCTACTTCAGTTCTCATTAAATGATTCCATTAATTCAAGAATTCAATCTGAAACCACATTAGTGAATTCTGATAATACAGACATTTTCAAAAGCTGTGGTTTTCATTTTCCTACAGATTTAGACATTTAGCTTTAAGCAGACAGCACAGAATATGTTCAGAAAAACAAACAAGACAATTAAAAACAATACTTTCATTAATATACTTAGACAATGTGTCCACATTAAAATAAAAATTTGGTAAGCTTTTAAGAACTAAAGTATTTTCTTTAAGTTCTGAACAGAGAGTACAAACTGGAATGCAAAGAACATACCTGGAGTTGCATATCAGCTGCAGCACACACCTTTTTGGACTCACAGAGTCTTGACACCATGTTTTTTGGTAGTGGCTTGAATAAAACAAAATTCAGATCACAGTTAGAATTGTTATATATTTGTAAACAGTGTTGCCTTAAGAGACCGCAGAAAATAGGATTCTGAGCTAACTTATAACTGAGTATATAAGATAAGATAAAGAGGGTAGGTCTTTTCATTTCAGGCCTGAGGCTTACAGGAATACGTATTGATGCATCTCCTGTGTCCACAGGGTTCTACAATTTAAGGTATTATCTTAACTAATCACAGATCTATCTGCATCTCAGCACCACCTCCCAGCACACTCTTCTGGAAACTGAGGCAGGGGGCTCTGGGACTCTCTCATCATCTTCTTTGTCACAGCATGTCCAGCCCTTGGAGCTTCCCTAAAGTCCTGTGTTTGAAGATCATTTTGCTTCTGTGATATCTTGTTCAAGCCAGGGTACAGATGTTCTTAAACAGAAGGCAGGTCTACCTTGAGGGAAGTCCAAACAAGCTAACAGAATTTTGAGGGAGTGATATGGAATGGGGTAACAGTGTTGGGTAAATGTGTAAACTACTGTGCTAAGGGTAAGGGATATAGTACAGCTACTTCTAAAATCTACAAAAATCAAAAAAATACATAGGCATCAATAGGATGCTAATTACTAGAAGAGGTTGAAGATACAAAATAAACATGATAATAAAAACATATTTGAAGTGCTTTGCATTGAGAAAGGAAATCTCATTTGTAGACCAAAGCACTAAATGGCCAATTAAGGTATTAGGAGTCATTTACATAGCAATAGAGAAATCACTGTGTCTCTGTTTTTCTATAAATCGATGCCATATTCCCTTATATGCCTGTTGAAAATGTTATTACTATCTTTAGAGACAAAGAACAGATTGGGGCAGTTAAAGCACTCCCAGATCACCCCATTTGATCCTCAAAAACAGATATTACACCAAATTCTCGTGTTGATCTTTCAGCAGAGTTCACTTAGATTTACACAGAGGCTCACATAACTCGTAACACTGAGCTGGCCAGGTTTTCAGAACTTCAACGGAGACAGCATCAGACCTTCTACTTTAACACACACAAAAAATATTTAGTCTTCCTGAACAGTAAATACCTACCCTCTGAAATTTTTAACGAAGTTGAATTTTTTCCCACATCTGTGCCAATAAAATTATACATGCCACCATATGCTGAAAGTCACAGATACTATTCAAGTCATTAAGCAAACTCTCTTTGACTTTCCATTCAGATATTTACAAGTATATTCAAAGACACAGACATTTGTCAGATTCTTAAGAATATCTATATATGAATGCTTGATCTTATACTTCTTCCATAATTTCCTAAAGTTTTTTTGTTGTCGTTTTTTTTGGGGTTTTTTTGGTTTTTTTGGCTAGCAGCTTCCTTAACCAAACAAATTAAATATGGTTAAAATAACTGGATTCTTGCTAAAATACTAAGAAAGGTACTACAATTTGTACAATGTAATACAGATACTTGGTATTAAACTGGACTCAAAAATCATACCTATGCTTTTACAGTGTGTTGCAGTGTTTAAGAAATAATACAAGAAAGTCTACAGTTATGGCAGAGCTGTATGTTTGGGGTCTGTGCAAATGATATGGCTCCAAGACAAACAGTGCTCACAGCATTAAAAAATCTAGCTCTAGAGAAGTTACACATAAGTGAAGAAAATGTTATCATTTAACTGTGGAATCTAGAAGTTGAAGCAGGTAAGAAAAGCTCTCACGTTGCACAGCTGTTTTATGCAGCACTTATTAATGCTTTTAACATCTTCTCCAAGTTAAAAGTTAGCAGGGTCAAGAATGGTATATAACAACATCCACTATTTTGCCTGTCATATACGTGCACAGCTTTTAAATTTCAAGACATAAAAATGAACCAATGGCCATGAAGTCTGTCCTACCGTAGACCCTTGTTGGCCCAGTATTACCCTTCACAATGCAATTTTTGTATTTGTATTGTTTCAAATTACATATGATTTTGAATAATTAGAGTAAGAGTAAAAAGGCAGTAATACATAGTAATAAAGATGTTAGTGGCTGATTCTCTCAAGGTTTCCACACTGGATTTATTGTTGTTCAAAATACTACTGAATTACGTAGAAAATGTAACAAAGCAAGAAGAAAAGTAGAAATAAAATTACAAATGGCAAAAAAATATTTTTGTTGTAGCATTTTTATGCTTCTTCTGTGAATGTGTCTTGTCTCACCCTCTCACACAGAGTGAGGCATGCCCAATGTCTTTTCATCTTGGAACTAAAGTACATCTGGGTTTGCAATAACACAGTTTCAGCTGTCATGCAAGAAACCCTCGTGTAAGGAAACCTACAGAATTTTGAATAGATTTTGTTAAGCACCAAACCTATCAGCAAGGTTTCTTTTAGGGACACCTGTATTTTGGATACAGTAAAGTATGAGGAAACTGGATGGGAATTCTTAAACTGTAATTTGTCAGTGTTAAAAAATCTGAACAACCAAAAGCTTAGCAACAGCAAATATGTATATTTTACAAAGTTATACTTTAAGAGTATTAAAGTCAAGAGCACATCTACCAGTAAGGTACACCTACTCCTTCAACATAATGGATTTTCAATTTTATATTTCATCTATATTAATTGATAGCAAGAGAAAGTTAAGTGCATAGGCTTTCAACATGTACACAAAAGAAATATACTGAAAAGTGCAAAGACTTGTCTAATTGGCATTTCCATAAACCACAGTCCCACAGATCCCCAAATGAATTGGGAAATCCAAGTTTGCAGTTCACTGGGGCACAGAGCAGCAAGGTTCAGTGATGCAGCCAGACTTCGTACACGCCCGGGGAGAGGTGGTCACACACAGCCCTGCTCAAGAAACAACTGAAGCAGGTCTAATTCTCAGTTCAGAACTAACCATTTCTTAGACTCTCAACCCAAGAGTCTTGTCTTCTTTTGTCTGTACTTCAAGCAACTGACCTCAAGCCACAGAAGACTGCTAAAAAGGCAGCCTCTGCATTCACTCATTTCTCCCTTATATTCTGCTACAAGCATCTATCCTATTCTAAATTGAAATCCTGAAGGGAGACACAGAATGATCATTAATATTGTAGTAAAATCCCTTTGCACAGAAGATGTCTTAGCACCACCTTCTAGAGACCAAGTAGAATATAAGTATTTTTATCAGAAAAATCCAAGAAAATTTTGTTACCTTTTTTTGTAGCCATATGAATGTCAAACAATGTTAATCTACTGTGCCTTCAAGAGCAAGCTCTACTGTTTGAGCAGATTAAAATCAACAGGAAAATACAAATCATTCTTATGACAACACCTAAGGCCAAAAAAGCACTGGAGAAAGACATAAATGTTCTTTCTTTAAATCTATCAGTATTACTAACCTGGCTCAAAGAGTATACTGTGATCATAATTTACAAGCCAAGCAGAGTTTGGCACTAGAAAAACACTGCCAAAATTAGATTAAATTTAAAGAATGACAGAGATCACTTATGTTTCCAAAAACACCTTTGGGATCTTAAGATTTCAGGGAAGAAACATTTGACTCCAGAGAGTTTTTCAAAGAGCACCACTACTTTCTAAGGTAGGTTTCTGTGGATGTCATGCACACGGATATACTGAGGTCTTGAACTCAGGAAGATGTACTGTTTCAGGCAATAGAAACTATTCCTCCTTGCTTTATTACAATCTCCCACAGCCCCTTAATAAGCAGCTGAGTGAAGAAAAAAGAAACACCAGCATGATTATTTTACTTCTCATGAAAGATGAGCTCTTGTATAAAACCAGAATGCAACTGTCATCATCCTTCTAAAAGAAAGACTTCAAAGAGCTTTGGCTAAACCTATATTAGTTGAATAACCATTCCATTTTTTAAATTAAAAGTCTACATGCTTTCCTTTGGGTTCTACTTTTCTGTTCCTCTATATTAACTAACTTTAAGATCTTGGAATGAATTTTTCAACATGTTTTCCACAGTGGCTAAAAGAACAGAATTCCCTGTGTCCCAAAGCACATTTAACTCCTTACTGTTGTGTAGTAACTGCAACACATTACAACTGTTTACTATCTGTGGGCTTATTCTTGTTATCATGTTAATACAATACTGCCTTTGTAATCCCATCTCTGTGAAAAATGAACTCAGTTCAAATTTGAACAGCTGAAACACTGGCCTTTGTTCAAGACAGCCTCCAAAGACACACAAGCTTAAAGTGATTTAGCTTAGACCTACCACATATCTGTGCACTCAATAAATGAAATCAAACAAACAAACACAGTGATTTAGAATGGCATCCATGCACCAGATTGTCTGCTTGAACACTGTAATGACCTCATTTCAGTATGGCTTGACTTTATGTTACCTGACCAATTCAACTTTAGAAACTAATTAAAAAAGTCCTCTCTACTCCTCTTTTTTTTTTAATCTCTAGGATTTTCTAGTTTGAGTTGTCTTTCAAATGAAAGGAAAACTAGGCTTGCTACTTTCTTGAAACAAATATTTTCATACTGGCCAGTTTTTTCAACTAAATACAAAAGACTTGCTCCTTTTGCCAGAAGAGCCTGAAAGCTTTATTATTCCTCAGTACTCAATATCACAACCATCCAAAATGGATAGAAAGCAGAGACAAGCTTTCTATAAACTTCAAGGTATTTTGGACCAGATTCTCATGATCTACATCTAAATGCATAATGCATTCTCACCTTTGAAAGCCTGCCCACCAATTCTTTTCAGCAATGCTACTGAAATAGTTTTCAACAGTTCACATGTTTTAATAATCAAAACACCTCTTTCGCCCCTTCTCTTCCCATAGGCATAAGCATCAACCCTAAGTGTGGATTCTCAAGGATGAGTCCTTCTACAATTGGCTTTTATAGCAATGGCAATCATAAGCTCAGTCTGTGCTAACCAGTTTTTCTGATGTATTGATGTGCAGTAGGACAGTTAAAAATGACACCACCTGAAGTCTACATGCAAAAACTATAGTGTAGATGCAGCAATGCCAAAAGGAGGATGCTTGTTCAAATTATATGCATTGCCTCCACAACAAGCTGGGTCAGGAGAAAGCCTTCCTTCTGTCACCATCCATCTGAGCTATACTAGTGTAGTTGTTGCAGAAAAGTTCCTTCTTTCACAGAAAAGCTCAGTCTCTTAATTCGTGAGAAGAAAGTGAGCGGAAGTTCTCATATGGAACAACATTTGGATTAAATGGTTTTATAAATTTCACATTTTAACTTTTTCATCCACATTCCTTACTTCCCCTTGAAAAAGAGGCTAAAGAGGAATCATTTTTCTTTCAAAGAACTAAAAAAAATGGAGGAAAAGAAATAGGCAGAGAACAAGAAGAGAAAATGAGCCACAAAAAGATCTTTGTGAAGTAAGAGAGATGGGATTTTCTACTCAAAGTACTTTGTAACATATACACAACAGATAAAAGTAATTGCTAGAGTAATCACTAAATTTCAGGAACAGACATTACTTTAATCTAGTTGTATTGAAATGACAGACACAGAAATTCGATATTAGATTCTTAAAATCAGCTTAGAGGAACGAACATAAGCAAAAGCAGATTTATATATGTTGGATAGTGGCTTAGAAAGTCATTCTAAAATTTTAAAAATGCACTTAAAAGGAAGACATCTAAAGCCCTCAAAAGCCACAGAGCAGTTTCAGCCTCCTCTTCTCATCTTCCAGCATAATCCATTCTTGCCCCCTTCAAGACTGAATTTCTACATCAAACTTCTCTCAATTGCTCTCTGAAAGGGGATGATTTCACCACCAATAAACAGAAGAAGTTTATGGAAATGCGAAATGGGACACAGAGTATGGTTCTTTCCTTTTGCACTGA
>VWZD01011431.1:121370-223142 GCA_013396695.1 Sakesphorus luctuosus
TAAATAATGTTCCACAAATCTCTTTCAGATGTTTTAGTGAAGCTCATTCTCTGAACTCATATGCAATCAGATTAACTCCACGCTGTTTAAACACTAGATGAACTTTACAGAGAACACTAGAAAGCAATATTTCAGTATGTGGGCTCTAACATATACATGATGAACACTCCTGAACTGGGTACACTTAACTCCCAATTTCAACAAGATCAGTGCAATCAATCCTGCAAAAATGATTGTTCCGTTGAGAAAAAAAATTACAGAGCAAATTTCTCAGAGAGTATCTATTAAAATAGAACACAGGCAATGTATTTTCAATGGAGGCAAACATAATTCTACTTTCACAATACTGAAACACACTGAAAGCTCAGTATTGGATAAAAAGTTTCAATGAAGTGTAACAACTTGAGGCATTTTTAAAATGTCTGAACAAATATAAATCATTTTCTGCTGTCACCTCTTAAAACTACCACCAAAATCCCTCATTCCAAAGAGCACTGTTCTTTCAATATCCCACAGAAAGCAGATCCTTGCAGTTGACTGATACAGAACAGCTTTATGTAAAAAAATGGTATGAGAGTTCTAATGCAGAGATTCATGACTGATAGAATCTAACTAATCCTAATATAATTTTAAATAGAGCAGTATGGTTTTCATCGCAAAATATTTCAATCAATGCCTATGTGTTAAAAATGGGAGTTTTTAAACACTGCAAATCATTTCCTTTTTGGTCCATGATTTGGTACCTGTGCTTTATTTTAAGACAGAGTCCAATGACAAATCCTATTTTTGTCATAACTTACCTGCAACTCAATTAAAATATTCCAAATAACTCAATTCACACAGAAGCTGTTCATCTACTACACTCTGTAGGAAAAAAAAGGCTGAAAGTTTTAAATACATAACTGGAACCTTGGATATAAGAATCTAGTATTCTTTTGCAGATTATCTTTTCTGCAATGACATTACTAACATTTTTTTCTGAATAACTGAAATTATCATACAAAAATATTTCCTTTCCATTGTTTATTTCTACTTTAAATATTATTTTTAAGTAACACATGAAAATATTATTCTTTGCCTAAATACATTTACTCTTATTTTCAATATTTTACATATTATTTTTCCCTACCTGTCCTGTTTTATAGTGCCTTGCAAACTGGTTAACCACTCGATAGTCATTTGCAAAGTACTCCATCAGAATTGAGGGAACTTCAGCAAAATCAGTAGGACATCTGGTTCCTAGGGGTAGAATAAATGTACATATTAGCATTTGCTATTTGCATTAACACAGAGTTTTAAACTCTTCCCAAAAAGTTCCACAACTTTCAGTTTGGACTTTTGGTGAACTTTAATGTTCTTTCATTTGTTAAGTCAATATTTTATTTCCATTATTGTACATATTGCCAGAAAAGCTTCATTATAATCCTACACATTTTACTATAAATCACAAAGTAAAACAAAATATTTGAACAGCTGGGTGAGGCACCTTATAAAGCTCTGGATCACACCCTTTTTAAACTAAACCAGACTGTAGCCAAACTGGCCCTACATGAAACACCAAAGCTATATAAGTGTCCTAAACCCAAATTAAACTACAATGTAAATAAAACTCTGCCTTAATCCCATTCACAGTTACAATTTTTAGCTTCCATCTGTTTGCTGAGGTTACTTATGCTTTATATTACCCTTGCTTTATAATACCAAGTCATCCATTCAAGGAACACTCTTGTAGGTTGAAGACACGTTGTATGTAAGTGCAGTGAGGTAATATCTTAGCTGTTAGTATTCTCAAAAAGTACTTTCCCATAAACTTTATTTACTCTAATCTTTATCAGCACCTTACACAACAGAAGTTATTAAAAAGTATAACCATCAAATCAAAGCTGAATTTTTAATTTCTGTAATAAAGTAAGTGATGCAGAAGTTGTTGCTTTAAGAGTGGATTCACCGGGTTTTAACCTTTATCCCTCTCTACCAGAGACAATGTCAATATTCAAAATTAATCTCAAATCTACATATGGTTTTACCAATTTTTTAAGACTATTTTTGAAAATTGCTCCTTCAATCTTTACAAATCTTTCTCTAATTTTAAATCTTAATATATAATATCTTTATATTCAACGTTTTCAGACTAATACTGCTCTGTAGTGCAAATAGCATTTGTCACACTGTTTTTTACCTCCTAAACTGAGAGAAACTGTATTCTCTAAGAGCCATCACTATGCAAAGGCAAGATAAAGATAAATGTCAATTTTTTTGTTCTCAGAATAGCCTCTAGTCATCTTGTTTCCATACTCTGCCACCCTAGTGTTTCATGAGAGCAGAAGGCCCCTAAGAGACATCTCTGGGACAAGCCCTTTGATTGTTATGCATTCCAAACCCTCCCCAAAAATAAGATTCTCTGCAGAAACAACACCACTGACCTCCAACCTCCAATGCTGCCTTTGCAATGCTAGATATGGAGTGAAATCCTCTGGGATGCAGGACTGCCTGGAGCTAAGCCAACACTGCAATCATGCACAGGGACTCCAAGAAAGTCTAAGGCCTCAAAATGAGTCATTTCCTGTTGCTTTAAGACTTTGACATGCAGACATACAGCATTCAGCATAAGAGGAGAACTATCACCAAAGCAGTTACTTTGGGCATGTAAGTACTCCTGCAGGTCAAGGAGAGCAAGGCTATATGAGTGGAAAGAGCTAGGGAGAGCCCTTAACTGTCCCCAGGACTACACAGAGCTTCTACAGAAAGGGCGTATGCCGTGTCCAATTGTTGTAGCAATGTCCAGTAGAGACACACTCACAAACAGCTCAGTATATTTTATGTGGAAGACTTAAAAAAAGAATATTGTGCCACTAGGTACAAAGGTATGCATTGATAAAACATTAACTGTACCATGGACACCCCGTTGTATCATTAGCCTAATGTAAAAAGGGTAAAACATTTAAAAAAAAATTTCTTCAGACAAGAGAGTGACAATCTCATCTGTTCAGTTGTGGGGGTTTTTAATAAGTAAATGTCCACTGCACTTGAGATTTCCAGCACACTATTACAGGAAAGAATATAACGAGGTGCCCACAGCCAGAAAAAGTAGCATGCCAAGCAGCCTCAGGCAGCACATCTTTGACCCATTTGCCACAACTGCAAAAGGCTGTAGAAGCCAGTGATCTGTCAGTCACTGCCACTGCTGGAGAAGAGGGACTAAATTAAAATAGGCAATATCCCTTTCCTGTGCATCCACTAAGCTGTGATTGCATATTCATTCATGTTCATTTATGTATGATTAAAAGGGTCACCAGTTAGTCATGCTTGCACACAGAGTATGTTTTCAATGTATCATTTTTGCTTTAATCAGAATCGATTAGAAACGTCCTGGCTTTACAGATTTTTCCATATTGTCAGTGTATGCTCTTAGCAACATCTAACTCACCAATTTTCCTTCATTAAATTTCCTAAATCATTTCCAACCCAGGATTCACTGTGCTTTTACACTAGTACAACTTTAGCTCAATCTATTTTCAAACCTCCAACTATTCCAATGATGACAAACTCCACATAAGGCAAACTTGTAAGAACGGATATCACCAGCAGAACAAAGATCAACAGTACATAAAGAAGAGATACAAATTTACTTATTAGAAGAAGAAGAATATTCAAGTGTTGTTTGGTCGAGTTTTAAATATTATTTGAGGATTTGATACTGTATTTTCAAGTCTTCAAAGGTGTAGAATTATCAACATGACTCAACTATGGTTCATTCTGGTTTTTTCTTGTTTTGTTTTGTTCTGGATTTCTTTCTTTCTTTTTTTATTTTTTTTTTAAATCTGCTCCTTTCTTCTGGAAAGTAAACATTTAACTAAAACAAAAAAAACACTGACAACATTCTTACCAGTGACATGTTGGTACCTAGTTCTTCCCAGCATAGAATGCATAGCATGTCCCATTTCATGGAAGAGATTCTCCATCATACCAGGGCTTAGTAGCGTTGGCGCACCACTTGCTGAATGGGGAAGGCTAAGCATAAGAACAACTACAGGGAGTTGGTACTCTCCATTTTCCCTTAGCCTGCCTCCTCGGACTGTGAAGTGACAATCCTTTTCAAGATAAAAGCAAAAATATGGACAGCCAATGTCATTACATCAATGATATTAAAACAATTATTAAATTATTAAACATAAATTGTTAAATCAAATCTAACCATATACTCAGTTACACAAGTAAAATTCAATGATCACTAACAATGTTATTTAATAGCAGCACACCCTTTCTCCATCTTTATTATTTGCTTTAAAGTCATATGGAAATTACTTTATTCTACATAAAGAAGACAATGATGCTCTTAGAAAATAATTTTTTTTAAATTATCAAAATCTCTCCATTTTTCTAAAAATTATCACTAGCTCAAAGAAATTTACTGATGTGTCAAATTCATAATTTATAGATTAAGTGTTCCCCTTACGCTTCAGCAGTAACTTCTTTATGAAATATACCACAAGCAGTCCCAGTATATTGTGAAAGATTAGCAAAACAGAGTAATACATTAAGCTAATGTAGATTTAAAGTTTGCCCACTCACCACCTCACTAAAGGTGGTAATTTGCAGATGCTTCTATAGAGTGAAGTGTCTATTGTACTGCATGATATAGTAAATATACTGGTACTAGGCAGTGAGCAAGCTGTAAGTTAGGGCCATTTACAGTATTAAGTAGAATTTTGAATAAAAATTAGTTGTCGTTTTGAGCTTTCACCTGTAGATACTGTAAATTTCAGATTGTTCCTACTTAGTAAGCCAGAAAACAGGTGTTTAAATAACTACCATTTCACTAAATGGAGTTCTGTGATATTTCATAGTGCCTGTTATCCTGTACCACAAAGAGTCTGAGTTCATCAAGATGATGTTTTTTAAATGAAAGATTACTCACAGAAAATATTTTACCTAAAAGCACATTTGAAGTTACAGGCTTTCCCTGTTTAAACCTAATTTATTTTAAATCAAGATAACTTTTACTAAAAACTTACATTGAACATCAGTGGTGCTAACACTACAGTCATTACTGCAATAAAACCCACACTGAAATCAGAACATAAATGTTACCTGATGTGGTTTATCAGGTCGCTGAAAGAAGTCACAATAGATGTATCCCAGCAAACCTTCAGTTTCATGAACAACAGCCTGAAGAAAAAAGCAGAGTATCATTCCACAGTGGAAGCACTGATGTGTAAGTTGAAGACAAATATTCTAATCCAAAGATTTATAATTAATAAATGCCAAATAAACTTGGAATAATTAATTTAAAATCTCTTGGTAATTTTAATTGAAATATATATATATACAAAATTCACAGCTTGTCTCTCAAACTGCAGACATTTCTGCATTTCACTCAAAACTAACTAGTCACAGATTAGTAAAAAGCTGCCCTCAAATGTCAAACAGAAGCCAAATTAACAAGGATATAAAAATAGAAAGAGTAAGGAGTAACTGTAAATTGACCAACGGGATATAAAGAACAGCAGCTCATGCTGGAGGTGAAAAAGCAGGGGAGAAGATCTAGCAGGGAATACATTTAGGGAACAGGGGAACCTGGGAAGTGATGAGTAAGTTATTGCCCAAGTTTTTATTTCCACCCTCCCCTAAAAAGATGGCAGAAAAATAAAAGACAAAAATCAATCTCAAAGTAAAGAGGACATAGAGAGTGAAAAAAAAATAGGCAAAGACATATGACTGCTGGGATACACACCTACAGCATTCTAGTCATCTACAAATTGAAACTAAAAAAACTAGTGGGGCTCATTCAGAAGGACATCTTGAAAGATAAAACAGTAACCTCCAAATAGAGATAACTGCCTCCAATTCAGGCACCTTACACAGAGACATACAAAGGCCATAAAATACCAAATATATAAAAGGCACTTAGAGCATAAAGCCCTTGAGGTCTAACTTTAACTAAATTTAGACAACTAGTCTGTGCTTTTGATAGGTAACCAAGTAAATTTTAAAAGAAATTTGACCCATGGCTCACTGGAACATGCTGTCTTGTCTTTCCTTTGGTTTCAGACAGCAGAAACAAGGATACTTACCAACTTTCGAACATCTTCAGACCAAATCTCTCCACTCTTTGTCTGTTCAGCATAAAGGGAGATTCCTAAGAGCCGACTGAACAAAGAGTTCAAACCTTCCATACATGCCCCAAGAGAGAAAAATGGACAGTACAAGCCAGGATCAATGTTATACCTACAGAAATACAAGAATCCCAAATCAGTCAGTTAGTAGAGCTATACAAACAACAGTCTTCACCTTAAAGCCACAGGACATGACAAAATACACTAGTTCAGTTCTAAGGCCGTTACTGAGTATGCTTTATTTTTCAAATAGTGAAACTGAGTCACAGGCTAGTTATGGCACAGTGCTTCACAGTAACTCAATTGTTCTTATATTCAAATTTGGATACCAAATTCAACAGATGCTGACTATCATTTTCAGACATGTGGTGAACATGTAGCCCAAGCAGACCATGGCAGTACAATGGGTGGCTAAGCTGTGGCTTTTTATCCACAAGAGGCCACTGGCACTCAAGTGCCTTTCCCATGCCAAGGCTGCACTGTGTGACTGATCAGAAAAATGAGCTGGCTTTGGCTGTGATATAAGCCAAATCCTCAGCAAGGGCAGGAAACCAACTGGTAAGCACTGCTGACTCTGCAGTCTTGTCTTTGGCTGCAGCAACAGAAACACCGAGGAGACACAATCACCTCCCACGCACGAATCACACCCCAAGCTCTGGGGACTTTCTTGAACCATGTAGAAATTATCTCACAGCTTTTAGCCACACAAAGATTTTAGTATGTGACATAAATTTCAAACATTGGCAAGCTTCCTGAGCCTAACCTCAATCAACTACGTTGAAGACACTGTAGCACAGAAGACACTTATAGGGAGAAAGAAATCATACATCTGCATGCACACATGTAAACTGAGAAAAAACAAAAAGTTCAAAAAGTAGTTCAAAGATGTATGCAGCCTATAAGTGGGCTAAAACTTCCTGAGACTCTGACCCTAAAAAGTAAACACACTACAGGCATTATCAAGTAGATAAATGCTTGGCAAACTTACACCTTTCACAAGCTGCTCAGAGCCACAAAACTCTTTGGCAGCAACAGCAAAATCAGAACTGGAATTTGCTTGTAGTTGTGTATGCACCCCAAATGGTAAAAATGTTCTTGCCTTCTCATTTCACATACAAAGTCCAAGTGTTAAAGTTATTTACATCAGTTTCCGGAGTCTCAGAGTAAAGACTGTTTAACTCCAGAGAATCACAGTCCCTCCCTCCCTTCTATCTTCTTTCATGCTCTTGTGTTTCTTTATGAAATGGTAAGCAGTCAGTGCAAATTAAGCCTGCAACAGCCAGACTACAATAGCTGGACACCAAATATCAGAATCATGCTTTTTCAAAGCTATGATCAAAAGGTTTAGTTACAGACCAGCTGTGAAAGAGCCAACTAGTCCCTATCTACTCACTTACCCTTCCTTCCTTCCCACTCCTGCACAGAGAAGACCCAAAAATGAAACCCACTGGGGATACTGCATTTGCCAGTGTGCTGCTTACAACTGCAGCTACGATTCACTACCCAGCTTCACTGCACTGTGAGGCACAGCAGGGTGGGGTTACTCCTCTAAGCCACAGATATGCTAAGGTACAAGATTTTGCTCTTTTTCACAATACAAATGCAAGAAGCTAAAGCCAGTGTATTCCACTCTATTTTTAACTATACTAGAACATAGAAAATAAAGCAGATTTTGCCTCTGCCATACTGACACATTTGTTCAAGATGCATAGCAACACTTAAATTTACACTCTGCATGCTTCCATACATGTTTTCCTTCTTAGTCAGAAAGTCATTACACCAAAAGAACAGAAACAAGCATGATATAAATCATTTTAGATCAAGTTAGATAAAAAGACTGGAAACAAATCTCTAAAAGAAAGCAGAAGAGATTAATTCATTTCCATGTAAGCCACAGACATTTGGAGTACAAAGGACACCAGTTTACAGAGTACCCCAAAAAGTACAGAATTACAGGGCATGTGTTGAATATCCAGAGAATTTTTAAGTCAACAAGTCCAAAGAATTGCAGCTCCTTCAAGAGTGGTGCTTTTTTGAGTTTTAGCAGCTAAATTTCAGATGTCACCCCCTGATTGCCTTCTGCCCAGATTGTTACCCTGAAAACTTAAACCCACCACTAAGTGCTTTAGCCCTTGTGATTCTGCTCTGAAGCTCTCACTGCACACAGACTATGAGACCTGTTAAAATGACCCTTTTTTAAGCAGCAAATTAAAACAACCTCCATAATAGTTTAGGACTGGTTTTAGTCACATCACTTTCAAATCTGATACCATCATCCTACATAGCATTATAGTGATCAGTGACACAAAGGCTGGTTGGAGGCCAGTGACCAGAAGTGCATTCCAGGGGCCAGTACTGGGTTCAGTCCTATCCAGTTGTCAGCAGATGACACCAAACTGGATGTCACCCAAACTGTCCATCAAATTGGCCAATATATCAGAGGGTCATGCTGCCATCCAGTGGGACCTTAGCAAATTGGATAAATGGGCTGACAGCAACCTCCTGAAGTTCAAACAAGAGAAGTACAAAGTCCTGCACCTGGGGAGGAACAAGCCCAGGCACCAGATTATGCTGGGGGATACCCAGCAAGAAAGCAGTTCTGCGGAGAAGGATCTGGGGTCCTGGTGGACACCAAGGTGAACACAAGCCAGCAATGGACCCTTGCCACAAAGAAGGTGAATGGCATCCTGGGTGCACTACGAAGAGCACTGTCAGCAGGCTGAGAGAAGTGATCCTTCCATTCAGCACTGGTGAGGCTGTGACTGGAGTGCTGTGACCAGTGCTGGGCTCCCCAGTAGAAAAGACATGACATACCAGACAGAATGCAACAAAAGCTCATTGTACATGACTGAAGGCCTGGCATGTCCCTCCTATGAGAAAAGGCTGAAAGATTTGAGACTGCTGAGACTGGAGATGAGAAGGCTCAGACAGATCTTATTAAGGAGTATAAATTTCTGAAGGGAGGGTACAAAGAGTACAGAGTCGGGCTCTTCTCAGTGGCACTCAGTGACAGGACCAGAGACAATGGCCACAGATTGAAATATGTGAGGTTTCATCTTAACATCAGAAAACTATTTTTTCCCAGTGAGGGTGACCAAACAGTGGCCCAGGTTACCACTGGAGACTGTGGAATCTCGCTACTTGAAGATACTGAAAAGCTGCTCGGACATGATCCTGGACACCCAGCTCTAGGAGACTCTGCTTTAGCTGGGGGTTGGGCCAGACAACTGCCAGAGCTCCCTTCAAACCTCAGCTATTCTGTAAAAATGTCATAAGGAGTGTAGGACTAAGAACACACAGCTACAGCATGAGAGAGAGAGATTCCAGCTTTATCAGAGAAGGACAATATTTCATGCTGACTGCAAAGGGTTATAACATGTTCAGTTGAAATACTAGATTAACATGTTTGCTGGAGGGGTGAAGGAAGAAGACTCTGAAAGAACTTCCCATTTCATTTCTCTCAGAAACAGAGATACATACTAGCAGGAGAAAGCAACGACATTTCTTCATAGATAGAAGACCTGACTAACATATTACAGGGAGAAGATCAGTGCCTACTTTTTCCTCATTCTTAGTACTCCTTGAACTTGTGCATTGTCCTCATGAACTTATCCTACGATGATGAGAATGGAAAGAAGGCTTTCTGATAGGTATTTTGTAATACACTGTCGCTATCCAAAATGGGGGGAGGAAAAATCAATCTGTAATAGTTTTGTCTTTTGAAGAAAGCATGATACTTATCCACCCACACACAAAAATAGCACTTACAGACTACAATGCCTTAAGGCAGACTCCCCAGAGGAACTAGTCCCCTACTCTGGCTGATGTTTGAAGATGTCACAATCTTGACATTTTGAGTACAATGGGGTCCTAACTAAACAACCACTTTAGTAGAAACTGCACAAAGTTAATGTAAGTCCCTTCTGGTAGAACACAGTCAGGATTAAACCTCTTCCACATTTAATGAGAGATGTGTGTTCATGTTCCTCTTGCCAACGGAAAATGGAAACAAAGTTATGAAAAACAACTTTTTTCATACAGAATGCCAAAATAAAATAATGTTTCTAGTTCTGATCTCACTTCGTTGTCCATTTCTGCCTTCCTTACTACATCAGTGTACAAACAAAGATCAAAGCTTAAGATACTGAAAAATCCTCAAATACAAAACTGATTTAAATTATTTTTGGACACATCTGACAGCAGTATCTGGCATCCATTTTTTGTTTGTTTGTTTGCTAGCCCATGCAAGGTCATAGGAGTTATGGGAAAGGGGTTAAAAACGATACTATAAAGCAATTATCAGAATCAGTTGATAATAATCAGTAATACTTCAAAATGAATACTGGGTACTGAAAAAAAAGGCAAGCTACTCCTCCAGGAAGTGTGTAATACATCTTCAAAAACCTCTGTCTAATATCAGTCTATACCCAATAAGCAGTGATCATTTCAGACACCAAGACAGAGATTCAATCTTCAAGTTTTAAATTTGGTCCTACCTCTTACATACATGAACTCTCTTTTCACAAATCAAGTAAAACCAACTATAATTGAAGAGAGTCTATAACCCCAAACTTGCACTGATTCCAGGAAAACTTTCTCTTTGGGCTTACTTAGGAATAGCAATTAGCCAAAACCTCAGCTGTCTGAAGCTGATGCTCTGTAACCAAAAACTCAGTTCCCGGAATTATTATTAATAGATGATCTTGCCTTTAAGTGGCAAGAGCAAGCATATGAGTGACTCTTTCCTGAGCCACCACATTCAAGATTTAATGCTACTCACTGCAAAATGAAAGCTGCTACACTAGATAAGATTAGAGGACAATGGGGCAAAGGGAAGAAATTAGTTTAAAAGACTTGAATCTTTCCCAAAAATAAGAGTACTCAATGAACAGAACAGGAAATCCTGCAATCTCTACTAGATCTGCAAAACTTAAATCTGCCAAATAGGTGTGGGTGGAAAAAGTATTTGGATGAGTTTAAAAACTAGATGTTCCCGTATTGAAGATTCCTGGTTGATTCCAAGCACTCAAACGGTAGCAGTTATTAGCAACTTCATTGTTTCCAGATGACAAGAAAAAAGCATCTGTTAGCTAGCAATTGACTACCCGACCTCCTTACTCACAACTTCATCATCTTAGTGAAACTGCAGGTACACAACATTCCACAGGCACAGTATCACAGTGTTCAAATTCATATCAATATTAAAACATGGTAGCACAACTTCTTGGCAGCAATGGGGACTGTGATTGTGACAAACTTCTCTTCCCTTAGCCCTTTGAATGAAATTTCTCATGCTGTTAAAGGCTCTTGGGTTGTATCTTCAAGACACGCTCTGACCTGGGCCAGATTATCTAAAAGACCAAGTAAAACTCCAAGGTGAAGACTTCTATCAATATACTCCTTTAGCAGTTTAAATTGCCCTGTAACAAAGACAGAGCTTGTCTGTGTAGGATGCTAAGACATTTTGAGGGCTGATCCAAGACTGTAAAATGAATTTCTCCTGAAGCTAAAGGGAAACTCAAAGTTTGCCGTCTTCTATCCCAGGTGTATGGTGATCCTTTGATCTATTTTTTTTTTCAAATGTAAAACCAAGTGTAATTGTAAATGCAGACAAAAGCCTTCCAACAACATCCTACCAAAACCAAGGCATTCCTGCCTTGGCAGGAGAGCTGGACTAGATGATCTCCACAAATCTCTTCCAACCCTAACAATTGCACTGCACATTACTTCTCCATTGATAGAATGAATGGAAAAAAACTTCAGTTCATTAATTAACTGATAATGACTGACCCTACATAAAAAGTAGCAGAGTTTCCTAAGTCCTATAGCTTAGTCAGCCCTTAAAATCTCACCAGTCACAGCAAAGCAATCTTCATAATCTACATGTTAATAACTGTTGATGATCCCTACCATGCATATAATTATTTTATCATAATATATGTTAAAACAGCAACCATTCTAAGACTCACTTTATGCATAATTTTCAAGCTGTTATCAATTGTGAGCTTGAACAGTTGTACAGCTTTGTGCCTTCTATTTAAAACAAATAGTAAAAAACTGAAATAAAACTGCATGAAGCAGCTGCTTTAATATGAGCACACTCTTTGGCAAGCCACCTCCACATTTATTCAAGCAAGTTACAACTTTATCTCCAACAGGAAATGTATTCAAGTATTTTGGGGAAAAGAAATGAGAAAGGAAATCATCATGACCCATATTGAACCACGCTAACAGGCACTCTGCTACCAGGAAAATTTCTGCTAAGGTTACTGATATTATCCAGGAAGGTTAATATTCTGGAGACAGATAGTTAAAACCTGCATTGGAAACCAACTGGAGCTCCATTTAGTAATGACAAGTACTGCAAAGAAGTGCTGGAACACAGAGGTTTTAAATTTTGTATGCTGTAACTTGCAGCTTGCTTGCTGCTCTAGGACAGCAGACAGACAGAATTCAGTGGGGAGAATGATGCACATGGCATAACAGTGTCACTAGGAAAACATTATACTACTGTCTCCAAAGCCAGAAAGCACAGGGAAATATGGTTACAGCATTTCCTAAGGAAGAAAAAGGATTCAGGTCAGCTAAGTAATCCAGGGCAAGAATGAAACCTCCTGTCTGGATACCTTTCACTTAAATCAGAGTTCTGAGCCTCAGCAAAGTGATTCAGAGTCCTTCAAATAGGTACCTTAGGATGCCTGTATCACCAGAGAAAGGCAGACACAAATATTACAACACTTTCAGGCATAATAAGGTACCAAACAGAGGTAACCAGCAGAAGTTCTGAGCTCGATTATGAGCTCTTGCGCCTCTCTGGAACTTAGTCTTCCCTCACCAGACTGCATGTTGTATAGCTGAATCCCAAAAGGATGAACAGCACAGCATTTTCTATCCAAATATACCTTTGAAAATGCAGGCAAAAGAGATGGAAGAATGATGGTCTGATTAATCACAGCAGAACTTTGCAGAGAACTATATACTCCAGTCAAAAAGATTTCCTCTGTGCCAAATTGTCAGTTACCTACTTTGACTCAAGAAAATACAGATAAAAATCAAGATTTAAATAGCCTGTTTAATTGTAATAATGAACCTCCAATTATTTTGTTTCTCCTGTAGAATTGCATAACCCTCATGCTTAAATGTCCAAAACTGTGAAAAACTGAGACATATAAAAATGAACAAAAGCAGTTTACTCAGCATTCATTTTGTCTTAAAACATATTCCAGTAACTTAATTCACTCTGAACATTAGATTTCAAACACCAAAGCATTTGTATTTAAAACAAAGCCCAGGAAAGAATGAACATTTTCTTATATACTTTATGTCAGAATGTGAGCTTAGAAACTTTATAAAGAGAAATCTCAGAAACCTCCTACAGAAAGAAGAAATATCAAAGAAAACATCTTTGATGTAAAAAAATCCTGCTTAACATTAAAGGATTAACTATGTTTCAGAAATCCAGACACCTTACTTTTACCATGTGCAGCCCAGAACTATTTTTAAGAGAATTAATATAGCCAAACCAATTTCAAAAACAATTTTAAAAACAAGTTAACTGACACAATGAGGTTTAGTTATTCTTCAAGAACAGCAGGCTTCAAACAAAAAGGCTGAGTCCCTGTGAAGAACAAAGATGTAGTATGTGATTATAAATAATTATTTCTAAGCTTGTATGACTTCACTGAGTCTAAATAAAATGCAGACTTCTAAAGTCACTTTCATTTAAGCTGTATGTTTGGAAAGAAGCTAAGACCATTTTGTGTGGCATGACTTTAATCTATTCTACTAAGAATGCTTTTTATAAACTTGGACATTAGAGATATTTGAGTTAGGATCACTGTTCTTCAGAACACGAGCATTCAGACTCCTAACAATTGCAAATGAGTTGCTTGGCAAGAATTCTTATCGGTGGCTATTAAATGTAGTGTCTGATATATCCTGCCTTTTTTTTTTTGAGAAAAATTATTATACTGTTGAAATCCATGAAAATATAGCACAATAAGTTAACTAACTCTAATAAAACAGATCCTGTCAAAACTTTCAAAGAAACTTGAAAAAAAATCTTGTCAGTGGAAGATAAAAGTGAGATGAACCCCTCGGGTTAACTTAGAGAGATCAAGACAAGGAAAATCCCTTTCAATTTTCATTAGATGCCAGACTATGAAATTTAATTCTTTACCTGAAGGGAGACTCTTAACCATGATTTATAGAAGACTCTGGATTTCTTAAAAATAATAACAATAATAATAATAATAAAAAACCTTTGTACTCTCATTAACCATAAACTAGCACCTGTATTTCACATTCCTTTTTTCTTTCTGTTAATTGCACTTCACAGAATATTTTGGAGGAGGTCAAGGGGTGTTTCAGAATATTGGTATCAACACTGTACACAACTCTTAGATTTGACTTAAGTCTTCAAATCAGCAACAATTTCTTCATCCTTTCACAGTGTTTTGACTAAAGAAATAATTCTTGAAACTTGAATTCTGCTTCACAGCAATCCTTTTCAATAACTTCCAGGTCTTCCTCTAAAACGCTTAGTCCACCAGCTTTAGTGACGGGTAAGTTAACTGGACTTTCTGTATCCATATTAGGTGATTTAACAGAGGGCATGTCTTCCCTTTCTTATAAACAGATTGTTATAGAAAGTCTTCCTGCTCTTTGAGCACTTTGATTGAAAGATTTCCTGGCTATTTTTAGATTTTGTATTAATTTTCCTCTTCAGCTTTCAAATTGAACAGAGTGATAGTTTTCTCACATATTCCACAATGGCCATTTTTCCATGTGGTGTTCCCAACAGAGAACAATTTTCATAGATCTAAAAATAATTTAACAAAAATCATCCACAAACAAGTTTCTTTATTAGTAACTTGTAAACCTCAACATTAGCTGCAGCTTTTAGGAACTTGAGAAATATCCATTCATGTTTTTATACCTTGGTATTAAACCTACTCTTCTAAAAAAAATGAAAGTGGTGCCCACTCTCCCCTGAAGCCTATGTACAGCCCCAACAAGAAAGGAGGTGAGCTATTCCTAATTTCTGTTTCGTGTCAGTCCAAGATCCAAAATGCCCACAGTTGCCATGGTGGTTTCTCTTTCCAAAACATTAGTAAACTGGCTTATTTTGGCATTGATCTCTCATCTCCGAGGCTGGTTTTAATTCTTTCTGCAGTCCCAAAGAACTGGACTAGCACAGAGTCCAATACCCTGCAAGCACATCCCAACTGCAAGTTGAATAAAATCTGGGACATTTTGGCAAAAATCCTAAGAGTGAATTACAGCCAGTGAAGTCAATCCAGCCTGGTAAGAACCACAGGTTAAGGAAACAAGAGTCAGTATGAAATACACTAAGCTCAGCACTGACAGTTCTCAAGAACAATTCTGTACCTCCATCAGAGGTGGCTTTAGCAGCAGTCCATTGCACTGTTGAGGCAAATAGTTGACCTCAAAAAGTCTCTTCCAGCATTTGGAGGGTGATTTCTTCTTATGTTTTTCCTCTGACCCGGAAGAATTCAGCAGAACTACCACACCTTTGCAAGATCAGGGCCTTGAGAATTACTTATAACTGCAGCTGCACTTACTGAGAAGTAAGGTGATTTAATTAATACTTTGCTACTTGTCTGCCCTAACACTCAACATTATTATTTTTATAATATACATATTAGACATCTTCTTACTTGTTAGACGCTGAAGCATGTTCTAGCATTCACAGTTTTATTACCCTTAGCCTGCCAAAATTCTTGAGGTTCTCCTAATTACTCTATCTTCTTTTAAGATACTACTACCATGAATTTCAGACTTTTGTCTGTGTTTCTCTTATATGTACATTTATACTGACATGTATTTTCCCTGCCATTTAAACTATAGCTACATTAAGCCCACACTCATGAGAGTGTAAAGCCAGAGAAGCTACTTAACAAAGTCTTGGGGGGGTGAAAAAAAAAAAGAAAAAGAAAAAAAAAGGAGTAAAATATCCTGTTACCATCAATGGGGGCTTACACTTTTGAAGTAGGATCAAGTTTCCAGGGAAAAGTCTTGATGAAAGATCACAGCAACAAAATAGTTGTGGGCGAGTTTACAGACAAACCGAACTGTGACTTGAGCCTGGAGCGCCTCCTGCTGTTCCACTGCAGAACCGCAGGAATGGTCGGTGACACTGGAAGGAATGAGTGACAATAAAGGCAACCCGGTGTGGCTGTAAATGGCATTAAGTGTCAGCTGTCCAAACGCATGGAGACAATCTGCATTCCTCAGAAGTAAATATCCAGCTCTTAAAACGAGTTATTATTAGAAACCTAATGAAGGATTTTTTCCTTATTCCTATTCCAATAAAGAATAATTGTGTATTTAAAAGACAAAATATAGAAATATTTAAAATATACAACATGGAAATTTAGAACAGACACATTAAAATATGTGTTATTTGAGTTTCAGTGTCATTTGAGATGTAGCTGGTCAAAATCTAGTGAATTAAAGAGGAAGTAAAAGATCTCATCAGAGACCACATTGTCTAATGTTTTTCCCAACGTTTCTGTTTGCAAATACAGTTCTATAGACCAAACTAAAAAACTGCAAACCTTTTCCAGTAGGTATAGACACTGTCCCATCTGACATCTCTTGCACCCCTTAGTACTACATGGATGACATACAAGCAATTGCTTTATCAAGAACCAAACCCCTGTAGTCTCTTTCTTTATACCTACATTTGCAAAGATATTTGCATCTTATGTACCTGACAATATCTAAGGAAACTATAGGTCTGTACATCAGCTAGAGCCACAGCAGCAATAGCAGTACAAAAGAAATACCTCAAAACATAGATTTGCTTCTCTTCCAACAGGAACATTTTACTAAGCAGAAGAGAAAATCCTAATACAGAAATCCACCACACCAACTACTACTGAGTCCCAAAACACGAAACACAAAAACATTAGCCGTGCTCTGTGCACAGCACTATTATAAACACAACTATGGCATTTCTGTAAAAGACATAAAGCTAAAAGTAAATTTCTTCCAAAACAGGGAAACCCTTGAGAAACCAAAAAAATGAATCTACTAAACAAAGAATCCTAAGAATGGGAGAACTGCATGACAGGTAAAAATGTGTTGCTTGAAAATATCTTTTGTCATTGTATGATGCAAACATGCAAAATAAAATAGGATACAAGAAGTAAAAAATAAATTATTTATTGATCTTATAAATAAATAAAATGAAACATAATACGTTTTTCTTTAAAAAGCATTCAATCATTTCCCCATGGAAAATACAAACGAACAAGGAAAACATCACTTTTCCTTCGATACATAATTTACTAACACAAGATAATTGGCTCAGTTAGAAAGACAGTGACAATAGCCAAAAGTCAAACTCCAGCCAGTATGAAGCTTTGTGTGACAGATACAGTTCTCACCTTCCAGTTACAGAAGTGCTGAACTGAATACCATTGCATCCAAGGGACATTCAAGAAAGGATGTGGTCAAACAGAGATTAAGTACAAATACAAGAAAAAGGATAGTGGATTCATATTTGCATAGCTAATAAATGGAAAATAGAACACAGACAGGGCACAGCCATGATAAGGCATATTTTCCTGTCCTCTGGTTGTTGTAGGAATACTCTGACTGCTGCCTAGTTTCCATCATAAAGTACAGCTCCTGATACTACACAGTGGACAAGTGAGTTTTACTTTTCAGGGCTGATTACCCAGTATCCAGTACCCTGTTAAATACTTACAATATTGGCAGAATGAATGTAAAGCATTGTTCAGTCAGTCAGATCAACATTTCCCAAAGACAGACCACTATCCTGAAAACAAAACAGTGAAAGACCTAAGCTCTGTTTTCTCGGAAAGCAGTTCTGCATACAATGGAGAGGAAAACCACTTTTCCTTCCCTGTCTTGCAGATGCTTGTGTATCTTCTATAAAGACATACTCCTGCCCAACCTGGAGGGAGAGAAATATCGGGCCCCAATCCTGCACTGTAATCAGGGAGGCCCTGCACAGGTTCGGGAGATTCTTCACACTGATCCAGCCTCCAGACTTGGTGCCTGAATAAATAAAAGATAGCAAAGATACGTTGCCAATGTCTGGGTCTGTTTTACCAGCAGCTCTCCCTTCACAAAGCTACTACGCAATTCTTAAAGTAACTTAACTGGGTCTCTTACAAAGCCCCAGAAGGAAAGGATTTTTTTTATATTTTTCTGCCAAAATGTGCAGAATAATATATTTGTGATCAGTAGCAACTTAATTATGAGATTGTTAGCTTTATGAGATGGTCTAAGAAGGACAGTAAGACCAAGAAGAGTAAGAAGGACAATAAGCAGCAGAAGACATTTCTCCAGGAGGATAAAGAAACAAATACAAAGCCTTCTACACCTACAACTCTAACCTTTATGGCACACACTATTTCTGAAAACAGGGAATGTAGACACTACACAAAACACAGAAAATAAATACAATACACAAACAACAAATTCCATGAAGATTTGACAGTATTATGAATCAGAATGTAATTTTTTCTGTTTTGAAAACACTATACAGGCAAAGTAAAGTAGATCTTTCAGCAACAAATAGCATCTTGAGCGAGTATAACAATGCTCTTCCACTGACTGCTCCTGACCACTGCTAAGCACATGCTGTAGAGCACTGTGTGCTCTGGCACTGGCTATTGGAAGCAGACCCAGCTCATGGATATTCCTCTACCACTCCTGCATGGCAAGTTCTACTCACCCAGGACATGAATGTTGCTGCACATACATAGTTCAGTTCTCAGCCTAACATGCAATAGCTTAAGACAAGACCAATATTAGAGTTGCTGCTCAGAAAACTACTGGCCTCAGTAACAAAGTACAAGAAAGCAGCCAAACAGCCAAGCCAACTGCTGGCAATCTTTCCTTGTCATGTCTATACTACCACAGATTTCTGATCTACAGTAAACTACAATTTTAATCAGTTACATCCAGTCTATGTTTGTTCAAAAAACAAAAACCTGCAAATCTGCAGTGAAGGAAGATTTTTTTCCCTCCCCCTCTTGTGAGAGAAGCACAACTTTTAATTATCTTTTCCAACAGAAACCTAAAAGGTCACCGCTGCTGATCTAATAAAGGCAACACACAGCGCTCAAGTCTTTCAGAGCTGGCATCTCATTGTGGGCAATGGTCTTGTGCACTATTTAAGTCTGTGTAAAGGATTTATTTCCCATCTTTACAAAAGATATAAGAATGAATTCTATTCATAGACAGTGAAGATCTACTCAAGAAGTTGCTATTTCAAGTCTGGAGAAGAGGTCTGGAGAAGAGGATGAAGTTGTTTGTTCATTAAGTTAAAATATGAAGAGAACGTGAATTGTATTCTGTGATCAAAATTTATTTGTAAACATTACTACAGCTCAGCTAAGTGATGCCTAAGGATTTTAGTATATATTTTGTAGATTTTTGAGATTATATAGGTTATATGGATTTTCCTGGGTTGCTCACACATTAGGTGGTATTAGAAGTTACTAAAACGTTTTCTCATACATTCTTAAGCTCTCTCAAGGACACAGTGCTTTGAAGAAGCCACCTGCAAGATAGCTTGGAGACAAACCACAAGAAGAAGGCCTAGAGGTCCTGAGCTTCTCCAAGGGGCAGTTCTGAGGACCTCTATGGGTGGGGCACCAGAGGAAATGAGAATTATGGTTGGTCATAGATATCTCACACGTTAATTTCTGGAGAGGTTATAAAAACTGAGACATCCCTGGTGATGTGTGTGTGTAGACCTCGGCTGTGCACCTTGAAAGCTTTCAGTAAAGGTACCTCACCTATCTTTCTCCATTAATATTGTTTCTGAGTGTTTATTTTCACAGGAACTTAGGCAACAGGCAACATAAGAACTAAAAGCAAAACAAGAATAAAGATTTTCTATCTGTTCTGAAACTGCTTCACACTTTAATCTTCAAAGAGGGCCAATACTTCCCTGCAAAACAACAGAGGAGCCAAAAACTTCTATAGGCATTCCAGTAGTAAGAAATGTTACAAACAACCGTCCCACCAGATGCCATTTATTTTTTCATACTGAAGTACATCTTCAAAGAAAGAAATCCTGTTTATATTGAGGACTTTCTTTATCCTTATTGCAAAGACACTCATTTACACTACAATAAGGAACATAAGGAGCTTACCTCTCAACACGAAGAACACCACTGTAGTAAGGATGATCCCACGGCATCAGTGTCTGAAAGAGAATTCCAGCTTATAATTACAATAATGGACAACAAGTGAACCCAAAGTAAAACTTTTGTTTCCTTTGAATATTTTTGCAGTTTCAACAGGGCACAGAACTTTAATACATAATGGGAAACTGTCAGTGCTAAAACCAGCACCGGTAATAGCATGATATAACATAGCCTGAAACCTTTATTTTTTTAACATTTCTTAGATTGTTCTTCTTACTCAACTATATAATAGGACTTCATACGAGATTTCAAGACTCAATTCAAATAAAAAGATAAACCTAGATATGTACAGAATTAAGATATGTACAATATAGTATACAAACTAGACATGCATCTAACCTAAAGTACAGTCTTTATTTTTTAAATGAGTCAAATAATTCAAAACAAACTAATACTTCCTTTCACCACTTTATGTTTTGGTTATCTCAGTATCACTTTTATAAACCATCTGCTCTCTCACACTCAATGCTTGATGTCAATACAGCAGCTAAGCAGGCAAAAAGTATTTGAAGCCAGAATGTTTCTCCTTCTAATTCTACTACATCTTGTACATCAAAATAGAATTAACTATAAAACAGGGTTAGGTTATACTTTTAAAAAGAAACAAAACAGACCACCACATATGGAAATATAACTTACTGAATTCTGGGGGTTGAGCTTCATTTTCATCCTTGTCATCATTTCAAAGTCTTTTTGAGTTCTGAAAAATATTTTTAAGATGAAAGTGTTAATGAAAGATTTTTGAGCAATATAATACAGTACATGATAATATTCTATCCTAACAAAATGTCCATCATATGAGATGTATAGTACTATATAAAATGGCAGGCTCACATACCATGGTAAAAAAACTTTTCAATTCTGCTTCTGACATTCAGGTACCTTCAAATTAAGTCCCTCTTACTCTGGTTGTACACTCCCAAAGCATTTTCTTTCTCACAGTACACCCCATTTATACCCAGTGATGAAACCTTTCTGTGCTGTGTCGAACTAAGGGAGGCAAGGAGGACAAACAAGGGAATCTGTTTAACCATGAAAAACATATAGAGTTGTGCATATGGCAAGAAGAATAGAAGAGGTGTCATCTGCACTTAAACTTGGTCTTCTTGTTTGCTGTTAACTGCATTTCTTGGCACATCATTTTTTTGTATTTAGTCCTGGGTGTTCTCTGATCACAGACATAGAATTTATTCTAAGCAAATAGCTCCTCTCAAAACTCTGGGAAAATCTTTTTGCTTCATCAGAGCATATAATAAGCAGCATTTGTTGGGTGCACAAGTCCCTCTATTTTTGAAATAAAGAGTATGGTTAAAAAAAATAACTGAATTAAAAAGACATACCTTTTAGACAACCGGTCAGAAAGCTTCTCCAGAAACTGTCTTACTGTCTCTAGAAGGGGGGGAAAAATATGAAAATTATTTTTCCCTTAAAGGGTGCTAAGTTTCTGTCAAAATATTAAAAAAAAAAATCCCTTTAATTTTTTAAACAACTACTCCACTGACATTATTTCACAGGAATTTAGTACCACATTTACTTTGTTACATGCCAAGATAAAGACAACTTCATAATTTGAAGAGCGACCATCAATTCTGAACAAAACCACCAGCTCCTACTCAGTGAGTATTGCCATTTACAGAGAGCATGAGTATGGCACACAGCAAAGTGTGACTGCAATAAAATACTTCACTGGAACAAATATGTGTAAACTTAGCTGAAGAAACTAACAACCTTTGACTTAAGACAGTGCATTTGATTTCTCAACATGTCCTTCCACACATGCCTTATACCTGGATTTTTGGCCATTGTACCCTGAAGAGCCCTGTGGGCAAAGGTGTCATAGCCAACCAACTGTGCCAGACTGTTTCGGCTAGCAAGCAACTCCTCCAATCGTTTCAGCTGCTGAGTATTTGAGTGAAGAAAAATCTTGTAAGCAGCTTCGCGCACCTAATACCCAAAAAAAAAAAAGAAAAGCAAAAAAGAAAAGAAAAAAATTACTACACTGCAGTTTTTAAGGGAGACAAGTGATACAGCTGAAGATCTGGCATAACAGCTGTATTTCACTGATATTGTTGGGAAAAGGCCTAAAGCCTTTTAACAATAGCAATTACAACTGCATGACAATTATAGCTGTCTTAACCATCAAAGGTGGAATGAGGAAATGCAATGAGACAATCTAACAGATCGAGACTGCCAAAAAAGCTCCTGTTCTCTACTCCTGTCAACAGTCCCTCTCTGCTCATCATCTCCCTCTTTCTGCCATCATCTGTGCTTCTCAGACCACTCTGTAGGCTGTCTTAACTCATTAAAACTTCAGCAAATAAATCCAAATTGTTCTCTGCATGTCAGTTAAGATGGCTTATGGAAGGATCTGATAGGAAACAGAGACAGGGTCAAGGGAAAGAAAAGAGAGGAAGAGAAAAGCCGTATTTTTTTTGTAGTAGAAAGCTATTAGTTTGCACATTAACTTTCTCATTTTCTCCAATTTCTAGTTTGGGTTTTCTCATAACTCTGAAAAAAAAGTTACTTGAAGACTCAGAAAGTTTGACAAGTAATTTTGTACCTGTTCTGTTCCATCAGGCACTCATTTTGAAAAAAAGGAGATAAAAAGAGATGGTTGCTTCTTTTTAGAAAAGCAACATTAACAATAAATAAAATAAGAGTATTCAGGATAATTCAGGTTGGATGGGATCTCATGAGGTCCCTAATCCAACATCCTGCACAAAGCAGAGACAGCTATGAGCCAACATCAAGTTGCACAAAGTTTTTTCCAGTCTGGTCCTGAAACCCCACACAGATGGGAGAGACAGCATAACCTCACTGTCTCACTGCGTGGTTATCATCAGCAGGAAAAATTTCTCCAATTGGCATTTCTCATCTCTATGTTATGACTCTGAACAGCCCGGCTCTATTTTCTCCATGATATCCTTGTAAGTACTGGCAGGCTGCTGTCAAGGTCCTCCCCAAACCACCTCTACTATAGGGCAAACAAGACAAGATACCTCAGCCTCTCCACACTGCAAGCACTCCAGTTACTGGCTATAATCTCTCCCGCAGTCTCTGGCCCCACCCCTGTTCATGCAGCCCAGGATGCTGCTGGCCACCTTTGCTGGCAGGGTCAATGCTGGCTCATGCTCAGCTTGCTGCTCACCAACATTCTGAGACTTTTCCATAGATTATACCCAGCCAGGCAGTCCCAGCCCCTCCTACTACCAGGAATTCTCCCTTTCCAGGTGTAGGACTAGGCCACTCTGAATGTCAGCCTTGCCCTTCAAGTGTATCGATTCTTCCTCCAAATTTGCTATCACCTGCAAATCTGGTAGGCAAGCACTCTGTCACTTCCCCTATGTCACTGATCAAGATGTTAAACAGGAGACCCAGGACAGACCCCTGTAATAGTTTTCACTACCAGTCTTCCTGTAGGGTACATTTCAACCACTGCTCTCTGAGTCTGATCACAAAATTAGTTTTTTTACCTATCTGTTTGTCCACCAATCAGACTATAAACTCCTAATTTGGACTGAAGTCACTGATGAACACTGAGGCGAAAGAAAGTGATGAGTATCTCAGCCTTATCTGTGCCTGCTGCCAGTAGGTCAACCACTTTACTCAGCACTGAGTCCATGTTTTCCTTGTTCAGGCTTTTACTACTAATGCAGCAGTAGTTGTTTCCTTTGATGTCCCTTTCAAGTCACAACTGCAGTTGAGCTTTGACCTTGCTGACTCCATCTCTACACATACAGGTAATATTTCTAAATTCTTCCCTTGGATCTTGTACCTGCTTCCACTTTACGTGTGCTACCCTTTGGAGATGAAGTTTTGTTATGAGTCCCCTGCTTGTCAAGCTGGGTTCCTGGTACATCTACTTGGATATTACCTTTAGAGAACTACTTGATTTTTTGAGCTCCTTTACCTTGCAGAGCCGCATTCCATGAGATCCCACTAAATTAATTGAAGTCTGCTTGCCTAAAATCCAGAGTCTGTATTCTGCCCCTCTTCTTCCTCCAGTCGTTCAAGATCCACACAGCCATTATTTCATAGCTGCCAGTCAAGTATTCCATTGATTATTATTTTCTAAAACAGTTTTTCCGTGTTAGTAATAACATCAAAATCATAAACCATACGCATTTGCCTCACTAAAAAGTAAAATAACTAATATATACTTCTATTATAGAGCATACCAAAGCAAACTCAGGGAATACAAACCAGATCATCAGGACAATCAGCATGCAGACCAGCAACTTGTAAGTAATTGCCTTCAGCTGTAAAATTATACCGAATATGCTCTGGCAAAACATGTTTGTCAATCTTGTTGGGAAGATGAGTTCCTATCAGAAATTCATTACATAAATCCAATATTCTGACGTTGAGGTCAACTGCCTTTTTACGCTGTAAGAAAAATAAAGTACAAAATAGTAACTTCAGACATAGTACAGGCAAAACTCAAAGTTCCTAAAACCTTAGAGGACTTTTACAAAAATGAAGCAGAAAATACAACATTTAAGATGAGACCTACAGCATCAACAAAACTGTAATGCAGTGCTGAAGTCAACATGATCAGATGCTCACACAGATCTGTAATTTCATACAGCATTGAAATTGGAAAGAAAATGCCTATGTTTCTGTAGTAAGAAAATGTACACTGGAGTTTAAGTAGAATTTACATAAGCTTAGCTAGCTGCTTGGAAAGCATTCATAAAACTACACCTAATTGCTATGTAAAATACAGAAGAAGAAAAAAAAAGCATCATTGAGACAGATATCCTGAAACTACTACAGAACTAGAGTTCTCTTGTTGAAGTTTGTATTGCACTGTTTTCTGGAAAATGTAAAGTCCTTCTGGTATTTTCAACCTTTCTCTGAAGAGTTTGTGATTTAGAGTTTTAATACCATCATCACAGTATGTCACACATTAAACCTTATTGTAAGACTCGCTTCAGTGAACTTGGTCACATTAGTAGAGTATGGTCTCTACTCTCCATAGGTTCATAGCCCAACAACAAAAAAAAAAGGCTGAGGGTACAGATACAATATAATTCTCAAGTCCAAAGAATGACATAACCTGCAGATTTCTGTCTTCCCATTCCACCCCAATATGGAATATATCTTTGAGTTTTATTTTAAAAAGCAGAAATTATTTGTAACAGAAGTAAATTTCAGCTTACAACAGGAAAGGATTTCTAAAGTCTGAAATGAGAATTGGAAAAAAAAACACTGAGCATCAAACCAGAAGACAAGTGGAATAGGCAGAGGAGGCAAACGTGCAAAATAAGTGAAATTGTAACTGAAAGGAGATGAAGCACCATAGAACCAATAGTCAAATCAGACATAAAACCCAGAGTTCAAGTTTCAAGTTGTTCTCTGTACAACGTAGTTGCAAAAATATATTTTAGAAGCATTTTCTAGGTCACAAAACACCATCACAATCATGATCTTCAGAATAGCTACCACATAAGGTGGTATTGAGGTGCTGGAGTGGGCCCAGAGAAGAGCAACAAGGCTGGTGAAGGGACTGGAGCACAAGTCCTATGGGGAGAGGCTGAGGGAGCTGGGGTTGTTTAGCCTGGAGAAGAGGAGGCTCAGAGGTGACCTCAGCACTGTCTACAACTACCTGAAGGGAAGTTACAGCCAGGTGGGGGCTGGTCTCTTCTCCCAGGCACTCAGCAATAGGACAAGGGGGCACGGGCTCAAGCTCTGCCAGGGGAAATTTAAGTTGGGTATCAGAAAAAACTTCTTTCCAGAGAGAGTAATCAGGCATTGGAATGGGCTGCCCAGAGAAGTGGTGGATTCACCATCCCTGGAGACTTTTAAACACAGATTGGACGTGGCACTGAGTGCCATGATCTGGTAAATGGAGCGGAGTTGGACCAAGGGTTGGACTTGATGGTCTTGGAGGTCTTTTCCAACCCAATCGATTCTATGACTCTATGATTCTATGATAAACCCAGTAGAAGAGCCCTTGTACATATCTTTTTAGAGGGGGTGACTCAAATAAACATGTATTAATTTTATACAGGGACATGAGCTATGAACAGCCAGAGCATTCCTACCACAAATCATGGTGTAAACTGCTGGTTTTGGCAAATCCATCACTAACTCCTGCAAAAGTATGTAAAAGCTCCAAGACAGGTAATCCAACTGTGCCCAGACACTCAATTTTGAACAAGATTTACAACTTCTGGTTACGTGACCACCGAAGGAGAGCCTGGAAAAACACCTGATCTCTTCTAAAACACTCTACTTGATTAACCTGTCATCACAGTGCATGGCATGTTGCTTTTCCCCCTCTGTAAATATGTTGTTCAGACAGCTAAGTAGCTATTTTAAATATCTGATGCAGACAGCAAACAAAGAAAACAGGATCCCAGGTCTTGCTTATAGCTTCTCAGAACAGAAAGGAATGATGAGGGCCAAACTGGGAAGAACAGACAATTATGTAAAATAACATTAAAAAGAACTCTTCAGAAGCGATTTAAAATACACAAAATTAATCACTGTTGAAAAGATAAAATTCCACAGAGGACACTGGGAACCTTGGAGGACAAACTGACCCAGAATCATATGATTTCATGTCCCACATGTTTCACTATGTGGTCTGTGGTAAACAGGCAAATTTCTGTTCATATATTGTAGCCAAAAATTACCTTTTCTTCATCCAAATGAATGCCACTGATCTCAAAATCAAACATAAAAAGTTCTGCCACTCGCCTAAAAATACAGTAAATCCCTGTTAAAATAGCCTTATTTGATAGTAAGCACAATTTCTTAAACAGATTTTGCCTTCATTAGTTATTTAGGTTTCCTGTCTTTTACAGAGACTAACACCACAGATATACAAGTTGTGTTATTACAGACAAAGACTTCTTACATTTTATGTCTTTAACACTATACTCTGTGAAAAAGGATTTTTCCTTTGTTCTTAGTCATCTGCATTAAAAATAACCTTCAAAATAATTCCACTACATTAATCTGATGTTTAACAAATTTGTGCAAATTACCATTTTAATGTCATTTCACACTTCATATATTCTAACATCAGAAAAACACTTCTTCAAATCTAATGTCCTTGATCATGAAGAAAGAAGGAAGTAACTTAAACACTGAGCTTGTCTAATCATTTCAGTAAATAAATAATTCAAAACTATAACTGAATAAACAGCTAATAAAACCTACTACAGCAATCATAAAGTAAGCTTTAAACAAATGCTCTGCTAATCTGATTTTGAAAGGTACAAATAAGCTCCTATAAAATGAAATCAAGTTGTATAGTCTGTTCCCTAATTTTACTGCTAAAAACACTTATATATACAGCACAGTACAGGATATGATTATAATCAAGAGTGTAATAGACGAAAATCTTCAGTTCTCATTTGTTTTTGCAGATCTCAGTCATTCAGTGTAAATATATCTTGTGCTCTGCAGTCACAGAGACATTTTCCAAGACTGCACAACTACAAACATCCTAACTCCTGTGCAGGTAATTTAGTAGTCACTAATAAATTAATAATGGGGAGATGCGGCTTGTTTTCCAGTTGCATTTATTAATTTAACAAAACACAAAATATAAATAAGGAATAATATATACTATATAAAAATTTAAATCTATTAGATTCTATCTATAATTATCTGTAAGCATTAGTATTTACCTGGTTTCTGGATCTAGGGAACTCATAACAACTTCATCAGCTAGCAGACGTCTTAAACTCTGACACAGTTCAACATCTGTGTTTAATCTGAAAAGATACAGAGTAGAAGAATCACACATTAGCAACAGACACTAATATTTCAGTTTCTTAGTATCACTCATTCAAAGGGAAATCTTACTATTTACTGAAACAACATTACAAGCCAAGGGCTGTATGTACAAAATGCTTTCTGGTTCCAATGACACTTTAAAACTATAAAACTTGTATACAATGCATGTGAGGACAAACTGGCATGGAAACAGTTCTTGTGCATCCAATAGGAAAATACTTTTGAATGGTATTTTGTGGCAAATATGAGCAAGTCTAAGACTGACTGCTTACGACTTATGAACAAAGACAATCATGTTGAAAGCATAAAGCTAGGAGAACTGTTTTCTAATCCTTATTTTGAAAAATCTGTGCTTAGAGCATACTAACCCCAGGACATTTCCAGATATTAATCACTGTCCCTGTATAGATCACACTATGTCCATCAGATTCGCTGGCATGTTATCTACAAGCACGTATGTCAACCTACATTACTGGGTGGAAATTGTGGTGGGGCATGAAACATACACACCAATAGTTTATGAGCCTCTCAAGATAATTTGTGAATACTTTCTTGTTTCTACAGATTTTCTATCTGAAGTGGTATTCAGGTATTAAAGTCATATTGTTATAGAAGGTGTGCTTAATCCAAGTCTCAAGAAACCCAATTCCAAGTGAAAGGCTTCCCAAATATGCTGGCAAGAACAAAGCAACAGTGTCTACTGAACTTATTCTTACAATTCTCTTTCTAGCCAGCTTATTAAACAAACTGATGTACTGCTGTCCTCCACAGAGTATAAAAGGACTCTGCAACTTAGTGTAGGACACCAGGTCAACCAGTCACTGCATCCACTGTTACTGGGAGTCCTGAGGAAAGCAGCAAATTCTGGGTGACCTTCACAACACTGATTGGTAAAGCATTCACTTAAGAAGTCTACTCCTGAATCCAACAGGAAGGGAAGGTACTGAAAGGACATGGTATTTAGAGACTAAAGATCACTTCTTTCCACATTCTCAGCAGCAAGAACAGGAAAGAAGCAAATAAATTCACTGTGGTCAAGAATGACAGAGGTAACTTTCAGAATTTAAGCTATAACATATTAAGAAAAAAGACAACCCAAAGAAAAGCCAAACTTCAGATATAGAAGTGTTTAAGAACACATTCTGTGAAATGGGGGTTTTAAATAAAGCACAAGCACACCAAGGTAGATTAGGCATATATCACAACCCTAGATAGACACATTTTCAAACACTCATTTTAACAGGAAACTGTCCTTTCCTCTTCCACATATCCCACTCAACTGTCTGGAATTCAAAAGGTCAGCAAACAAGAAGAGAAAGTGTTGTGAAATGTAACATCTTAAATCTTAAAAACAAATTAGCGTTTTTGTACATACGCTTTACAACCACTAGTGAATTGTCACAAGTCCTACAAAATTGTGGCTTTGAGCCTTTGATGGGTTTCAGTGACATGGAGTCAGAAACTGAAACTAAAATAGAATAATCTTTCATGAGATACTGTAACAAATCTAAACCCTCAAATATCTGTAATGGAAGACTGACACACTCTTCTCATGTGCAAATCCAACTCATTTTTTGTTTTCATAAACTGTTGTTTTCATAGACAACCATACAGTAATTTTTAAAAATGCATATGGAAATAGCGAAAAGTAAAAAAAAAAGAGGAAAACATACTTCTCTACCACAGTACCAATGTTCCTGCAAGCTTCTTCAGCAGCCTCTCTGAATGCAAAGTCAGGGTGGGCAACTTTCACAAAATCAGCCTGACAACAGAAGAAGAAGAAAACAGTAAGTAAAAAAAAATCTTGACTTACAAAGAAAGTTGCATTCAAGCAGTTCCACTTATATTAACATTTATTTATACAGTTCTTGTGAAATCTTTTTGCAGAATTTGCCATTTTTCTTCTAAAACATAAAGCTGATTCGAAAACCTTTACTGACAATTATTAAACCTGATGGTGCATCTGTCTTTCCAAAAAATATCATTAATCCATACACTTCTTAACAACATTTTAAGTATAATGTATATTTTACACAGAGCTAATCTAACATATTTAAATGTTATTACAAAAGACTTTTAAAACTAAATTTTCTGGTTAAGAAGAAAGCATGCCACCAAATGTGTGTAAAGGGTTTTTCAAACCCTTTTTACTCTTGTGTGTAGACCACCAAGTTATGCTTTGACATAATTTCCTAGTAGAAATAAATATGTATAAAGAGAAAATATAGAAGTACTTTTGGATTCAGAACAAGGTTTTATTTTACTTGATCCTGAGTAAGTCTCCAAACACTTAAAGGGGTCTATTAGGCAAGAAGGATGCTAAAAGGGGGCTGGGGTGCTAGGGGCTTCCATGACTGACTACATGAAATCAGGGAGGTTCTGGCATTGAAATGATAAAGAATTAAAGACTAGGAATATATTTAGAGTATAGGAATACATTCCAGGCATTCAGCATGATTTTGCAGGAAGTACATGCAACAAGCTCGACAGTCTAACAATATGATTGCAGTTTGATTGAAAAGGCAGCCTTACAAACGCTATACATTTAAGATTTTACTTCTTAGAATCCCTGTTTAATATTCTGTATATTGATAGATATCAAAATTCCTGCCAACAGATAACTATCATGAAATTGCTTCTAGACAGAGCTCTGCAAGCCGTGCATTTTTGAACACATAAACCTGAAAATAGTACATAGGGGACAATTTCACCTCAGGAAACTGACACAAAACTATGGCCATTGCATTCTGACATTAGTGTTTTACTGAGATATTGATTGATTAAACAGAATGAGGCATTGTCTATACAAAACATAAGAACCAGTGACCTGACAGAGCATGTAATAAAAAATGTCTTAAATCTAGAAAAGAATAAGAAACAGAGACTTTCAAATGTGAAAATCCAAGTCAATAAACTCACTGACCTCTTTACTAATAGGTGATTTCAGTATGAAGGTTAGGTCTGCTTTGAAGTGTGATGCTTTGATAAAAGATACACTTTGTGCAAACAGTTTCTAGATATGCTCTGTTAAACTTAACATTTTTTGATATATCAGACCAAATACTCTAAATCTGTGGACCACAGAAACTGTAATCTGGGAAATACCTGCATTTTTATTCTGACAATACAAAAGTGATACTTTGAGTTTCATCTGCTGCTTTTAATCTGCAAGTTCTCTACGGACCTTCATCTATAAATTTCATAACTCAAAAACATGTGCACTGCAACTCCAACTTTAACATTGAAATCAATCTCCTCCTTTCCCCAATGCAATTGACTTGGAAAGCTCATGTATTAATATTTCAGCAGAAATAAAATTCCAATGTCACCATTGTTTTTCTTGTTGTTACTTCTATACTGTTTTTACATCTGTGTTAAAAAATAACTGGAGCTTGACAGGATTTGTAGTTACCTATCAGCTGGTAAAAACATGTAATTAATTTTCAATCAATTTAATTTTATATCTTAACACAAAACTTTAGGGTGCTATCTGCTATTTACTGCAGTGCAGAAAATCATAAAATGGAACAACATGGTGTATGTTCAGTCAGTTTACAAAAGTTTACTTTACGAAATTATAAAAAAGTAACTTACCAAGTCTGCTACTCTGCACAAGCTATCTGAAAGCTGATCAAAGATCATCACAGTCTCTGGCCCAGGTGGTGTTGAACATGCCTTCTGGACTAGCCGTTCTGATTCTTGCAATGCTTTGTCCTGTGCTTCTTGAAATCCTTCTGGACAGCTCAGTTCGGGAACACCAAAAAGACCCTGCAGTACAGGACACAACAAAAACACATCTCTATTGCCCTTCTTTAATTCTTCACCTTTGTTTCAAGACTGAATTATCACTACACAATTCTATTAAAATGACCCTAGCCAACATATGAAGCCACACTTCACTAAAACATTCCTACAGGAATGTCTTTGTCACAAAACCAGTCACAGACACTGGTATCACATGAAAACATGTTCATTTCCCAAAACAAAAGCTCACTGAGGTATTTTTAGCCAGGATTGTTCTCAGCAAACCTTAAGAGTTTGACATCAAATCCTCACAAACTCTTCCACACCATAAACTCCTATACCATCCTTTTCTCAAAGAATTTATCTTGCTTCCAAAGCATGGATGCCAAACAAATCACAAGAAGTCCACTTACACTTGGAAATCAGGGAAAATCATTCCTTTGAAGCAAAAGAGACTTATCAAAGCATATGACAAGTAAGTAGGAGTGTCAAAACAGTGAACAAGTCAGCCAACAGCACTGGGTATCAATGCACTAAAGGCAATAGGACAGTTGTTTTGGGCTCATTAAACAAGCCCCAAATACCAGAACTAGATCTCAAAGGAATGATCAGCAACGACTGAAAATTTTTATAGTATGAACAGTTTTATTCCTGAAGTTCCTACCAAGCCTGTGAGCCCATCTCAAAGGACAGGGTAAACACACTCATTTGTGCAGGGTAGACACAGGCAGATGTTCTGCATTTGTGGAAGAGCCCTACTGCTGATCAAACAAAATTACTAACACTTGCTGTGAGAGAAGTTCCACAATACAGACCTACAACAGTAAAAAGATTTCAGAGAATCATAAAATCTCCTGAGTTAGCAGGGGCCCTCGAGGGTCACTGAAATCCAGCTCCTAACCCTCCACAGGACAGCCCCAAGAATCACACCATGTTTGTCCAAACACTTCTGGAACTCTCTCAGGCTCTGTGCTGTGACCATTTCCCTGGAGAGCCTTTTTTGTGCCCAACCACCTCCTGCATGAAAAACCTTTTCCTAATAATCCCTTAATTTCATATAAGGTAGAAGAGCATCTCTTCAAGCAATACACTCCCTTTGCAACTGCCCAACTGCAACATGAGCATCTTGTTACCTCCCAACTGCAGCATCTAACAGTGAAAGGCACATGATTTCACACCTCTGTCCCTTCACAAATTTACTCTTAGTATCTAAAATCCCAATTAGGATCCGCAAATCTGCAAGCCAGTTACTTTATAATCCACCTTCTGCAAACTCTTTGTGTAACAGCACTCAGCTGCAGGTTTGCATATAGCTTGCAAGTATTTATCCAATCAAAATGCTACAAATTGACAGCTTGTCTGTACAAGTATATACTCTGAAGCAAAAGCATCCCTTAAAGTAAGCATCCAGGACATTCTGAGTTGTTTTTTCCTATTTTCTCTCTGTCAGTGTTGTCAAAACTGCATTTCCTAAGGACAGAAACCCTTTCCTCACACTTCTCATGTTTTAATTTATTATTTGGGAACAGGTACTGAACTGAAATGAACACCAAAAAAGATACTTGTATATATATACACATGCACAAAAACATAAATATGCTTGTATCACAGCACTTTTCAATAATGCTTGTTGTATAAGAGACTCAAGATTGTCCCTTGACTCAGATGGGCACAGTACCCTGCAATATCCCAGAGAGGTCCTGGCCTTCCTGCTGCCCTATATCATCATCCACTGTCCTGAGTGAACTCTTCCTGCCCATGTAGTCCTCTGTGAACAGGAGGTATCTCCTCTTAGAAATAAATTAGCCGTGGAGCTCCTCTTTCATATGATACCAAGTTTGACAGAAATATTTTAAAATTAGCCAAAAATGAAGCCTGGTGCAGTTCTCTGCATTCTTTAATGGCATTGGCTACACAGCTGCAGCATTATTCTCTTGGTTTGGCCTCAGCATTTACATCCTACTTGTCACAGTCTCTTTGTGAGCCTGAAATACACACCTCTATTCCCAAAGAACAGTGGGCCAAGTGAATCATCCAGAACTCACTACCGAGGCCAGCCAAATGGACAATATTTAACTGGATTATTTCCTGAAGCAAGACTTACACCAGCGTGCTTGCACAGGCAGAACTGGTAGAAAAGTTTCCCAAACAAGTGCTGGATTATAAACAAAGGTCAGATTGGTCTTCACTGTATCCCAGAGTTCAACAGCTTCACCAGCCTGGGCACCACGGCAGGAACAGCTGAGTCAGCAGGAAAACACCTGGATTTCACAGCTGTAACTATTCTGCATACACTGTGCCATCCTACTCTATCTGGGAGCCAGCCTGTTGATTCCCAGGGCACTCATTAACAAATGTACCTGACTCACCCTAAAAAGAAACTTATCAGAAAACCCAAGTGTCAAACCAACCCAGTAAACAAATGTTTGGTTGTTTTTTGTTTTGTTTTAGGTTTGGGGGTTTTTTGCTACAGGAAAAACGTCAAGAACAATGTCCAGGGAAGAAACTGTCAGCAGTGTGACAGACCCTGCAGCACTGACAAGAGTGCAGGGGCCAGACACTGACAGACGGACAAAGGTACATCCATGTGAGAGCTGGGAGGGGAAGGGGCAATGGAAGGGGCAGTATCTCTGTATGCACATAGTGGTGCTACTGAGGCTCAGAGCAAGTCTTTCCATGCACACAAGACCATGACTGTCAAACTCTTCTGTGTCCAAAAGTCAGAACGTTTTGGCTCATTAGAACCAAAATAAATCGAAACAAATATAAATTTTATAAAATAAAACAAAATTACATATAAGGGAAAAAATACCCTTAAAATACAAAAAAAAAGTTAAAAAAACCCTTAAAAAGTTGCGAGAAGCAGAGCAAAGCACCATGCTTAAGCTCTGCCAGGGGAGGTTTAGGTTGGATATCAGGAAGAAGTTCTTTACAGAGAGAGTAATCAGGCATTGGAATGGCCTGCCTCCGACCCTGGAGGTTTTTAAGGTGAGACTGAACGTGGCGCTTAGTGCCATGATCTAGTAATCAAAGTGGGGTTGGATGAAGGGTTGGACTTGATGATTTCGGAGGTCTCTTCCAACCCAAATGATTCTATGATTCTACGCTGCCAGCAGCCAGGGCCGCCTCCTGCCCACGGCAGGCCCGGCCCTTCCCTCCCCGCTCACCGTCTCCCTGCCCGCGGTGCTGCCGCGCAGCTGCTGCTGCTGCTTCTTCGCATCGAAGGCGCTGCCCACGGGGCACCAGCTGGTGCTGACGGCGCGGCGGCCCGACCCTGCCGCCCGGCCCCGCAGCGCCGGGCCCAGCGCTGCGGGCAGCGCCAGCCGGCAGCCGCCCAGCATGGCCGAGCCCAGCTGAGCGCAGCGGAGGAACCTGCGAGTAGCCCGGCACTCTCGCTAGCAGCGGCGCCGCGACCTCCACGCGTCCGGGCCGAGGGGCGGAGCGGGGGCAAGAGGCGGAGCGGGGGCGGAGCGGGGGCAGGAGGCGGAGCGCTGGCGGGCACAGGCGGAGCGGGGCCGTAGGGGGCCGGAGCGGGGGCGGAGCGGGAGCGGAGCGGGAGCGAAGCAAGGGCGGAGCAAGGGCGGAGCGGGGCCGGAGCGGAGTGCAACTCGCCGCAGCTCCCCTCTCGCACCGCCCCTCGCCCGCCCTCTCGGCCCCGGCCCCGGCCCCGGCCCCGGCTAGGTCCCCGCACTCCGCTGCTCCCCCGCCTTCACCGGCCTCTCTTCCCCGACTCCGCCTCTCCCTCCCTGCCCCTGTTCCCTGCTCCCGGCGTCTCTGCCGGCTGATCACTGAATCAGAGTCTGCCGAGTTGGAAGAGACCCGCAAGAATCATGGAGTCGAATCCTTAGCCCTGCACAGGGCCATCCGCAAGAGACATGTGCCTGAGACTATCATCCAAACGCTTCTTGAACTCATATCTTTCCTACACGCTCTCCAGTTAAAGCTGAGTCTATTTTAAAGCGTTTTTTGGCCTAGATGTTTCTATGACACAGACTTGGGGCGTGTGGCTTATAGGAGGGGAAAGAAAAACTTCCTCCCTGTCAAAGATCAACATAACCCTTTCCTCCGCCACAGTGCCCTGAGTCATTCACGTAGGTATGTATGTATGTATATCTGGGCTTCACGAACGCAGATTTGGGCAGGGCTCTCCCCACGTGGGTGTGCCTTTCCAGCCTGCGCAGTGGATTTTTTAGGTGAGGCACAGCGTGCGCAGAACTGGCCCCACCGTTTAAGTCCTGAGGTCCATCTGCCACGGCCGAGCGAGCTTGGACAGTGACAGCGAAGTCCTCGGGACTGCCTACAGCCCCCGGTATTCCCAGGAGGTCTCCCATCCAAGTACTAACCGGGCCTGACCCTGCTTAGCTTCCGAGATTTGACAGGGATCTGGAGTCAGGGTGGCATTTAACCTGAGTCATTCAGCTGACAGGAGAAATGCGCCTGTTCTTCCTGAAGAAACCCACTGCTCCGTGTTTGTTTGGGCTTTGTGATCCGTACTGGGGGTTCAACAACTGTGGAGATGTGCCCACATTCCCCTGCTTCCCTGACAAAATGGCTGGGACCCACATGTCATAATTCTGGAATTCTTGTATTTTATTTTGCCCTGCTTTGTTTTAAAGCATTTGTGCTTCAGAACTTGTGTATGCACCTCTGTGCAGGAATTCACCAAACCACTCATGTTAAGCCCAGCGCTGTACATTCCGAGGAGGTGTCCTCTCTTGTGCAGAAGCTGCTCCTGAAACCATTTGTTTTGTGTTGAATCCAATAGAAATTGTCATCAGATAACCACATTATTAGGGAGTACTGAAGGACACAGCCATACAGCATTCACGGAGAATGTGTAGTTACATGGAATGCAATGGCAGTGACTCCAGCGAGTCAGAGGTGCTGAACAGGAGGAACCCAGAGAAGGTGGTATCATCATCAGTGTCTGCAAACAGCCCATTGAAACTTTCCCCTTGGTGAGCCTGCAGCCACACCTCATCTCCTCGCTGCAGCTCAAGGATGGTGGCTCCCGAGGCCTGGTCCTCTCCACTCTGGTACCTGTCCATCGTATGCAACATCTTGATGCCATTCTTCACTAGAGCTACTCGGACGTTCCTTGAGTAGACGGTGATGTGGTAGGTGAAATAGTAAACACCAGGGTATTTGCAGATGAATTTGCCAGTAACTGAGTTGTAGTCGTTCAGACCATTGTACAGCACCTTGTCAAACTTGATTGGGCGGTTTGAAGGGGGAAATTTGGTGGTGTCTGTAAGGCCAACACTGAAAGCACTCCTTGGCAGGACTCCTGGGGCACCTGTGTCCCCTTTATCTCCTCTGTCTCCTTTCAAGCCTCTTTCCCCCTGAACTCCTGGATTACCCTGTGGCCCTATACCTCCAATGTTACCTTTAGGACCTGGATTACCAGTCGGGCCAATTGGCCCTGGGAAACCAACTCTTCCAGGATAGCCAATATCACCCTTTGTCCCTTTTGGACCTATGGGTCCAATGTCTCCTTTTAACCCCTTTTGTCCTTGCAGTCCCAGCTCTCCCTTCTGACCTTTGTAACCCACTGACCCTATAACTCCTTTTGGCCCCAGTTTCCCAGGTCGTCCTCTTTCTCCTTTGTCTCCTTTGTTCCCCTTCTCTTCAACAGTTCCATCGGCTCCTAAAGAAAAGAAAAAAAAAAAGGAAAGATACTTTCTTGTGATCCTCCACTGGATTAATAGGGCAGAAATTCAGTTTCAGCAAGAGGAAATACATGTGCAGGTGTGTGTCACCACTGTATGTACTGTGCTCACTGTACACACAATTTCTCATACATTTAAGTGCAGGAGAAGCATAATATCTGAAGAACCTGTTATTATGTTAGAAAACAGGTGCTCTTGCTGACAGCAGCAAGAATAAGCTCAGAAAAAGGAAGGTTGTCTGTAGGCTCACATCATTTCAGGCACAAGCAGCATCTGTCCAGACACTTGTTTTCAACCTTTGGTATACAAAATGGGTGAGATGGTTCACAATTTAATCAGAGGAAGGGGTTTTTTTACAACACCCAGAATTTGCTTGCCATGTGTTTCTGTAATTTCTGTGTGATAGAACTTTTCTTGGGTTACCTAGATTGCTACTGCAGCACAACTAAAGGCTTTTTGTCCTAGTTACTTGCCACCATATGCTTCATATATGTTACATCCATTCTTGGTCTGAAGATCAAAGCCTTTGAAAATCCTCTGGTTGCTGCATGAGGTTTTGAAGGTGAAGATCTCATGATGTGAAGGGCATGTTAGCAGTTGATAGGCAAAAGATACCAGAAAGAACATACTCTCAGTCAATCAGAAAAAGAACCTGGTAATTTCTGCAAAAGGGTCTCTGGCTTCTCATGTTAGGAATAATGCTGTTTGTACAGTTTACTATTCTCAATTTACAAGTGAGAGTATTTAAAAGCAGCAATGAATGGAAAACAGATGATATTGCATGGTGAGTCTCTGGGAAAAGCAGCACTGGCACATCAGGAGAAGGACAGAAGAGAAGAAGGTAGCTTTATTACTTTAAACAACATTTCTGGCCTAATGTCTTATGGTTCTTCAAGAGTTACTTCTAATAGACTGGAGAAATGTCTGAGGGATGTAGGGCAGCTTGTAATTACTTCCATGCAACTGTTTGTTATTTCTCAGGGTCACCTTCAGGATTCTGGAGAACCTGGACGCTGTCTTTGGCAGGCTTCCATGATGTTGGATATATACATTGTCTGTGCACAATTACTCTAAGGATTACAAGTCCAGCATCTCAGAGTTACTACAATTGTGCAAGAATGCTGTGATATCACTTGCACAGTGGCTGACTCACTGCTTTTATGCTCCAGTTATTCTGCACATGTACATCCGCCTGCATAGGTTGGCTAAATAGCTGAAGTATACAGGATCTATGGTATTTTTAGGTGTATTAGTTGTGTCTTCCACAATTTGTTTTAAAATTCCCATTCCCTGAAGTTGCATAGATAGCTATAGGATCCTCACTTTCATGAAGCAACTGCTGGCAAAAGGATCAGAGATGGGAAAGGTAGGATAACAGGCTGAGTGAACAAGTTGTAGGGCATCAGAGGCAGTGGGATAATTTGAAAGGGCAAATTCCTCTTGTATTGTCAGCATATTTGTGTGGCCTCTACTGCTTCAGGAAAAAGGATTTTTAACCTTCATGACACTTTTGCTACAGCTAGAATGTATAGCATGTCCAGTGTTCACAAACACAAGGGCAGCAGTTGACAGACAAATAATAAATTGAAACACTTTTCTCTGACCTTGTTCACCTTTCTCTCCATTGGTGCCATCTTTTCCTGGACTACCAGGAACTCCTGGTTCACCTAGTATAGAATTAAAAAACAGATTTTCATTAAACAAATTACCAGAAAATTTGAGATGAGTGCTTTAATCTTTCCTCTCCAAGCCTGGCCAAACAGTAGTGTAAAGTGTACTCTTATTCCTGACCTTTAGTGGGTGCCACTGCTGGTACTTTTACCTTATGGAGAGATTGACAAAGGGCACAGAAACTCTGCCTGAGGATGGTGCTTTTTAGACACAGAAGGAATCCTTGGCATAATAGGGTGAGTTATTAAGATATGTAGAGGAGATATATCCTGGTGAAGACCACCAATGTGAAAACTTCTTGTCCTGTTGTTGCCTCCATGCATAGGAATGGAGCATTGCCAGGACTGGAAGCCTAGTAGTGAAACAAGGGCATGGTTTCTTGATGGACCTGGTGGTACTGAGTTAATGGTTGGACTCAGTCATCTTAGAGGTCTTTTCCAACTGCTATGATTCTGTGAATGGCAAACCCCTGCCTCAAGAACAGACATGCAGGAGGAGTTTGACTGATGATAATGAAACATTACAGTGGAATAATATTGCCTGTAGATCTGAGGAAGCTATTCACACTTTTGATCCCTGTATCTAGCATGACATGGACTTTCCACTGCTCCAAAGAGAGCAATTATAGAAGTCATTTTTGTAATAACATCAGAGATGACCAGGAGGTAATTGAATAATTGGATCCGCATCCAGAGTGCAACAACAGAAGAAAAGAGTTGGCAGTTTGGATGTAACCGTATTCCAAGAGTAGCTCTCCAACCATACTAACCTGAGAACAGTTCTTCAGCAGTTTTCTGCACAATGGATACAGCCCAGCTTGTGCTGAATTTTCATTGACTTGGTAAGGAACAAAACTAAGTCTCATGTATTTAACGGCACAGCAAAGGTGTATGTACATACAGTATAAAGAATTATACAGTTAGCCTAATTTGTTTGAACAGAGAATAGTTGGTACAGTCATCAAAACAGATTAATTTAGAAAAAAACTTAAGGGACTTTATCAGAAATCCGTGGTATCTTGTGATAACTCACTGGAGTAAAGGGAGGACCTTTAAAAGATAAATGAAAATAAGTAAGCTTTAGATTTTCCATTTTCAGACCTTCCCAGAACCATGGATATAGAAAAAGAGAGCAGTTAAATGTATGTGCCTCTTAAGATGCTAATGGATTTTTTGTTTGTTTGTTTGTAGATTTTAAAAAGCTTTGGTTTTAGCCAAGCTAGGGCATGGAAAGCAGAAGGAACATGTAAGTGGTTGCTTGATAGAGAACTCTAAATCATTTTATAAAAAAGAGAGTTCAAAATAAGTCCTTAGTAACCACTGAGGTAAATATGTAAGTAGGTAAACTGGTCTTTTGGTGGTCCAGAGAAGGCTATAAGCAGTGAAAACTCTTCATTGCCCAAATTAAAAGTGCTGGTTATTTTTCAGCTGTTTTAGTTTACTGTATAGCTACACAAACAGTTGTGGTGTATAAGAGAGACTCAAGAGGTAGAAAAAGGATCTGGTAGATCTTGCCCATACCAGCATAGCCAGGAACGAATTGCACATCAAACTACACCTTCAACACTGATCCTGCAGCACACACTGAGGATGCATATACTTTTCTGGTGGAGCAAGTGATTCATTAGCTTAGCAACCGAGTCTGTTGAATACAGACATTTCTACTAGCTTGAAAGACATAGTAAGACACTTTAGGACATTTTAAGTTAATTCCTCTGAGACCACTGACCTCAGTTTGGTTTATGTACAAGATTATATATTCCACTGAAAAGAGCTGTGATTCACAGTCATTAAGATCAGGACTTGGTAGAAGGGTCTATCTGGTAAATTTAATCCCAGTTGATCTGTGCAGCCAGGCCCAAAATAACAGTGTCTGTGACAGGTTTATGCCTTAAGCCATAACGCCACCTGCATGATGGCATAGCTGACCTAACATAAAACTTGTTGGTGAAGAGTTCTCCCCCAGAATTCTATGAACAGGTTTGAAGCAGGAGACTTGCACTTGTTCTGTGCTTTGCATTCTGAAATTGTAACACTTGAGATGAAGTGTTGTATGTCTGCATGCCCACGGATTTATCACCTTGTGCAATCCTGGCCTCGATATTCCAGCATGGATTCAAGGGCCATCATTAACCGAAGGCTTAAAGTATTATGGGGGTGATTAGCTTTAGGATGCTGAGATTATCTCTGCTTCAGTATCACACACAAATCTCTGTTATAGCTTGTTAGAGCAGACATGATCCTACATTGTTTTTCAGTAGTCTCTATTCCTGGACATACTCTAATTGAGTTACAGCAAGCAGACACAATCAGAAGCAAGTCCTACAAATGTAAAATTTCAATAAGAAAGAGAAATCTTCTTACCACTGCATACTTCCTACTTCACCAAACAAGGTATCAGTTGTTTTTTTGTTTACCGGGCTTGAAGGTTTTTACAGAAATATAGTTGCTATCTTAGAGAAGTAGGAGAAGGTACACAAGCTTTAAATTTTTCAAATAGACTTGAAAATATTCCCATGATAGAAGGTAAAGCCTTTTTTTCTTTTTTTTATCCCATGGACCTGGCATCTCCATAGTATTGGCTGCCTTGCTTTCATTGTTAAACCTTTATACTTCCTTCTTCAAACAAGTAAATGACAAATGTCTGAAATGTTTTCTGAAGGCTAGGCAGGATAATCCCATTCATGCAGAGTGAATACACACAAATTTGAGAATGAATGGCATTGCGTTTGATACATTAAATCATTTATTCTGAACATGTACCTGTATCTCCCTTGTCACCTTTGGCACCCTCGCGTCCATCACGACCAGGTGCACCATTGTGCCCAGGATTGCCAGGGATGCCAGGATAGCCTTGGGTACAGACGTCCTGGTTTTCTGTTTCTGCTGTGCTGACTACAATAGCCAGCAGGACAATCCAGCTTCTCATGCTTTAAGTAGGTTATATGATTTTGGCTGAAAGATTTAAGAAATCAGAAGCACATCAGCCTAAGTCTGCCTTGGAAGGGGGTGTGGGGTGGTGGACGAAGGAAAATAAGGAAAAGGATTTTCACCATGTGCATTCTTCTGCTTTGTTTTCTTTATAGATCTCTATATAGTATTAATTACAGTCCTGGAGACTACCAAGTGCTATTTTAAATATTAATTTAATGGGAATATGAGCTATAGCATCATATACATTTAAAACATTAGCTTTACACAATGCAAAATATTCCTTAATTCCTCATTATTTGAAGCATCAGATTCTGTTTTTTATTTTCTTAGGCAGCATGACTTGTGGAAATAAGTGGCTCTGCAAAGGGGAATTCTGATGCCAGTAAGTGGTGAGCAGTTGAAAGTCACAAAAGCTCTGGGGAGGTTTAGAGAGAGCTACCCTTGATGTCCTCAGAATCTATCCAGCAAACAAGAGAACAATGGCTCAATGCATCTTATAAAGATTTACATTGTTCTATTTAAACCATAAGTGCATTGACAAAGCCTGAATATCATGGATTTGGCTGAACTTAAACCAAATTTCAAGGTCACAATAAAAAGGCAATTTAGGCAAAAGTGTTAATTTTTTCTTTGTTTTTTTTTGCCCTCACCAGTTGCAGCAACAAATATACAGTTGCATCAGCTATAGACCAAAGAACTTCCAGTGACCAGCCTTACTCCAACCAAAACCAGGAAAACCCAATGTCTGGCAAGTCTGTAAGGTCTGTGTACTAGGTAATACTACAATCATAACATTATTGCTGTCAGTCTCACAATTTCAAGTCCTTTGGGGTTATTCAGGTAGGACTTGTGATTCCACATACATGCACAATTTCCTGTTCCTCTGTACTGTAGTTTTGCTTACGTAACATATACACAATCCTCTAATAGAGAAATCACTTTGTAAACTCCACTAGACAGAACAGTGCCCCAAAAGGAGCTATTTCATGACCATTTTTGCCTTTCAGAGCCATTCAGAAGACTGCCTGCATCCTCCAGCTTCCTCTTTCCTACTTCAAAGACTTCCTACCAAATGGTACATTATTTGGAGTTTTTAAGGAAACCTGATCTCTGACCTTTTATCAGTATTGCCCATTAAAATCCCAGTATCTATATAACAGTTTCTTAAGGGAAAAATAATATAATTGAGCCAGTCAAACAGCTCATAACCAAGAAGAAGCAGAGCTTTTAATGCTCACTTCTCATGACTGCACAGTTGTACCTGTCATCTCACTGGAGATGGTGCCACAGGAGGTGAGCTAAGGCAATTCAATTCCCTGATTCAGCACAAAGCAATCATGTTTTTCTCTTTTTCTTTATTCATTGGAGTGAGTTGTCTACTGGTTTAATAAGTTGAATGACCTCAGAGTGGGGTCAGAGCTGGAGCAGAGTGAGATGAGGCAAAAATGCAAGGGATCAAATAAGAGAGTTCTTTTGCAAAAACAAGTCTTTAGCCTGGTTCTCCCAGTTCATGTAACTGTCCTACTTAAAAGTCCATCTTATATTTATCCTTTCATTAGTGAGTCCCTCCTTTAAATGTGGACCCACTGAAATACATTTAGGCTTAATTCTGGACACAACTGGTTTAAGTGATTGTAACTATTCCCTATTAATGGGAAGAGATTAGACTGAGGAACAAAAATCAAATAGCAACAAAATTAATGCACATTTTATTTGGAATTAATGTTCACAAATGTCTAATGCACAGAAGCTTGAGATATAGGTTAAGTACTTAAATGAGTAAAAGTGATATAATGAGTAAGTTTTAGGTAATTGGCTTTTGAATTGGTTCTTTCATTAATGAGAAATAAGATCGGCATTGACTAAAAAGAAGTTGTCTTCTCTTTTATCTCTTCACCACCACTTCTCAGTCCCATGAAACAATGAACACAAGTACCACGTAGAGAGATCCCAGTATGTTCTCAATAATTACACCCTGCTAGCAATAGTCAATTTAAACATTCTTTTAATGTAATTTATAGAGGAATACCTTAATTTTGGAACATGTTCCTTAATCTTTTTATTCAGTGCTTTGAAAAGTTCCCTATTTTGCAACAATTATTGGAAATGGGATATAAGGTGATTTTGATAATCATCTATAGAGATCACCAACCAGGAAAACCCCACTTTGTCTGCTGCTGGTTGGCACTAAAGGAAGTTGAAAATAGATAAAACATTTGCTACTTCTGAGATATATAAATATTTGCTGCCTTATTGGAAGGACTCCAGAATAGTGCAAAAGGAAGAAGTGCTCTGCATGAGGCTGTTAGGATGTGATGCATCCCATGGACAAGTATGACAGTCGTCATCCCCGTACAGAAAACTCCATTCCCAACTGTCTAGGGGAGCATTTCTTGCCTAGAGAATACAGTTTGTTCCTCATACATGCACTCCACTCCACAAGCTGACATCAACATCATCATCACATATATAGATAGGATCCTTGTCCTTACCTCATTCACTTGGTACTTGCAGTGTTCTTGGACATCTTTTGCAAGTGGAAAAGCTTCATGTAAAGGAATGCGCACTCAGATATGTGACTTGAGGACAAGCACTTGTTCGGTTGCTAAATTTTCAAAGGTCAGTGATTTAATAATTAAAACACAGTTTTAAACTGAAGTCTTCCTATTTATTCCAATATTAAGCTGAGGTGCTCTGTACTTTGGCTTTTACCACTGTTACATGAAAGAAAATTGTTAAAATGGATTAATAAGTCTTTGATTTGCCTGTTCCATTGTACAAATACATCCCACAAATGTTTACCTTCGACAGATTGGTTGGTTCATAGGATGGAAGGCATGTCTCACACCGTTATTGTGCTGCAAAACATGTAAGAAAGTTATTTTTTATCAAGTAATTTACAGTGGAATTAGGGCAAAAGACTGTAGAATTTTAAACTAAAAATGCTGAGAACATAGCATTACAAATATTATCTGGTTATGGAAAAGAAGTAACAAGGCTGAATTAAGGTAAATAAAATTAATGACAAAGAGAGCTTTTAAAGTGTAATTCGTAGGCTCCCCGTTCAGCCATTCAAGCAGCAATCAAAGCTACTGCTCTACTAAATTATATATTTTTGGTTAGTAAATTTTTAAAAGCCATAATACTTAACTGTGTCTTCTCAAAACTACTGCAACTGCTTCTGTCTAAGGACTAGTGGAAGTAAAGTAACTGAGCTTATCATCAGCTCCTTAAATGCTGGTCATGAACACTGAAGGATAAAACCAGAAGTCAGAGGAGTTAATGTGTTATAGGAAGTGGCCTTGAACCACCCTTATTGGTGCAAGTGACTGAAAACACTGTGTCTGAGGGTGTTCCCACACTGCAAAGATGCGGCACGGGTGGTCTGCACGCCCCAAAGAACGTAACCTCAGCAGCGCGGAGCAACGAAGTTTTCGGCAAGGTCTTCACTACCCCCCTGTGGCCATACGAAAATACTGCAAGCGTCGTGGTGCCCTGGTTTGCATCGGGGACATCGTGTCTACCGTGCTCTGAGCAGAAGGAGGGACCCTGTGCAGCAATCAGCTGCTCTACTTGAATGAACTTCTGGAGCCAAGTTAACCTCGCTGCTGCGCTAATTGAGAAGAAGAAACGAGTGCCGCAACAAACAATCCTTTTTACCCATTAAGCACTGTATGAAATTTTGGAAAGTTGTTAAAGTCTCAGCCACCTCTCTCTCTTGAAAGTTTGAGTCGTTCAAAAATAGCCAACCCTGCCAGTTTAGTGCTGTGCCCTCAATGGTCTGTCCTGCCATGCAGGAACCCTGGATTTATTGATGAACCCTCCTGACAGCAGAGTGCTGGGAGAGCCAGTGGCTCTGGTGGGACAGCACTGGGGGCTCCTGGGGACGTGGTAGCAGCAGTGGCAGGGCAGCACAGTCCTTACAATGACCCAAATGAAGCTCTGAATTTTACAGTGACAACAGTCACAGTCTGTCTGTCCCATCCTGAGCTGAGAATGATGTCATTCCTTAGCTACCTCTACCCTGATGGACTCTGCAATTAGTCTGGTTTGATGCATTTTTAGCAGAGAACTAAGAAAACTGCTGTAAGAATGACCTTAAAGGCACATGTTACCCCCAGCTGCTTTCTAGCGTGTCTTTATCTTATCATAGAACAATGCCTTGAAAATAATTACACAGGAGCAAAACTTGATCATTTGCTCTTAAAAAACGTTGCATCTGAATGGCAGGAGATGCAGAGGGGTATTTTTTAGATTGATTGCTGTGCTCATTATCTTCTTTAGGAGATGAATATGGCTGTAATGACTACGAGATGGATGGTTAGTAAGATATACCTGGCCTTATTAGCAGAGCACCTTCTAGACACTTTTTCAGTGAGTCAGTATCTCTGAAATCTGGGGTATGCTTATAGGAAGTGGCCATGGTTAACTGTGAACTGCCTCCTGACAGGTCATTTCAGTGTATATATTGGGCCTTCTGCCTTATTTCCTATGTGCCAGAAATAAGGAGGAATTTTGCATGTTTCTACTTCTGACAGCAAAGTCCCTCAGGTGCACCTAGGGCTCCTCCTTACCTCTTACACAGTTTCAGCTTTACAAAAATCACTAGGAGAAACAGTGAGTAAATCCTACATCATCTTGTGTTTCTCTTTTGAGAGAAACTCTGCCCTTGCAGGGCAGGGGTACTCCTTCCTCTACTGACCTCTGCCCTCTTCAGGTTTGCCCTTCTGAATTTGCTAACACAATTCCAGTGATACCTTCCAACCTTCACTTGCCTGCAGAGTGGTTTGTCTGTCATTGCAGTTGGCCCACTCTGAATGCTTAAAACATTAAAAGGACTCAGGTAAAACCTTGCCCAGGTGTCATTCAGTCAGCAGACTCCCCCTCCCCCTTTGATGCACAACATAAAGATGTATAACATAAAGAGAGGGGAGGGTCCATATGGGGATGCCACATGGAGTCTATAAAGGGGGTGTGTGTGTGTGTGTATGTGTGTAAATATATATGTATACAAATGCATGCACTTGCACACCTCTGTTTTTAAACCAGAGCCTAAACGCCTAATAGTGGTAGTATATGAGTTCTCAGCCCTAGGCACTTATCTGAGCAACCAGAAATCAGTTCTAACTGCAGTGAACTAAACCTAACATAGACTTAAGATTAAAAAATATGCTGTGCTGACAGCTTATGCAGTTTTGACATGTTCTCACAATTACATGTCCTCTAGATAGTTAGAGTAACTGAATTTTGAAAAGCACTTAGAAACATACTGAATTGTGTAAAGAGTATTTGTGTACTTTCCTTAAAAGCTACCTGGTGTGCAGTTCTCCATTGCTGACTTTTTCATTTCTCCTGTGGCACCGGACCATAAAAAGACCTTCTCTCTTGTTATCGAGCACAGATCACCATGCAGTCTTTAAAAAAAAAAAAAATTCAAGACAAGCAGTGCTATTTCTGTGCAAACTAAAAGCTTGGCCTTATAGATCAGTCCTACAAGAACTTAAAAGCAACCGATAGTACAGAACAACCTACAGGATTTAGCCTGACTGCCAAAGCATGAAATAAAATGCACAAATGAGCTCACCATGGCCAGATGAACTGCAGGGTCCTTACAAAGCCTATTGATTGCAACATCCTACTCAAGTGTTTGCTCAAGGTACGTTTTTCAGTCATCTGATCTACCTCAGTAAGTGCTCAGACTGGCCCTTTCAGTGTTGGAGCACTCAGCACACATCCCACTACAACAGCAGCATTTGGGAGGCCTGAGAAATTCTCACCTTTGAGGTGAACCAGGAAACATAACAGCTTGGGCATTGGAAAGTGGAGTAACGATTTGGAAAACCCAATTATTCTGCCAGCATTTGAACTTGCTGAAACACTTCTGATGATGTCAGCAAAGTTTGTTATTTTGTTAAAGCTAGTGTGTCTCAGTAAAAAGTCATTTTTTGACACAGGCTGAAGCAGAAAGGACACAGCCTGAAGCATGCCTTTCAGATGTGGTCTTCTGCCCTGTCACAATAACGAGAAACAAAAAACTTCCCCAAATCAGAAGTAAGCCAAATGCTCAGCAGTGTTGCCCAACAAGGAGGCAGGTAAGCCTGTTCACATACATTTACCGAACACACCTTTTGGGTAAACCCTTTCAAAAGGTTCTGCTTTTGTTCCAAAGAAAATAAAATTTAATCCTCCTTACCTGCACTGCAGTACTTAATTCACCATCCTCTGTTAGCTTGAGCTTTATTAATACAGAAGCTGCATTTGCATTTATTCTGAGGGGAACTGTGAGAGCCGTCTGCCAGGACAAGGTAAAGCACAGTGATCACAGATGCATGTGACTGAGACAACAAGAAGGATGGGCTTTGCTTGAATGATGAAGAACTTCAATCCCAGAATCAGGCTTAGTCGTCGTTAAAATTAACTTGTGCTGGGAAGTACTGTAGCTGTTACTGGGAAACCGAGAGGGGGATGTGACTTTTTTTCTTTAAAATACTAAAAGAAATATGACAGTTGATGTATTTTTGTATCACAGAGAAAATTTTGTAGACAATAAAAAAATCACAACAATTTTAAAACTGCACAATAAAGTTTTATAAGACAGAGATGAGGAACTTCAGCTTTGTACATCATTTAATTCAAACATGTACAGTAAGAGAAAAATAATAGGAATGTAAGTTTGTACTTATTTCCAGAAAATAGATTCATTTGACAAACAATGTTCGAAGAGTAAATAAATCTTGTAATGCAATTTCTTCAGCACAAATGTACATCAAGCTACCGCAGTCCTATACATTGTACTTCAGCCATCAACAGCCAATTCCTCTGCTCTGTAGCCACACTTCATTTACAGCATGTGTAACAGCACACAGATGGTAAGATGCACAAAGCAACGTACAGAAGGTAAAATGATACAAAACACTTATCAAAATAAAATATATATGCAAGTTATCCATAGTATTTACAACAGTTTTAAATTAGAGATCATTCAGAAGGCATCTCCTACATACAAATGCCACACATATAGAAAAAAAGCAGAAAGGCAGTCAGAGAAAAGTACTGTGTTAGTTATGGCTAAAACTTTGGCTCCAAAACTGTGATATAATTATTTTCAAAAGACAACTAAAATGTGGAACATTTGAGAAGTCTGTCTTTGAACTCAGTTATTACACTGACCACTAAAATTCAATGTAAAATTTAGCATGGCAAGAGCCACTTGTAAAACAATCTTGTTATTTTATACATCAAATGCTCTGAGTTAGATGCAATTATGGTTTGGCATTTTCCTAACTCAGTGGGAACACATTTGAGGACAATTATATTTTACTGCATCTCATGCAAAAAGTCTGAGGTTATCTGCTCAGCAGGCCATTGGGAAGGCTCTGGCTGTGCTCTATCTAAACGAGGCACAAATGTGCTCAGTAGTTGCCCTAGATTTTTTATAGTAACTGCAAAAGCAAGAGAGAAAGAACAGATGTTGCCGTCACACCTTTCTGATCATATATAAGTTTTGTCATCAGAAGGGGAATCAGGGCAAGAGTTGCCAGAATTCAAACTTTTACATTTTAGTTGCAACTCTTTTTCCCACAGACTCTAAAGTGAGGCTGACTCACAAGTAAATATTTATCTTCATTTTTGAATAGTGTAATTGTGTATTTTCATTTCACTCCAATTTCTTTAAAATACAATGGTGTGGCATAAATTTGGCCCATCATACTATATTTTATCTTAAATCTGTTGCAAGATCATATTGCAAAGAAAGACACAGAGAATATTACAAAACAATCATGTCTATATGGAGGGTACTATATGTAAAACTGACCTGAGTAATCTGCACCATTAAGTATTTTCTTTATATCTCTTTGAAATTCATTCTTGAGAAAAAGCTGCTACATCCAAAACCATATGCAAACATTTCTGTTCATTTTTAGGGCTAAGGCACCAGCACTAATAGATGGGAACAGCCTCCATGGGCACTGACATGTCAGAAGATAGACCCCATAACCTCTTTTTTTTCCCAGCACTCCACAGAACTGATCCCTGAAAGGAAGTAGGGTCTCAGCAAAGACACATATGTAAGTGTGGATGTCATAATGTCTTCAGGTCCAGCTGGGAGTTTCTGGGTGAGCACTGCAATCAAACTTCAGGCTTTTTCATACATCTAGAACAAGTCTTTCAAAATTTGATTATGAAAAACATCATCTCCACTTCCACCATATGTACATCATGTTGGTTTGCAGGCCTGAACATGGCAAGTACCACAAAAACGGGTATGTAAGAAACACAAAAGTGTTATTTATTTGAGGGGAAGGGCATGCATCCATACTTGCATTTGGAAGCCTGCTTCTTATGTTTAAATTGAGCATTTAGAATTATCTTTTAAAAAAATCTGAATAGCAATGGCTTGTTTTAAACATCAAAATTAAAATACAACCAGCTTTTTTCACTGATTTCCTGTCATTTCTTTAAGCTGGATCGTTAAAAATGTCAGTGCATATTTCCAGTTCTTAACTGGTTTAGGTCATCTTTCATTGCTATGGGAAAGCACAAGCAATTAAGTTCAGTATGCAGGAAACAATTTGGCTGAGCGTCACCACACTTTACCTTATTGCTGAGCAATATACACAAGGCATTTGAAACGTACAGTTGTCAAAAGATGTAATTTAAAATCAAAACCACAAACCTGGGCTTAGCACAAGTTGCCACAATGTTATCAAATCACAGGATCTAGTGACAATTGGGCTTCATAACACTGATGATAAATAAAAATATAGAGGTAACAATAGTAGTAGGAACAAATATATCTTTAAAATAAGGCTTTTTTACATTGTTGTTAAGTTACCTGGCCTCTAGCCCCTTGTTTGTTTTTCATATATTACAGATCCATGACAAAGCTGATTGTGTCCATTGTCAAAGAATACTCCTGGATCTATCCTTATCATCAGGTAATGCCCCTAATCAGCAGCACAGGATAAAGTATTGTAAAGACATTCATAGCAGATCAGTTCTGAAACATATGGAGTCTTTATTTCCTTCCATATTCCCCACAGTCTTTTCATCCTTGATGAGAGCTATCAAACAGAAATTATCAGTGCTACAAATACTAGGATCCTCTTTCTTCCTGGTGGCTTTTTAAAAGTTGTTCTCACAAATCAACTTCATGTCATAGGCAAATTGTAGCAATGCAAATCATGCATTGCATATGATGGCCAGAGCTGACCTTAATCAAGTTAGCTTCTTCCCCTTCCAATAGAGACTGATGACTCCAAGACAAAAATCCATCTCTGGTCCACTCAATTTCTCTGTCCCTTCCAGTAAGGATTTCTCTTTCTTTGTGAAGACGAAATTGTCAAAACCCATTGTCAATTGACTGTGTATAAGAAGCATGGGTCCAGACCACTTCAATATATTTACATTACTATTTATCCATTTTCTAAGTTAAACTATATGAATAAAAAGTGTGATACCTATGTAACACAGTCAGCAGTCACCATGCACTGCCTCAATGCTGACTTTGTACATTCACATTATCTCTGTTAGAAAATAAAAAAGTATTTTTATACAGAGAAATAAGCATATTGGAAATACAAAGAAGAGTCTCCCAGGCAAAGAAGTGCGCAAAAGGGCATATAAAATCTCTGTATTGAAGAGCATACATGCATGCAGTATATTGCTCTGACTGAAATTAATCAGAGATGCCCTGGGTTCCTCTTGTTTCCACTCGTGTGCAATAAATGCACATATCTTTACAGACCATTTCACACTCTATTCATGTTTCTATATGACAGAATAAAATTTCCCTGTTCCAATCTGGAATATGGTAAGGCCTTGCGGGACGTTCTCCTGCCATTTGGCAATATAATAAAAAAAGACAGGAAGGATTAGGGTCCACTAAATTCTGCAGTAGTTCATTAATCACATGGATGTCTCCATCTGATTTTAATGGGAGGTGTCTGCTCAGTGCTCCTGAAGGAAGGAGAAAATCTCCTCAGATTCCTTGCTGATACATTCCTAAGGAAAAACACCTTCCTACCCTAAATTTGGCCATCAATATAGGGTTAAGAAAAATGAAATGTTACAATGACCTGCATGATTCCATCACTACTTCAACAACACTAAGAAACAGAGATCAAATACTGCTGCTTCTCAGTAACAGCAAGCTGTCTTCGCCAGAAGAGAGACTGCTCTTCATCAGCAATGCTGCCACTTGGCAATATGGCCTTCAGAGCAGTCTGCAGAAACTTCAATTTTATTCTAGACAAAGGCTGCACTTCTTGCTCAAGGGAAGCCAGAATTTTGCCTCCAAAACAGGAGATTCACTGAGCTCAAGTAAGCTTAACTGTGTCTCCAAGGTCCTCCTCTGGAGCAAGCCTCCCTCCATGCTGGTATCCATCCAGGTTCTTGGCCTGTCACTTTTTAAAGGGAGTGAGTTTGTTGAAGGTATGCCAGAAGAGAGATGGCTTCCGCTTGGGTTCTGCCAGGGCAAAGACCTGCTGCTGCGGGACACTGGTAGGCACAGTGATGTGTCGCTGGTGGATAGGGTGCAGGGTTTGGTGTGGAGGAGGCACAGGACACCCGTTATAGCTTACACCTGCAAAAGGAACAGTTTAAGAAAGAATATGAGAGAGCTAGCGAAAGTTTACGCACAGGGCCAGGGGACAGCACGAAGTTCATCATTACCTTGAATGGAAGAACTACTAAAGGTAATCTTTTCTTATGTTAGACTTTTTAATTGCTGCAATGATTTGGCTTGAGAATAGTACCAGTAAAAATAACATTACAGATTTACAAAAAATAAGCAGGAGTTTCACACAGCCTGACAATATTGTTTACACAAGTAAATCCTGGTATTTCAAAAGAATGACTTTACACAGCAGATACTTGTATTTTCATCCACTCTCAGAATAAGGCTGGATAAAGTACTGCTACCAACAAAAATGTTATTTCTTCCATTTGGAATACATTTTTCTGGGTTAATGTTCTCAGACTTTGCCCTGTGTGCATTCTGAACAGAATCTCCTAATCACAAACTTTAGCCACTCCCCTGAAAATCCAGACAGGTTTTATAGGTATCTAGTTACTGATAAAGAGAAAACGTTTTCATATATTAATCCTGGGGATCAGAGGACACTCTAACATCAACTCTTTCACTTCTAAATTCAACTTAAATCTTGTCCCACTTTCTCAATTTATTCTCTCAACACACTGGAAATTTGTCCAAGCTTGACTTTAAGATGGAAAATGACAAAATCACAACATATTTTCTGAGGGAAAATGAATAAAAAAGCTCTTTCCCACTTACACAAGTTTCTAATCCATCCTTTCTTCTAGTCTAGGACAGAATGAAGCCAGTATTTATTTTTATAGTAAATACTGGAACACATGGCTTGCAAAAAGACCTTTAGGATATTTTAAACAAGGCACAGAATTGGTAAAAAAGAACAAGCTGTTGGAGTAAAAGCAAAGGAAGGAATCAGTAACACTCATCTCTACTTTAATCTCTGCATGCACTTTCTCATATCCTTAAATAAACCTTGAGTACCACTTGCCTTACCTCCTGAGTATCTTCTCTAATACAGAGAAAACTGACTTGCCTGTCTGAAGAAGCCCTGGGAGCCAATATAGGAGGCAGTTTACAGAGGCATTAAAATTTGATATTAAAATACAGGGTAACAGCAATTACTTGACTCCATGTAACCCATGAAATTTTCTTAAGAGACTGAAGAACTCAGCCATAGCTAGACCATGCTATTTCCTAACAAAAAGATCACTGGAACACAACAAGAATGTAAAGCAATTCTGAACACCAACCTTTAATTTTTCCTTGCCTGGACTTACGGGCATTCTGCATGGCTTGTTTCTTCTGGTTTTCTGAGATTTCCATACCTATGTCAAAGTGTAAATTAGGGCATTATTACAAAATTACTATATCTATTACTTGATTATATTAAATTAAAACCAATAAGTAAACTGTATTTAAAACAATTACTAAAAAAACTCAATAGTAATACACCTGAAGTTTTTAGAAGTATGTTTTATTGTATCATATGAATTTAAAGATAGTTTTTCACTGGGATAATGATAGGAACAATTTTGATTTGTCCTTGGATTACCGAAGAAATCTCCTTTCCACTTCCTGCAAATGGCAATCACTGGGAAACTAACCACACAAAAAGTTCTTTTCATAGATAAGTCCTCATAACAAGAGATTAAAAAAAAAGGGAAAAAAAAAGAGGTAAATTAACATTCCTGAAAGCTACAAGCCTCCTAGGAATATATAATGAATTCAGAATTCTTTTCGTTTTTTACTCACTCTGAGCTAACCTAGGGTAACAAATTGAAGGCACTAGTAATTGCAGAAGTACAAATCTGTGTATCCTTCCCTTCACTCAGAGGAGACTATCACAAAATCTGCCAGACAGTGAAGCTGTGATGCTGTTATGGCTGCAGCAGACTGGGGCTGGATCCCTCACTCAGGTTTCATGTACCTGCTTGCATACTTGTATAACTTACATGGTGCTATAGTATGTGGTTAACCCAATGCTATTTATGATTGTGTGACAGGTGTGTGACTGATCTGCGATGAGGACAAAGATGCCAGACATCTGCTAGAAAAGGTGACACCCATAACTGGTGTCATCTGCAGCCCCAAAACAGGCAGTCCTGTTTCCTCTTCCCGTGTACAATACAGTTCAGAAAAAGGGGTATGTCACATTTGCACAAAGAGATGACAGGGTGCACATGCTGTTTCATTTCATGTTGTGCATAGGGCTGCACTTGTTTCACTCATATGCATATAAAGAGCACAGAAGTTGTGATTCAAAGCCAGAATGAAGTGTCTGGTTTGATTCCATTTTGCATCTTCCCTCACTTCTCTGTACTTTTAAAATTCCTTTTTCTTTTTTATCCTGAACTTATGAAGTTATTACATATCAACCTATTAACTTAGAATAGCCATAATTTTGAAGTAACAAGTTTATTTCATTCTGCAGGGTTTTTTCCTTTATAGAAACAAGGGAACAGATTTTTTAAAATGAAAGCAATTTCATCAAACAGAGATCAGACCACTTTCTTAGGGTTACTATTAGTGGTTTGGAGAAGGATTTTCTGGATGTGGTCTTTTCTTCTCATATATTCATAAAAGCTAAGAAAAACTGATATGGTTTGGGAGACAGTGACTCACACCAAAGTGTCTTTGAAAATAGAAGTAAAATGCCATTTGCAGTTCTGAATTGGAAGAGTATGTATTTGTCTTTGGTTAGATTAGAGGCTTTGTGGGAAGTCCAGCAAGATAGCTTACAAAATCAACATGATAAATTTAAACCTGAGGTTGAGAATACTGGCACCTTTCCCCTGGTTTTTGGCTAAAGGAAATTAAAAAAAAAAAAAGGAAAAAAGAAAAAGGAAGAGATTTTAGAAAAGAAAGAGTCTTTTGTTTCATGGAGAAAACATCCAAGCCACCATGGTGGCTCACAAGACCACTCACAAGACGAGGTGGACATTAGATATTACAAGTCAATCACCTTTCCTCTGGTTCATGATACCTGTCCCAAAACAGGGACATAGAATTATTGAGTTGCAACATTTGAAAAAGAAGTTTCCAGACAGCTGGATGTTACATGGGCAGAAAAGACTGCCTGTGCCTATGTATCACAGTTTCCCTTTTTACTGATATTTTTTTCACTATGTTGTATTGTGCCTGAACAGAACCCTCCTGTGCAATCCTTGCACTCAGCACCACGGGAGCTTGTGACCCAGCCCTAAATAATGTTTAATGCTATAACAACAAATCACTGCCAATGCCACCACTGCTGAATGGTTACCTTTTGAATATCGTATGCTGATTTTCATGAGGTCCCAATAGAATAAATAATGACATTTAGAGCTGTAGAGGCTACACCTTTGCAGTCTCCTCATGCTTGGGGATTTCTGTAGCAGTATCACTTAGAAGAAATGGTAGCACCATGACAGACCTGCTGCTGCCCATGGCAAGCACTGGTGTGAGCCTCAGAAACATCCTGACATACAGCATTTAGCTTGCTCAACATACTCTCCCAGTGCTCCATAAAGTAACCATCTAGGAGGAGGTGTAGAGTTCAAGAATGCCTATCAGAAAGGATGGTAATGGAAAATGTTCACTTTCTCTCTTCTTTTGCTCAGTGCTGCTCTCAAAAGTGCAGGAGCTGTGTTTTACTCTGTAATGTCCTTCCATGTGACTGTCCTACTGTTCTCCTTGAGTACTGAAGTGGAGGCTTTCTATAACTTTGTTGTATGGGGGATTGTGTGGACACTTATCATCACATCCTCAGCACTGCTCTATTACCTCCTGATCACCTTCACTCTTTTGCAGTATCCACTATTTTAGAGTTCTGCTTAGGTGAATTAGGGAAGGCAGCTACCTCCTATCCCCACAAGCATAAGGTGACAGAGCCAGCTCTAAACAGAGCAACTCGTGAAAGCCATCAGTGTTGTGCTCAACAGGATCATAACATCACACTGTGACATTCCAGAACAGGAGAAGAGTGAGGTTTGGACAGTTTGAGGAGAGTTTAGCTGTGGCTCCTTCAGTGTTTACTCCAAACTCAAGATGACTGAGGTTAATTGCAACAGTTGGTGCAACGTGAAAGAGTTGAAATTGATTTTAGAGTATGAATTGGTAAACTTTTAAGTATTTTCTTCACCTCGTGGATTATCCAAAATACATGTGGAGGATGCCCTATTTTTGTCATACTCATAAAAATGTCAATCAAGAGAAAGCCACTGAGATCAAAAGATTTACATTTGCAATCTCGGGGTTATTCCTATCTTCCTGTTCTTATGACCATATGTTTTAAGTGAATGTGGAATATAAGATTTGGCATCTTGTTTAAATTTTAATGATTTCTGAATTCTATCATGTAACTTCACTGCACTTCCAATGTTACGAAAGCAGAAATTCTCAGGCAGTCAACACACATAGATGCACTAACATTACTTCTTTATAAATACTAGAAAGAGTTTTATTTTTCTCAGTATTGCTGGGTTTTTTGTGTATGTTTTGCCAATGAAATTTTCCTGGAACTTTTGTCATTGATCTTAAAGGACACATGAAACCATGCAAGAAAACCCAACCCTGTCCTAAATATACATTCACACAGAAGACACTGTCCTTAGAGTGTACCACGGGCTGCAGGTCTAAAACTGGACCTAGGATTTGCTGCCTTTTTCCCTGCTCACTGAAGGTTAGGCTTCATTTCTCTGTACACTGCCCAGTGGTGCTTTTCTTGTAACTAATGATGCCATGCAACTGCATAGGTCTCTGGGACACAGGAGGTCCCATTATATGAAACAGACAGTATAAACCTACAAATATTGCTATTTGGCTTTGTCATATAGTGTGCTTTACAAACAAGTATTTTTGGACAATAATTCATACAAAAGTGTCAGGATTTTAGATGGATTTTTATTATTGATTGGTCTTTGTGAATTGCATCTTGTCATATCTCATCTCTCATTCTGCTCCATAATGCACCAGAATCATGTGGTGACAGTGACTGCCCTGGACCTTTGGCCCACAGTGACAGGGTGAACACACCTGAACAGGCTTCACTCACACAGCTAAACTGTTGGGTAAGAAAGGGACACCAGTTCCAGGTGACAGAGTGGACATAAAGGACTGCAAAAGCAAGAACATTCCCCTTTGTTTTAACCACTGTTCACAGAGGAAATGCTTCCACTCACCCATTTCCTTGTCTTCCTGAACTCTTCTTCTTTCACTTTCGCATGCCTCCATCCATCTCTTTTTATCCTCCTGTTTCTTTGCACAGAACAAATGAACCTCTTCCGTTGTTCTGTTTATTATCTTAAAAGCATTCTTGACATTAATGTTAAAGTCTTTGTCTCTGCCATCTTCAGTGTCCACAATTTCCATCTCGTCCATGTCAATACGATCCTTGTAATACAAGATGTCCCTTCTCAGCAAGTCCTTCTTACACAACACAAGCTGATGGTCAAAAAGGAAGAAAGTCCTTTGCTGGCTTTTGCCTTGTTTTGATATTTTGGTCAGTTCTCCTGAGTGGATCAGTTCTGAGCTTCTGGCTAATACATCTGGTCCCTATGAAGATACATATATATGTAGTAAGTAAATAATATTTTAAGATCTTACTGTGTGCCTAACTAATCAGTCTCACCATATAATCGTCTCAGGTTCACCCACTTTTCAGGTATTTTTATTATTAGATTTGAAAATGTCACACAATGTAAATAATGTCATTGGGGTACATTCAATGAATGTGGTTGTGCTGTACTTTATATTGGCATAAATAGGAAGAAAATCATTTAAGTCAGTGAAACAGGTTCCAGTGCTGACAGAACTACCAAAAATTCCAAAGGAGATTCAATAGGTCTAGCATATAAAAAAAATCCATTTTGTCATCTCAGCTCAAGGACAATGTCCACGTTAATACATGCTGCTCTTCCTGAACTATAAACAAGGTGAATCAGTAACAGAATCATTGCAAATGAAGCAACTGGACTTTTAACTGAGCAATGACCACTTGAAAAGTAGACACCATAAACAACCATCAGAGTCATGTGCTGTAGGAACATCAAGTATTGTACACAGTACCTTTGCTCAGGAAAGGGACAGGCTGACACTCACCTCCCAGTCTACGATAGAGACTTGCCAACGTGCAATCTTATCTATGCTTTCTAGTCTCCGTTTTCGCTCATTGATCAGGCATGCAACGTTCTTCATAGCTTCATATGCAGCTTTTATGTTGTTATAATCACTGTGAAATGTAGGCACGTTTCAAAAATCACTTACACAATGGACATGATGCAATCACAAACCGTGACAAGTACTAGTCCACATTACTCACTTGTCCCTCTACTCAGGGTACTTAAATAAGAGAAACCTGATTCTCAGCTATCCCAAACCTCACACAGTAGCCTATGCTATTCAGTGCTGCTGTACAGCTAGACTTGTCCCAGAGAAAATTACTAAACTTCTGGAAGGAGACAGAGGAGACACATTAATGAACTGCAATACTGTCTCTACTGAAAACAATGGTAGAATTCCCATTGATCTCAGTGATAGCTACATTTCACCAAAGGACTGTATTTTTAAGCAAGATTTTAAGAGGATTTTATTGGGAAGGGCATTCCTTTTATTGTGTTTATCAACTGTATTTTCCCATTGTTTTCAATGGTTGGGTCAATGAACACAAATGAAGAATGCTACATGGGCAGAAAAAAGCACCAAAAGCAACTCCAAACAGGGTGAGCAAAGAACTCAAGAATATGGACACAAGAGAGAGGAATTAAAGGAGATGATACTAAGAAAGCAGCCCATTTCCATGGGACAAGTGTGTGTGCGCCAAGATGGTCACCTTCCCCTGCCTGCTTCGGTACAAATGCAATCAGTTGCCATCCTTCCAATCCTCCATGCCCCTCCTTCTTTCCCTGAGCTCCCAACACACCTATGAATCTCCCTAGCCACCTATGAATCTCCCCAGCATTCAGGCAGGGTTTTTTTTCCTTCTGAATAGCATCTATCACTCCTTCGCCTTCCTCAAATGGACTCTCTGAGAAGAGGGAAGGGAAGAGATGCATTTCTTGCCTTAGGATTCCCAGCGGAACAGCTGCTTTCCCTGTTTTATCAGAATGCCTCTTGCAGAAAAGGGAGCCAAGGTAGAACACAGCACAAGCCAGAAATAAATCCTGCAAAAGGGTTAGTCTTACTGTCCTTTTTATCTGCTTCTGTCTCCGTTCCAATTTTCATTGGCTGCTGCTGATGGATGCACTTCCCTTCTAAATATGTGCAATCTCTCCTGCCTCTATTTATATAATCTATAGAAACTCTGTTCTGCCACACTGTATACAAAAAGTGAGAGTAACAATAATAGGATCCTACAAATGTCAGGGAGATGTCTCACAGGGTGACCACATGATATCCATACTGCTACTCTTGCCCTTCCTTATCCTGGTTCCTTCTTACTCTCTTGATGAGTATCTTATTCCACACTTGCTTCATAACCTGTGCCCTTCATGGCAGGCTGTGCACATCAGAACTCCAAACCTTTTATGAAAACAAAATGGCTCCATGTGGGTGTACGTCTGCCTGTTTGTGAGCAACTCTGTACAATGGGCACCTGTCTGTGCTTGTAGGCATCTCTGGATGCTGTGCAACAGAAGAGGAAAATAGGTGCTTTGGGTCGAAGGTGGCAAGTGCTGTCACTGTATCTGAAGGTTGAATAGCTCACAGAATAACCTTTCTAAAATTAGTAGCAGTAAAAGAGAAACTCATGTTAGTAACTGTCATTGCAGCACTTCTCAGGTAGCCACAGAACTGAATGGAGGCATTTCACACCTGAATGTCAGTACTTCATGGACCTTATATTTTGCCCCTGGCAAAAATCCAGTTGTCTCAAAGGACAGTTTTCTCAAGGTTAAAAAAACAAGGACTCTGGCCAAGGAAGCATTGCCTCAGGCTGCATTTGGACTTTGAGCACAGGGGTCACAACAGAACAGTTTTCTTGCAGTTTTACAAGTTAAAAAGACAGACACTTAAAGATAAAATCTTAATTTAGTCAAAGATTTAATCAGTTCAGTGGTATACCAGAAAGGCTAATAACCCACTCCTGCAATTTTCATTTATTCTAGCTGAAAATCTAGTATCTGGACTTTATTGCAAACAAAGGCAATGTTTATTAAGTTTCTAAAAAACATTACCTCCAAACATGCTCAGACTGGGTTTTTTTTTAAGATCCTCTTTACCTTTTTTACATCCACAACTTTTATGCATCTTCCCCCTTTCTTCTTTGGCTTTCCTTCTCCTTTATTTCTTTGGCACATTGGCCTTCTTTTCACTTTGAAGTACATGTCCCTTCCTGCACCCTGTTTCAGCATCAACTTCTTTTCCTTCTCCCTCTTTGATTTATTCCTTATTCTGTCTTACATTTTCACAGTTCACTGTACTGGATTTTTAGATACTGTTTTTGTTCATATCTGTGATGGTTCCAAGATGCCCCATCTATAGTGGCCCATGGCACTTTGGTTCCTGATCTCAAAAGCCTCAGTGTTGAGTCATCCAGAAAACTTGAGTAATTAGGCTTTTTTTCTATCATAAAATTTCTTCATTTAATTCTCTCACCTGTGCTCCTGAGTGGTGTATTTGAGCAATTCTGCAAGCTGCAGAGGGTATTTGCAGATTTTCTGAACAGGTGTGAGAAGAAAACCATCAATGGCAATGTCAATCATCTGCTGAAGCAAACGACAGGCCTCGAAGAAGTGGCGGTATTTTCCCTGTTTCATCAGTTTGGAAAGTTCAGTGCAGGCACTGGGATGATTGTTACAATATTCTGAATAAATAGCAAAGCCTTCTTGCTATTAAAAAAAAAAGAAGTTACAGCTTTAATGAAGTATTTGTCTATAAAGAAGATAAGCTATTTTTGTAACGTCTATTATATATAATTAAATTAACAAATCCATTTTGTACATTCCTTCCAGGCTGACGAGATATGAAACTATGCAGAAATCTACTTTTAACTGTCAAAACTCTGTACCTTCTTTTTCAGAACACAGAAATAATGGTCTCTGTTGAGTCAGGATCATCAAACCCACTTTAAGAAGTACTTTTCCTTGAGAAAGACAGCTATAGGTTTAGCAAGTGTCTATCAAGAACTCACAGCCCCTTTCCCCACCAACTTCTTGCCTTAATTTCTTTATGAAGTTTTTGCATGTGAAATATGAGATCACTGCAAATAGTCCAGCTCATCTGTGATCATTACAGTTTTGAAAAGGAAATTTAAAATTGTTTACAAAGTTACATGATTGCTAAAGATGAGGAGAAATCTAAAACATTTAAAGTTAATTAATTGCAAATTACTTTAAATTCTAAAATGCTGCTAGTTTAGTATTTGAAAAGCATTTGTTACTAGAATCCCCTCCTAACATGGTAACTTAGCTTTTTATTATCATATTTTATTAATTTCATAAATAAAATCAACTTTTGCAACCTACATGTTGAAGAAAACATGACCCTATTTCACTTAAATGAGGTTCCTCTTTGTTGTACTGTTTCTCAAGATCCTTCAGAAACTTCCTTTGGAACTTGTAAATATCTTCAATATTCCCAAAAATGGTGCTTAACTGAGCTGTGGTGAACATTCCTGTATGTTTGCGACACTGACGAATATAACCCTGGAAATGAAATAAAAAGCACTCATCAGTTTGAAGATGTCAAACAAGTTCTGCCCTGAGCAAGCCCAGCTGAGCTGGCCAAACCCCTGTGACCTACAGGCAGGTGAGCAATAGGCAAACAGATGTGCAACTTCATATTTGCATCTGAAATGTTTATTTAATTGATTATTGTAGTCCAACTCCTGCCTCGCAGTACCAGAAATCAATTAGGGAACCCGAAACCTCCAGAGTGTGTAAAGCCCATTCGCACCTCCTTGTTACAAGGTCAGCCCCAGCATGGTGCTACTTTTACTTTTTCACAGCAATTTCTCTGTCCTAACAATTCTTCTTTATGTGGATTGGAACACACCCTAAAACAATTAACATAAAGACAATGTCTACTAGAGCTAAAGTACTTGTATGCATAGCTGGCACATCTTCATATACGTGTTACACAAAGCTGAGTAGGACACAATGCAGGGACTGAATATTCAGGAATAGCTGCTGTGCTCATACTCTCCTATCTGTTAAGCTGCCAGGGTTCAGAGGAGTGGGAAGTTTAACTGGTATGACAGGGGTTATCCGCCAGGCTCCTCTGTTTGCCTGCTGTCAGCCAGGTCTCCTCCAAATTGCTTTGGGAGCAGATTGCTGAAATAGCCTTGCAGTTGCCCTGTTGAGGTTTACCAGGAAGCATTACTGAATATTCCTGGCACTGTTATGAACACTCCTCTCTCCTCCATAGCCATCTGCTTTGAGAGCTGTGCAGTGGGTACGCTGCAAGCCAGCTACCACATTTCCTGCTGCACCAACAAGGAAAAGTAATTCCTGTGCAGCTCTTGTAATACAGACTGCAGACGCTTCTTGAATGTAAAATGTGTTTTCTAGGTATACTCCAGCTTTTTGATCCTGACTGCACGAGCCCAGTTGATTCGTTCTATTGCTAAGCTTGCAAATTTGGATTACCATCTGCCATAGCTTTTCCAGCTTAGTCTTACTTGAGTATGTTTTCAGTCTTATGTTCTGCTTGCACCCTACGGATTCATTCTGAGGACAGCAGACCATCTCTTACCCACATGTTCAATATGGTGCATGGCTTCTCTACTTGGAAAGTGTGTGTTTGCTCTCTTGTACTAAACTCAGAGGCATGTCAGATTTTTAAAAAGAGGTTGGAATGTATTAGAGAAAATTAATTAACTAATATCAGTCTAAGACTTAACAGGTGAGTAAAATACCAAAGTCATTCTAGAACCCAGCTAATCATGGCAGCAACATAGCTGAGTACTCAGATTTTTCCCTGATCTTTAATGCACACAATCAAGCTTACCAATTTATGTAAACAATGAATACAGATGACAAAATTCACATTTAATTTTTTTTTAAATCAGACAATTAGTATCAATTTTTGTTCTTTTTTTCCCTGTTCTTTTTGTTCAAGATGCATAAAAAAGGCCTGACCTAAAAACTACAACCTCCCCCCCCAAAAAACTAAAACCAAACCCCACTTGTCTTGTCTACTTTGTTGTGCATGAAATAATCTAATTCTAAGTGGTAGACTAAAGGATGGTGTCATGGCAAACACAAGGGCAGCCTTAGCAAACTAAGGATACAAAGAATATTTTGGTAGGTTGCTTAGCACCATTCCAGATGCTAACCACAAATACAAGTCAAATACAGGTCAGATGCATCACAGCCCATGTCAGAAGAGGCAAACTTCAGTGAAAGGTATTAAGAAGATTCTTGTCCAAGTGTGGGCCTCCAGCAAAATTTGAGCAAAGAAGAAGAACACCCCCACCACCCCCCATTTTATGATTCCAACAAGTAAGGTAGATCTAAAACACCTTTAGATTCCTTCAATGCTTCTAAGCATGCAGCAAAAGTCCCTTTGCTTGAGAAAACAAAAACCTCCAAGCAGCAGATACTGTTTCCAAGTCAATTTCAAAAAGTTTTGTCCCTGAACAGCAATATTACAGTTACTCAAAGTTTTCTATATAAACTAAGCAGTAAAAAGTTCTAAATAAACTGGAGTTCCTTCTCTCATTATTATAGAAATAGAAGTCAGACAGCAAAGCACTTTTTCCCTGTCAGGAACTGAATTCTTATTTTTAAAAAGGAAGCAATACCACGTGGCAGAGGACAGAGAGGAAAGCTGTAAAAGGATGCAAGAAGGGTCTGACTGACGGCCTCAAAAGCTCATCTGGGAATATTCTGATATGAGAAACTACTCTGGTTCTCAACTTATATGAGATGTTTAGTTCAAGTTAGGTCAGCAGAATGTCCTGAGGTTAAAGCCTGTACCTCACAGATGTCCTTGAGATGCTTGATATAGACTTGTTCTGTGTTCATAATTTCCTGTATAACATTAGTTCTCATCTGATCCTTGTTTTCAGCTATTTTCTGGCGATGCTTGCTAATATCTGCATCTTGTTCTTCATCCTGGATGCTATTACAATTTTCTGGCACTTCTTCCTGATTAACTCGCAGCTGCAGCCAGAACAAACAAAGGAATTAGAGTAAAGCAGAAACTTTTACAAAATATGGTAAAACTGTTATAAACTTTTTACAATTAAGTGAAAACTTGCTACAGAAATGTTCCCATTCTTACCTTAAAGAGGGGGATTTGTCTCACTGTGCCCACTGCATATTCAAACAAAGTGTTAAGATTTCTGTCTGGTTCAATACATGGCTTTGAACTCATAGATTCTGAGGGACACTCTGCTGTGTTGCCTGTGTACTTTTCAGACTTAAGGCTATTTCTGACCCTTACTAATAGTTTATGTGTTATTTTGCCCATGCTAGCATATGGGTAAAATTACAAAAGTAGGCAACTCAACCACTTTTAAATAGTTTCCCTCTGCACCAGTTCCCCATCTGTACAATGTGGATAACAGCACCTCCTATTTTTGACTCTTGTCTGATTGCCCATGTTGGCTGGAGATCTAGGAAGGGCAAAATCAGGAACCATCTCTAGCACTTTGAGTAGTACTTCATGCAGTGTGGACCAAGCTTCACCACAGGCTCTCAAAAAGTACTTCAAATTACTTTCTAAAATATACTTCAATTTTATACCATCTTGAGAGTTACACATCAGTTATCTGAGTGAGTTCTGACTCGGGAGTTCAAACTGTGAACCAGATTTCTACATCATGTTGTGATAATAAATGAAGTCCTATTTTACCAAGAAATCCCTGCAGCATAGCTTTCCCCACACCCTTATGAAAACTGTTGCATCCTCTCTGTATAGAATGATGGCTCCTGGTTGAGCTTTCTCCTCCTGTAATCTTTGCTTGAGAAATTCCTTTGGTTACAAAAGGACCACAAAAAAGGAGAAAACAGAGTAGAAGGTGTCAGAGGAGCCAAGGGACCTTAGGGTGTGATTCTCTATTGTTTTGTGCCTTGTGAACTCATTAGGAGTTACACCCCTGACATACACTACAAACATGCTGATGATCAGGCCCTTCACTGAAATATAATGCCATGACAACTGTCACACTCTGCCAGGAATCTCGCAATGGTGCAAAAGAAAGAGAGTTACCCACCCTGACAAAGCTAGCTGGAAACCAGGCTTCTTTGTCCTCATTTCTTCCCCACCACCAATCTTTATTGGAAGCTTCCAGAACTCTAATGACATCTCCAGCTTTGAAGCCCAGCTCTTGATCATCCATAGTGACATGGTCCCAGAGAGCCTCTGCATAGACAACAGTGCCATCGCTTATCAGCTGAGATAGGAAGAAAATAAGATTGTGAAGGACAAAAGATAAACTATGAAAATCACAAAAAGATCAAATACCTCACTAGACCACCTATGATTACGCCTATTACAGGATAAAACTGTAATTCTGGATTTTCAGAAATCTATGCATGTGAGAACAATTAGAATCCTGATCCAGAGCAGTTACATAGGCTAACAAGTTACAAGTGACAGGTCATCACGGCTGCTGGATTATTTGCTATGCTGGCTACCACCATTGCACTTTTTATGAATAGAAAACCTTAGACCCGTGGAAAACAGCTCTCTGCATCCCCCAGCCCTGTCCCTGCCCCAGCGATTCAGCAGTGCAAAGCCCTGAATGTTACCTCATTAATTGCCAGCTGTTCACCTCCAGGCTGCAGGTACCTGGGAGCGGCTTGGCAGAGCTCCTCATAGCTGTAATCTTCCTCACTGCCATTGTCATCCACTAAGGCTGAAGATTCAGTCCCACCATCTGCAGCAACTAAAACAAAGGTGCAACAGCTGTTTGCTTCATCATTTTTATGATTCAAAGAAAAACAACAATGCAAGAGGAATAGCTGAGAAATTGCCTTTGTTGTCATGAATATAACAATAACAACCGAAGTGGAAGGCAGCAGAGCTCTCAGGAAAATCACTTTTCCATCATTAAATACTTTTTACTCTTTTCCGGAGTTTTCTCATTTAGAAGATGATAAAACTGAGAAATTTTTGTATGCAAAGAGTAGAGGTAGAAACAATCTTCCTTTAGTTTTTACCCAAAGGAAACCTCAAATGACCTCTATCAGAAGGGAGGCCCCAATGCGGTTTTCCACATGGCAGATGAGAGAGCCCAGCAGCCCCTAGCAGTCAGCTGGGACACTGTTATGCCCAGGCTGAGTGCCCTCACACTGTCACATCCCCTACAGGGACACAAGGACACACACCTCCATGCAGCCCATGCACAGCCCCTGCCCTGCCACCTCTCCCAGACACTGGAGGACACTCTGGCAGCACCAAGGTCTGAGGTGACAGGGAGTCTGGACTGAGTACAGTGTAACTGCCCAAGCAAAAACCTGTTCTGATTGCCCCAAATCACAAAAACATCTTGGTTTGACAACTGCACATTTTCTAACCAAGGAGGCAGCTTTGTATATAAATAGAGACCAGGACTAAGATGGGCTTTATTTTATTATACAGCCACCTAAATGAAGAAAAACACCATTTAAGTGACTGTCACTATGCATGTGTTACAGTATAAAACTATAAAACCCATTTGGGGTACACCACTGTATGGCAGATCCTTTTGGTGATGATCTCCATACTGGCAGATGAAGAGGACTGAGCACTGATCTCAGGAACAAGTCATACTGACTGACTGATGCCCACCTTGCTCAGTGTTGGACTCTGTCCGAGTGGGTTTGCCTTTGAAATGGCTGTAATATCCAAATCCATCAGAACGGGCTGGCAGTCAAGAAGCATTCATGACTAGTGGCCCAGTGCCTGAGCACACTCTCTGGTCCTTGTTAATTTATCCCTAATGATTTATTCCTATGGCAGGTCCAAGCTGTGAATAACTAGAGCCTGAGGATCATACAGTGCTCAAAAATGCATTAAAAATAAAAAGTAAAAAATCAAGTAAAATTTAGAATGGGCTGCTAGCACTGAACTCTTTTGCTAAAGGTTAGCATGTCTCAGGTATGTTACCACACAGCCTGCAGAGCATCTCTTACTCCTGACCTTTAAGCAGAATTATTGAAACTGCCAATTCTACTAAGCAGCAAGGCAGAGCAGCAGAGCCCTGATACTGCCTCTTCTCTACTCTGCTTCAAATCTGGGTATTGCCTGCCTGCTGAGCAAGGGGCTCCAGATGGGTGAGAGTTGCAAAGAGATGACTCCTGGCTTGACTCCACACACCTACTACCAATAAGCACACTGCTGCCATCCCATACTGATGTTACGGGGAGAAACACAGCAACCCCATCCTTATGGACACTCATACCATCAATAGCATCTTTGGTCATCTGAGTATTAATTTGCAAGAGAGATCAAAGCAGACTACCACACAGATTCACCAAAAAAAATCTTGAAATATACATTCACATTAATGTTATTATCTGTCTAAACTGAGAGGATGCAGAACTCCTGTTTAAGTAAGATTTTTTTTCCCTATGGATTCCTAAATGTGAACACTGATAAACTTTTAAAATATATCTTGCAAAACTTACTGATACTGCTTTATTTAAAAAAACTGCAAATAAATATTTCATTATATCAGTTTTTATCTTATAAAGCAACATCAAAAAATTAATCCTAGTGGTCCTTTATACATCTCCACTCTACTATCAGTACTGCCTGTTCCTTTGCTCCAGTAACCACAGCACATCAAAATAACCTAATTAATTTGGCTCCAGACAAAAAATTACTACAATTATAGGATCGATAGCTGTTTGTTATTCTGTACCATACCAACAAGCTTACATTGGCTTCGTAGTTAGACTCAAGTGAAATCAGTTGCTTGCATTCTGCATCTATTCCTCTATTGTTTACAGACAGAAATATCAGAGGGAGGGATGTGCTTTCCTGGTTGCACCTACAGGATACAAAAAACTTAAAAGACTACGTGGGACTGATTCAGATCTCCTAGCAGCTTTGTCAGCAGTGTAAGGCTACAGGTTTCCATGGATGACAGGAAGTAAGCATGACCAGAATCAAGACCCCTGACTACCACTGTTTATCAGTTCAATCTAAAAACACTGTTAAAAATAGCGAGAAGAGAGCATGTTCTACTCACACGTACCCATCTGAAGGCTCTCCAGACTCCAAAATCGTGCCACTGCCCCGCTGGCTACCATGCTGCTGTCAGACTGGACACCAGAGCAAAGGTTTGAGCTCTAACAGGTGATGCTCAGCCCTAAAGGGCTGACGGAGGATCACAAGAGGCTCTGAGCTGCGGGAAACAGCCTGTTCACTGCCTTCAGCTGCTGGCAGTGCCTCTGAGGCTGAGCCTGACTGTAACTGCCAGCGGTGCACTCAGCCGCTCAGCCTGGCTGCCGAGAGCTCCCAGCTCTCTGACATCATGGGGTGCCCTTAGGGAGGAAGTTCAAGAAAAGAAACAAAAACCTGGCTGCTTGTCCCTGGCCATGCTGTGCCTGCAGCCGCCCAGACCGCTTCCATAGTGCCTGAACACTGAGAGCGCAGCAAGCTTAGGAGTGCATTTGTTTTTCATTAAAGCAGCTAAATGCGATTTCAATCTATATTCAAATGACTGCAATTCAAAGGGAGAGCTGATCTGGATGGGAGCTGGGAGTTCCTCGTATTACAACACTGTTTGGAGTATCGGTCTATCCTTGTCATAATATACCTGTTAAAATTCCAGTAGAAATAAACTATTAAGGTATTTTTTGCACAGCTATTAAAACTTCTCTTGCTTCACAGGCAAATGCTGTATCGTTATTTAGGGCACAAGCAGCCAAAGTGTAAAGGATGCAGCAGACTGCTCTCAGGAAAACAGCGGAAGCCAGAGACATTTTCTCACTTAAACTACTTAGTTCAGCTGGTCCATCAAATAGGGAATGAAGCAGGAAAGCACTCAAACCATCCAGCTTTCTCCTGGGTCAGACCTAGCCAGAGCACAACCTCATTCATTCACCATGGGCCAGCATTCACCAGCCTTACATTTGTGTCATTCTGCAGTGAAACTGGATCAGTCCATGCACTGGAAGCAAAAGCAGGAGCTGCTCCCATCAGCAGAGTGCAAAGCCTGCTGCAATCTGTGTTTGTACACAGCACTGTGTTTACAGTTTGGAAATCTCCATAATCCTTACGGCTTCTTTTTTACCTGCAAACTGTTGCTCAGCTGAGCCTGTCCTGTGACTGGGGACTGCCTCCTCCTCCAGGATGTGTTCACAAAACCCTGAAGGCATTTCTAACATAGCGACTTCTCAACACCCACTGAAATCACATGGTTTCCCCCAGCACTGCCTCAGACAGAAGGAAAAGCCAAACATCACCCTTCAATATTAATGCCATCTTCCTGCAAAAATCCTGTCTGTGCTGCACTGCATGGGAGCCTGACAGGAATTCTCTTCCGAGTCTCCCCAACTTCTCTATTATTTCTTGCCGCAAGGACTCTTGTTGGATAGCACATTAAAAATAAGCTACTGCACATTATAAGCCCTGTGAATTTTTCCTGGCACAAACTAAAACAAAGCAACCTAGCAAACAGGAGTGACACTGGAGACACTGAAGTGCTGATGACCCTGGGACCTGCAAGTGAAGGCTTCGAGCTTTTAATCAGCCAGAGCAGGAGGTCTCTGCCATATCAAACCCCTATCCACTAGGGGAAAACAGTTGAACTGCCAAAAGAAAACCAGATCAAACCCTATACAGGTCTTCTAGAAGATATATGAAAAACAACCTCTGAAAAACAGTCTTTTGGTTTTATTTCTGCAGAACAGAATGGACTGTGCACTTTTGTCCAAGAACAAACTTAATGCCTCTGTGGGATGCTGCCAGGGTGGAGTGGGGTCTGCTCTCCCTCCTTTGCCCAGGCACATCTATCAACTGTTCAGCCACAAACTGAAGGACCACCAAAGTGCTCATTTGAGGTGAGGTGTTGGCAGGTTTGTCTACTGATCTGATCAGCCAGGGACAGGAGGAGGCGCAAACAGTCCTCTGTAGTGGCAGTCCACAGTAACCTCATCTAAAAGCATACTGAGCTGGCTTACCCATTGCACAGGGCCCTCTGAAAGGGCTGTGGGTAGCACATACTAAAATACCAAATGTAAAAGCTAATTTACCCACCTCAAGAAAATCCAGTTCTAGATAATACCCTCTGGTATCATAGAACCCACCACTCTGGGGCAAGCCACAGATCATCTCCAACCACTGCTCTGACAGCAGCCAGTTGCAGATGCCCAGAAAAGAACATAAAAATAGATGGGGCATGTAATGGCATTTTTCTGATGTACTTTTCTAATTTCAAGCTATTTGCAGATCAGAGTCAGATCCCTCCTGGAACCTTTGTGTTTAATGAACTGAGTTTTCAAACCACTTTCTGAATTTTGGTAAAACTGCTGGGATGTGAAATATTATGTGTAGCAATCAGTTTCATAGTTTATAGAGTGTAAAAACTGTATTTTATTTTGAACTTGCTCTCTGGTGATTTCATTTGGTGCCCTTTATTCTTACATTATTTGAAACAGTAACTATTATGTGTTCATTTTTTCTATCCAAAACAGACTTTTATTTTTCTATTGTCCTTTCTACCATGTTGCAGAGCCCTAGCCACACATTAACCACTCCTCCCAGAGACACTGAGTCAGTTTTCTTGTCCTTTTGCCTTTCTCTGTATCATCCTCTGTGAAAAATGCCTTTTGGGATGCAAAGGAACAGGGAGATGGCCCCCACACACACAGACCAGTAGCACAATTGGGCTTTCTGTTTTGTCCTCTATTTCCTTCCTACAAAATCCTGCCGTTTTATTTACTGTTTTGACTGTTACTATGCACCGCACTGACACTTTAAATGTCTGTTAGGATGGCAAGATCTTTTCCTGAACGGCAATATCCAATTCAGAGTCCATTCTTCTGCAACCATACCAGGCTCTTGTGCCTCCTCCATGTGCACTACCTTGCCTTTATCAACACTGCTGCCAGTGCAGTGCCTTGTGTCTCACTTTTACTGCCATGAATAATTTAGTACACCAGCAAGAACTACCATTTCATTTTATACTTCCCTTCCCACATTATTTGTGAAGACTCCATGCATGTTCTGTTTCCTTAAGAAAACTGATCACTTTCCTGATTTGTTCCTGAACTGTATCCACACAGGCTGAAACCTACTTAGTTACCCAGCTTTGATGAACTGTGAATAGTTCGATGGTCATTGTAGGCAAACATCCACCACAGGATACTACTCGAAGACATTTAAATTTATTTAAGGCAATACCAGCATCCACATTCGAGTGAACCATCTAAATCAGTAGGTACCGGTCACAATTAAAAGAGCTGAGAACAATCCACCTCATCCAAAGGCAATTCTACTCTAACCTTCCTTGACTGAAATGACAAGGGCCTCAGATCATTCATTTAAACATAGCTACCTAGCACCACATTAAGTGTTCTGGATAACCTGCTGGCCTTTGGCTGCCACTGGAGAAAGGTCTCCCATAGGTCCTCTGTCATATCTGCCAGATGCAGGCAGATGCTCAGGTACCCCACACAACACTGGACTCTGGATGGGTAACTAGTCCTCTACTGCCTGTAATAGATGTACTAAAATTTAACTCTTATGTAGATCCCTCTATTTAGACTTAATTTAGCTGAATCCCACTCTACCTACTCAGAGCTGAGCCTATCTAAAGGAGTTCACCACTCAATTTAGCAAAATGCAAGTCCCCCACAAAAACATGCAAAAAAAGGATGGGGCTTTAAGATGCTTATAAAAATTGCTCTACTGTAATAAATAGTCAATCTCTTTAATATAATTTAAAACTTGCAACCATTTAAGCATAAGAATAGCAATACAAATCTCAAGTGAAGTTTGCCTTATGTTTTGTCCAATTATTATTCTGTTTCCTACAGATGATATTTCACTGTCTTCTAATAGCTATTTTTCTAAAAAATTACATCTCCACTTCTATCTCCTATTGTTAGAAGACACAATGTATTAGGCTTTAGTTAGTAACTAAGATATCACTGTTTTTCACTGCTCAGGTTTACAATTACTTTCTATAATAAAGGGCTTTTGTACTATCAAATTTCACTGTGCATGAGCAAACAAAAAACTCTCACATGTTCAAAGACAAGGAAATGCCTTGTGATTTAAGAGAAAAAAAAGGAAAGAGATCAGAATGTATGACACTAGTCACTTTACTATTTTCTGCTGGAGCTACTTAACAGATCTTTGCAATTGCTTTCAAACTGTGAAGTCTATGATATTCCCCACTTGCTTTCAGAGTTTTGATTTCAGAAGCTTTTCCTGTTCCACTTCTATGTTTATTGTAAGGACTCATGAAAGTCACATCTAACATAATCAATATTGCTTTTGCTTATTGTCTTGAAAAGTAGTAGAAATCTTGGTTTGTGTATTTGTCATCCTGATGCTTATGTTTAGGAGATCAGTTATTCAAAAGCTAAATACTGATGCCTAAAAGTGAATATCAGGCATCAATACCTGGAAAAATACTGCTCTAGGGCAGTTGTCTAGGTTATTAATATTATTTCCTGAGGTTTTCAAACATAAATTGGAAAGGATAACTAAAAATAGAAAAATAACTGCTACTTTGTGACAATAAAAGAGCCTCTTTTTTTCCTAAGCTAGCTTACAGCAGAACTGTCACTCTGTGAGTGATCCTTCTGGAATCAGGGACTGAGATACCGTGTAATCTCAGCAAGGGTCCCAGCATTAGATGTCTAATTTACCTCAATGTCTGATCTGGATCATTGAGTATACTAAGATGTGCACAGCAAGAACATGCTCCAGACATGGATTTTAAAATAGTTCCCAATATTTTACTACAATATAAATTAAAATACTAACATAGTATATATAGGGAATCTCATTGCTATAGTTAGAAATTCTCAAGTCTCCTTCTTGGTGAGCAGCTTCAGAAGAAAACCGTTCTATTCAAGACAAGAAAAAGTAGTTTTAACATGTTCTTACATAAATTAATTTGTAGTTGACGTATTTTTGAGCAGGATTTGGACATCATTGCATATAAACTTATCTTAGAACCACAGAAGCCAAGTACTGACTTATATACATATGTGTAATTTTAATAAAGAAGCATTGAAAATGCTATTTGTTAAGCTTTACTTCATTCATAGCAAGCCCTGATCCAGAAGATTTCAGGGTGAAGGTTCCCAGCAGTATTTTGTTCACTATTAACAGAATGAATGCTATAAAGTGAAAATTTTGCTTTTATTTCCAACTCTTGCCAGTGAAACACAAATAACTCTTCAGATTATGCTCACAGTGCACTGAAAGAACACAAGTGGTATTAACTCAGGGTCTTCGCATCCCACCTGTGAAGAAATGCTCCACTAAGACTAGACAGGACTTTCAATTAACTCCAGATAGTGTTGCATGCTAAGAGTAAACAACCACAGCAAAAATACACAGGACACATCAGAGTCTGATAAAAGACAATACTTCCAAAAAGGCAAAGTTTTCTAAGAACCTGTCCCTCATGTCCCACAGCCCTAGTGGAGCTACTTATTTAAGGCTTGCCTATTTCAGTAGTTAAGCTGAATTCATGGCAAATAGAAAATTAAAAATACATGTGCAGTGTCACAAGAGCTCAGGTGTGAACTCAAGCACATTAGAACTTACTTCCTTCATAATCTATTAACTTGAGGCAAGTATATGAATAGAGTTGAAAATACAGGAGGTGTACATGGTACAGAACAATAAAATGTCAAGCAGCAGATGTGAAAAACAAGTTTTACATGACCACAACAGCTACTAATAAGAAACTCAAAACCAAAGGAACTTAGGTGTGTACTACTTTGTCAGAGTTGGTTTGCACCATTTTGTGTTCCATAGGATATTCTAATTCCTGCTCAGCCTGGAGGGAATGACTTTGAGATCTACAAAATTAAAAACATTTGCTCATCTTACCATTAGATGTTCTCATCTGCCGCCTCCGTCCAACCCGGTCCAGGCCAATAGGGGTACTTTGTGAAAAGATGAGTGGCCGGAACCTGGCTGAAACAGCTTTGTACGGGGGAACCTGATGGGCTGGAACAGGTGGCCGTGCTACGGGCTACAGGGAAAACAGGAAAATCCAGTATCAGTAAAGGGGCGGCAAAAAAGTCGGAGAGGACCTTTTACTAGGACATGTAGTGCTAGGATAGGAAAGGGGGAAAGAGCTTTAAACTGAAGGCAGATCAATTTAGATAAGATACAAAGAAGAAGTTTTTTGTGATGAGGGTTGTAAAACATTGGAACAGGTTCCCCACAGAGGTGGTAGATGCCCCATCCCTGGAACCATTCAAATGAGGCTACAAAGTGAGTTCTGAGCAAACTGATCTAGCTGAAGATGTCACTGCTCATTGCAGGGGGTTTGGTCCGTATGATCTTTGAAGGTCCTTTCCAACCCAGACCATTCTATGATTCTATGAAGACTTCATGCCCAAACATTCTGGGTTCTAACTGCTTTGAGAGGAGCCTGTGCAATGCTGGGTGCCACTGCAAACATACATCTCAAGGGAAAGCCAAGGAGAAAGAAGGACCAGATATGCTACAGCTGGAAGTTCTGTTCATATCCTGGGATGTTTGCTTTCTTCAACTAAATGTATTGCTTGTAAACAAAATAAACATACTGTACAAGACAATAATAATTGTCTAAATGTTCTTTTGCTCTGAGTTCCCAGGAGTCTCATTAAAAAAGGTAATACTAAGTTTACTGTAAATTTATCTCAAAACCATTTTCTTTAGATAAATCATTTATCTGCCTAATTATGATTAAACACCCCTGTTTCATTTGCAAATTGAGGCTGATTTTATGTTTTCCCTGAACAACTCCACATTGGCCAGGCTAAATGACCTTCCATCAGCATTCAACATTAAACAGCCAGGCTTCAGCACATGAATTTCAGAGAGACTCATCTTTAGATCTTCTCTTATCATTCAGTTGTTACTGTTCATAGGCCCTTCTATCAAGTAATCTGAAATAAGGGATGTTTTTTTAATTAACTATCTCTTGACACTGTTAGGATTTAGTATTGATTGAAAATGTTTTCTCACACCTAAGATGTCAGACCAAAACAAAATACAATGAAGAAGAAATTAGTATTACACTTTCCAAATATTCTCATGGGTTTTCAAAGCTTTTAAGGGAAAAATCACCAGTGTGAAGAGTAATCTCTAAAAGCCCCACATAAAATACTTCGAAGCATATGTATTCCTGCTTCATTAGTCCTTTTTTACATTCCAGCTACAAATTTACTTTCTGATATGACTGCCAAAAGCCTCAGTGTGTGTTCAGTGTAATTTAACTACAACCTCAACTTTTAACCTCTTTTCCTAAGTACTTTAGCAATATACCAGGATCCTACACCACAGAGTAAGTCTGATATATTGTATCAGATAGCTAATAGAAGTGATGGCAGTTACTGTATGCAAATAACTGGCTGACTAAGCAAAAAAGCTATTTGTTTCTAGGCAACTAAAATTTTCTTGTAAGGCCTCAGTCCAAATCCCTTCCGCAGACAGACAAGGATGTGCTGCTACTCAGTGGCACTCCTAGAAATGCCATCATTTGGCTTAAAAATGTGCCCTTGTTGGGAATGCTCCACGATTTTGGTCTTGACCACAGTGATCCAGTAATGTGTTCATTTAACCTGAGTCAAGCCCTTATGGCAGCATCAGAGCATGAAAAGAGTCAACTCAAAAAGCTGCCTTAATGGATTTTCCCTTCCTTATTAAACTGATGCAAATAAGGTTTGAAAAGAGATCAACTTGCTTTCAGCAGTAAATTAAGGGCCTGGAAAGTGTTAATTCACTTGCACAGTACAACAAGGATTATATGAGTTGCCAGTACTTACTATCCCTTGAAATCCATCTATTATTCATTCTTGAGTAAGATGGCCTAGAATTTGTAGCAAAAATTGTCGTATTTTTTTAATCCAAGTTAAGCAATAAAATTAATTTTAAAATATCCCAGTGATACAGGGTTTGAAACTAAAGTCTTTGCCTGGGTAAAAGGTTCATTTGCCTTATCTGGGGGTTTGAATCAAGATGCACTTTTTCATCAGGGAATTATAAAGCAGAAATGTGTAACATACAATAACAATGTTTGTGTTACAAATTGCTTTTCAAAGGAGACTGAAAGTCCTGCCATTGTTTTACCATTTTTGTACCACTAAATTTCCCAGTAGGAAATGAAGTGGCATGAGAAAGATTAAGAGGATTCAAATTCCATTAATAACCACCAGAATCACATTTTTTGAGGATGTAAATATTATTCTTTTTCTTTTCCGTTGCTTTGTCAGCTTGACTATCACTTCAGGCAGAAATCCTTCACCTGTCCTGGAAACACCTGACCAGTGCAGTCTTAAAAAGCCCGTGAGCAGGAAGCTCTGCAACTAAGTGCAAGATGGGCCACCACTACCAACACAACAGTAAGTTCCTCTACACATTGTACCTGCTCAGGACCACCTTCAGGGAAAAAGGAGCAACCTTTACGTTTGAGAAGTTTCTAATTTCTCACTTGTTTATTTAAGCCAACAGAGGTGGCAAACAAGTATATAGGTACTGCTCAAGTACACCCTGCTTTCTTACTGCTTTCTTACCTTTGTTCCACCTGGTCAATTTAGTAATATATACACAGACATTTTATTAGCACTGTCAGTTTTCTTAGACTCTTTCTTTCAGTGATTTCTAAATTTATTGCCAATTTTCTCAAGCCATGTCTTCATTAGTTTTAAGTATCCTTGCCATACCAGTACCAAGATTTTGAACACCACCGCTAACGCCATAGGTTTTGAACAGACCTGCTTTTGGATAATTTGAAATTATCAAGAAATAATGAGTTATTATCATATTTGATTGTACTCCTCAGTTCCTCAGGCCCAACACTCTGTAAGGAGACTAAACACACAACAACTGTGTTACACACAAATGAGCCCTTTTAAGACATAATGACCATTCCAAGAAAGAAATCAGGTTAATTTAAAATAGAGAAAAGATTATCCCAAAGTCAGTATCAGGTTTATTCCATGCAGTATTGTTTTTTTTTATCAAGAAGACAAAGTAATTAGTGACCAGGAAAGCAGTAATGTAAGTAAACGATGCCAGCTTGACAAAAGGGAAGGAAGAGAAGGAAGCATCCATTCTATTTCTAGGCTGAAGACAGAGACAAGGAAGTGAAAGGTTCTTCTGCAGATTGCAGAGCACATCTGTTTATCTTACTTGTGTCAGCAGACCTTCTCTCTCTTCTACTGGATCATTTCCATAGAAATGGACCCCACCTATTACAGAAATGGGTCGTCTTTTTCGCCCTCTGTGGTAGCCTACTGTATTGCTTTGGGTCACAGACCCCACAGATGTCAGTCCTGGCTGATTTTCTCCATCCATACAGTCTGTCTTTTGAGACTCCACTGCAACTGCATCTTCTGGTATAGAGAAACTTCTGATCGACATTTGGCCATAGTCTGAGAGAGGTCTGGGCCGAGATCTTTTTCCAGAGCCCCATCTCCTGGTTGTGACTTTCTGTGAGTCTGCCTTTTCTTCATCCTGGGATGTGGACCTCTTCCAGTGGTCATCAGAAACAACCTTTTTAAATGTGAACAAGTCAAATAAGCCACATAATTTTCTGACAGTTAACATTTATGAGTTTGTTATACTGCAGATCAACTTAACATTGCTAAAACAGAAAGAGTTACCATAAATACAACATGTACAACTGACAATTCAGAACAAGATAACTTTGCAAAGGAAAGACATGATGATTCTTGTCATGAGTAAGGTAAACACCCAACCATCATCACATCTTTGGCACACATGACTACTAACACTAAAACCTCATCTAATTACCTCCACAGTACAGACAGGACCTATCATAAACACTCAATTTATGGAATAATATCTTGGAAAGATAGCTCTGCACTCACAGGTCTTGTTCCTGTGCACAAATAGGATGTTATAGGTAACACCAGTCAAAACTATTCAATCAGCATACTGTGTTTCTGGACTTCTTACCAAGTCTTGTAGCGATAGGACAAGGGGTAACAATTTTAAACTGCAAGAGGTTGGGTTTAGATTAGATATATGAAGAAATTCTTGACCAGAACAGGTTGCCCAAAGGAGTGGTGGATGCCCCAGCCCTGGCAGTGTTCAAGGCCATGTTGGATGGGGCTTTCAGCAGCCTGGTCAGGTGGAAGGTGCCCCTGTTCATGGTAGGGGGGTTGGAACTAAATGGGCTTCAAGGTCCCTTTCAACTCAACCCATTTTATGATACTCCTCTGTTTCACCTCTGTTCAGTGATAAAAATAGTTATGGCTGCAGTTTGACTGCTTGCAGATCCCATGTAACTGTAACCGATACCAAACCAGTCACACTTCCTCCTACCGCTAACTCCCACACTCCCACCTGGGTCAGATGTAGAGATTCTGCAGCCACAAGTGATTTGGGTGAACGAGCTCATCCAGTTTGGAAGGGAGAAGCTGTGTGCTCTGGGAGATTAAAGTCACACAGACTAAGATCAGATATATGTTATAACACAAATACAGGAAAAACTGATGGGTTTAGAGAGGAAGCATGGAAAATGAGCATGTTGTTCCTATTTAACAGCACATCTATCTCACAGAGTGAGTCACAAGTATCATAATTACAGTGGTACAAGTTTGGAAATAAAATAACCTCAGCTGAAATACCTGTTAGAGGGAACATTTTTAAGCATTTCAATGCATTTAAAGTGAAATTGTTGTGAATTTTTGTAGCAAAATCCCTGCAGTTTTTCAGAAAAAAATCAGCACATAAAAATTTATGTTCACTTTTCCCTCAAATTTCCAGTTTCTTGGTGTTTCCTTATAAAGAATAGAAAAGAAACTGAGAAAGCTAAAAAGTATTCCAAAAAAGAGAGGCATCACTTTGTCTGTCTCTGACTAAATTTTGTTCATCTGTTTCACACCAGATGAAGGCATTTCAGATATTGTATATTTAAAGCAAACATGCAGCCCAGAAACAGCCTTTTACAATGATGCCTGTGACAGAGGACTTATCTTCTGTCACCTTCTTCCCCACCTGCTGTTTTCAGCCAGGCCAGACAACTCCAATGAAGGCCAAGTAAAACAGTGGGCAGACGTTGCTTTTTGTTTGAAAGACAGCTTAAGACAAATTTCACGACATGAAAGCACTTCAGCCAGTAAGAAGAGTTATTAAGCAGTTAAGATTTTAACATGATTATTGCAATTAAGGTATGAAAAATTTTCAATGTCTCACATTGCTCTACATTCAATTATTTCATTTACAGCATGAAATTTGTTGTAAATAAAACACTTACACAAACTTTGACTTCTGTGGCATGACATTTGTCCCTCAAGCATGCCTCAGCTTCTCTACAGACTTTAGCTCAGGGCCAGTTTTAATAGTGCAACCAGTTCAGTAGAGAGTCACTCCCTGCACTGACACAGCTTCAGCAAAGCTGTTCTGTAAACACAGCCCCTCAGAGGACTGAGCAGCAAAATCACAGGTTAAATAAGGTTCTTACCTCAGAATCAGACACAGGCAAAGGGTCTCCACATATGCAGTGACTGAGAAAGGAGCTCATGAGAGTCATTTTATGTTTTCGTTTGGCAAAGTCTTGTCCATAAGAGCTACAAACGTGAGCACACTCTCTGCATAACCAGTCAGACGAAGTTCATCCCATGATCCTGAACTTTTAGACTGAGGGAAGGACACGTCACACGTCATCTTCTAATCTGCTTTTTACACTCTTATCTTGAGCAATAACATTTGCAAAGAGAGACTGCTCTCCTTCTGCAGCACTCCACCTACAGAGTACTGATCCAAATGACAGCCAAATTAATCTCTGCTGTACAATAAACAATGCTGAAGGATGTGTGCTTTTAGGCTTAGATCTACAAACTGCACTGAAGAATCCTAATAAAAGAGAAAACATAATCCTTTCATTGCAAAAATCAGAGGAAACCAGACTGACAATCTCACATTCCTCTAAGTGACCCACTCAAGCAGGACTTGATCAAGTGACCACTTACTAGTAGGAATAAAATATCCAGCACGCAACTCATAGGCTCCAGTACTGCAGTCACTTAAGCGTAAGTGTGATTCTTGACATCAATGAAAAAATTCTGAGGAAACAATTTTATCTGACCTGTGAGTAGCTTTATCCTGGTACAGCACTACTGACCTCAAATTATCTTCTCCTGATGAATCAGGGAAATCAGGTTGACGTTATTACTAGTAACATCTATAGATAAGTAAGATACTTCATATAGGATGAAAATCAAAATCAAGTTGAGCCCCCAAACAAGAGTATCAGCCAAGCCTACAGAGTGGATCAGCCAGGCAGCACTACAGGCAGGAATCATGTGCTAAGCCAGATTGCAGGTAGATGTAGATGGTATTATAACTGTTCCCCAGTGCTGTGGGGAGCCCTACTTCATCTCCATCTCCTGCTCCAATAATGTGCAACTTCCCCACAAGGTGCCTTCCAGCTGTGCGCAGCTGTCTCTGGTACCTGCCTGTTGCTGCATTTGACAGCTATTTTCAGTTGGGCTCAGCTCCAGCTCCAGGTGCCACTTTAAGGGGTGCTGTTAATGGTGTGTTCCCCAGGAGCCCCTGACTATACCAAACAGGGTACAATAGAAGCTTTCCCAAGTTGCTCCCAGGCAGACAACTACACTGTGGAGTCTGCGCCCAGCCAGACCAAATCTCTCCCATCCCTGGGCCCAGACCGATTTCCCAATCCAGGCACAACAGCTTCAAGGACTTGATCATTATCTCACTTAGCTTGACTTGGCACTGGTACAACCCTGTTCCATTTAATGGCACATGACTGCTGCTGGCATTCTCTGTACTCATTAATACCAAGGTAAGCAACATCAGCATCAGGTGTTTAATCACTGAAATCTTAGCTTAGTCTTTAGAACCAGGTTCTCCAGCTGTTACTCAGACTACTGTGTACCTTTGATAAATTCAGCACCCAAAATTGCCTTCAGAAGGAGTGCTGCCCAAGGAGCATGACATCTGATCCATGCAGTACTGATAAAGGGGTACTTATGTGGATGCAACTTTTATCAGTGATAAGGCATACAATTGCCAGTAGCCAAAACTGCATGGCAGGACTTCTGCTGGAGCAGTTACACCAACCTTCATCCTATACTTGACCACACTCTTCGCTGCAGAGAAAGCCCAAACTAGAAGTCTGGCCCAATACAGCCTGCTGCTGGTCAGCTTCCTGCTGTTGGCACACTTGTGAGGCCTGGCACCGTGATAGCAAAGGAAAAAAAGGCCTGAGTAATTTTTTAAATGTGTTTTGCCAATAAACTCCCTAATTAAAATCACTCCTCTATAAATGTGTTGATGCCTGTGTACATCAGCTGAGGCTGAGGCTCCCTGTCCACTGATCTGCATTTCAACCCCTGCAGTTAATGATTTGGATTTTTTAAATTTTATTTTTATGTTCTAAATGTTGAACAATTAATGTTTCAGAACATACACATATAGACAAGCATGGAGGTGTAAGGGGACACATATCTCCTTAAAGTTTTTTCCTACCTCGTAATCTGCTGGGAAGTCACAGGTAGGTGCCTCTTGGACAAGGACCCCCAGCCTTATCGGTCTCCAGAGGAAAGAGCATCCTGGTCCCTCTTATGCCTCTTTTTTATTTTTCCTTAGATGAACAATAAGTTACAATAATTCTTGTTTTGATATCTGTTTATATTTGAGCTGCCTGGCTGAAATGCGGTTTTGCTAACTACAGCTGCCTTTTTCTAATACAGAGAAAGCAAATAATCAAAATCTAATAATATATTTACAAAGAATGCATATTAATTTCCAAATGCAATCTGCAAAAAGGTGTGATAAATTAAACAGATGATGATTCTGACGGAGATTAAATTACAAGGAAAACCTGTGTAGGATAAGAAGTTTCAGAACAGAGTTACTATATACTCTCAGTGAAAACTGGTGATACATAATCAGTCCTGTTTTCTGTAAATGTCAAGGCTTTAAAGGATCACAGTAGTTGTATATGTCATGTAGGTATCTTTGTATTTTGATCAAGAGTATACAATTCTGTGTACATTTAGGGGTCTGTATAAAAATGTACAAATTTCTTACACTAGCAATGACAGCTATGTAACATATTGTAATGTTGACGGTTAAATAGTTATTATTTCTGTATAACACAGAAGCTGCCAAATGTTAGGAACTCAGTAGTAATATCAGAACTGACTTTTCAGTTCATGCAGGCCACCAAAAATAAAAAGGACTAAGTGATCATGACTTAGTGGTCATAAATTATTTTACCACCTTCACTTAACAGAGTAAAAGTCTGGACTGGACAACATGTCTCCACCCAGGCACATGATAAAAGGCAACCTTTGCACTTGTTGCTAAATAGCAGTGGGGCAGCATTAGTTGAAGTTCATTTATCAATACTACTAAATGAGGTCAAAAGCTTGTTTTATGTTTCGTGGACATGATCTTTGGTGGGTTTTTTGGTTTGCTTTTTTGGGTTTGTTTGTTTGGGTTTTTTTTTGCAAACCATTGCAAGAGATACAGAGATTATGAGACTCCATATGAATACAGAGAAAAATATTTCTTGTTCCAAGAGCAAATTTGTTATTGTTTTCTTTCTGGATTTTATAAAAAGATTCTAAAGTGTTATGAGAGCCCAGCGATCCTGATCCAACAGGCTGACAATTTCCAGCAGTGATATGATCACAGCAATAGTTACCATATAAATGACTGCTTTTACTGTAGAAGAAAGCACACCTTCAGTGATTGCATCTTCGATCACAAACAAACCAGAATTATTATACCAATCTAGAAGAAAATTGCCATCTACTCCTTCCTCATTAAATGCAGAATGCACTATATTCTTTTTCTTTACACCCCTCCACTTCCTTTGCCACTAGCATTTCTTTTTTTAATTAGCCATTGAGACGACCTCATATAAATGCATCTATTATCTATCCCTAGAATACACAGTGCTATTTAACTGGTGGTTGGCAAGACAGGAAAATATAATCCATAAAACAACTGCAAAAAAAAACCCTGCTTAAGAACAAATACAATTAAACCTATAAAACAAGCAAAGCAGAAGAATTCAAAGTAATACAACCATATTCAACATTCATAGAATCATAGAATCGATTGGGTTGGAAAAGACCTCCGAGATCATCAAGTCCAACCCTTGATCCAACTTCAATCCATTCACCAGATCATGGCACTCAGTGCCACGTCCAAACTGCGTTTAAAAATCTCCAGGGATGGTGAATCCACCACCTCTCTGGGCAGCCCATTCCAATGCCTGATTACTCTCTCTGGAAAGAAGTTTTTTCTGCTCTCCAACTTCAATTTCCCCTGGCAGAGCTTGAGCCCGTGCCCCCTTGTCCTATTGCTGAGTGCCCAGGAGAAGAGACCAACCCCCACCTGGCTAGAACTTCCCTTCAGGTAGTTGTAGACAGTGATGAGGTCACCTCTGAGCCTCCTCTTCTCCAGGCTAAACAACCCCAGCTCCCTCAGCCTCTCCCCATAGGACTTGTGCTCCAGTCCCTTCACCAGCCTTGTTGCTCTTCTCTGGACCCGCTCCAGCACCTCAATATCTTTCCTGAACTGAGGGGCCCAGAACTGAACACAATACTCAAGGTGTGGCCTCACCAACGCAGAGTACAGGGGAAGGATCACTTCCCTGGTCCTGCTGGCCACGCTATTTTTGATACAGGACAGGATCCCATTGGCCTTCTTGGCCACCTGGGCACACTGTTGGCTCATGTTGAGCTTCCTGTCAATTAGTACCCCCAGGTCCCTTTCTGCCTGGCTGCTCTCCAGCCACTCTGTGCCCAGCCTGTAGCGCTGCATGGGGTTGTTGTGGCCAAAGTGCAGGACCCGGCACTTGGCCTTATTGAACTTCATCCCATTGCAATCAGCCCATCTCTCAAGTCTATCCAGATCCCTCTGCAGAGCCCTCCTGCCTTCCAGCAGGTCGACACTCCCTCCCAACTTGGTGTCATCAGCAAATTTGCTGATGATGGACTCAATCCCCTCATCTAAATCATCAATAAAGATGTTAAACAGGACTGGACCCAACACAGACCCCTGGGGAACACCACTAGTGACCGGCCGCCAGCTGGATGCAGCTCCATTCACCAGCACTCTCTGGGCTCGGCCCTCCAGCCAGCTCCTAATCCAGGAGAGGGTACCCTTGTCCAAGCCATGGGCTACCAGCTTTTCCAGGAGTATATTATGGGAGACAGTGTCAAAGTCCTTGCTGAAGTCCAGATAGACCACATCCACAGCCTTCCCCTCATCCACCAGGTGGGTCACCTGATCGTAAAAAGAGATCAGGTTGGTCAGACAGGACCTGCCCCTGCTAAACCCATGCTAGCTGGGTCTAATCCCTTGTCCATCCTGAAGGTGCTGTGTGATTGCACTCAGGATGATCTGCTCCATAACCCTGCCAGGCACCGAGGTCAGGCTGAAAGGCCTGTAGTTGCCAGGGTCAGCCTTGCAGGCCTTTTTGTGGATTGGGTTGACATTGGCCAACTTCCAATCATCTGGGACCTCCCCAGAGAGCCAGGACTGTTGGAAGATGATGGAGAGCGATGTAAGTTTTAGATGCTTGGAGGATAATCTATCTTTTCTTTCTCCCCTATTCCCCTCCAAAATTGTGTGAACCCGCAATTTAAAAATTTGCAGGGCATTGCTTCTGACAGGTACACCCTAATGGAATACCACTGCACTCCTAGAATGGGTGCAGGAAATACTAAGTACTGTAATAAAAGAAAATTACATTACTGTGCTTTGTGACATGGTAAAACCAACCCTCCATAGTAACACAAACTGCTGTGGTAAAACAATAATTTTGGAAGATTCAGAAATTGGGGGGAAATTTGTATCATTTTCCTCTTGGGATTTGTTGACACCAAAGCAATTGTGGTGTTCTAATTAAAAAATACACTTATAAGACTGCATTTAAAGATCAGGCTATATAGATTCAATTCCAAACAAAAATTAGCCATCTATTTTCTAAGGCCTTTTAATACAGGTTTGCTTCATTTAACCTGATCCATGAAAGCCTGCTTATCATAACCAACGATAAAGCTTTCCCTCTCAGCAATATGCCTTACCAAAGTTAGCAAGTTCACCTTCATAATATCCACAGTTCATAGATAAGGAGCAGATGCAAAGCAGTTAAATCACGTAAGTCACAGAGGAAGCACAGGGCTGAACTGGAAATGATAGGCAGAACTCATGACTCTCGAATCTGTTCTTCAGCCTCAAGGATTTCCTTCATCCTCTCCTGTAACTCATTTCCAAAATCAAATCAGCTAACATACTCCCAACCGGCAGAGGGGAGGAGTTTGCAGGGAAATGTATTTGCTTTGCAGAAAAAACCTCATCAGGCATATAAAAATACAAGTGTGCTAAACCCAGAAAACTATTTCCACTAGTTTTCTGGTGATTGATACTTCCAGATGGCTGAGTGATGCTCTTATGCTGTTCCTGCTTTACTCCAGTATTTGAACAGGAATAGCAAGCACGTAGTGTATACAGTATCCATATCCTCAGCCTCTTTTAGAGGATGTATAGGCATCAATAATCCCTAAATAAATCCCTAAGTATTTTCTAAATGGACTCAGAACATCCTGGACCAAGTAACAGGTCTAAAAGAAATTTTCTTTTTATTTGTCAAAACAAATAACTTTTTCCAAACTATTTTGGCAAGACCCACTGGCAAACCTCAAAAGCCAGATGATAACCACAGGTTGAAAGTGGAACTTTATGCTAACACAGCACAGCATAAAATGCCATAGGCCTCTGCATCTCTTCAGTGTCTCTCCAAACTGAGGTTCTCTGGTTCCTTACCCTCTCCACCCTTCCAGAGCAAAGCCTTATCATCCCTGCCCAAGCCCAAGCCCTGCCATGGGCAGATCGCAGTAGCAGTCACAAACTCCAGCTGGTAGAGCTCCAGCAGGGTGGAGCTGCCTTGGATAACTGTATCTGCACACTTTTATTTCCCATAGTATGGAGCAGGGGCAAGGCTGCTGTGGCTGAGCTTCTGTGCTCAGCTACCCGAGTACTCAGCTCCTCTCCCACCCTGCCACTGCATCTCAGTACCATGAGCAGCACAGCAGCCTCCAGATGCCAGCAAGGGGAAATGAAGCTGGCTCAGAGGAAACTGCAGCTGCCTCTGCTCAATTTGGACATCTCAGCCCCCCAGCATTGAGATGGATTTTCAGTGCTGACAACTCAACACCGTGCTCGATGTAAAAACAAAGAACTGTAGCCAAAAGAGCCATTCCACTCTTTGGGGTACTATTAATACTCTTGATCCCGAGGTGAGTAACATATGGATATTACTGAGGTGCTAGAGGACAGCCACAGCAGAGTCAAATATCAGAGGCTCTGGAAAAGCAGAGGTGCACAAATGTAGTAAGGAAAGGGAGCAGCTTGCCCCAGACTAACTGCAGTGGAGTCCATCTGAGCTCTCTTTTTCAGCGTCCACAGACATTTTTGCAGGGATGACAGTAACTACCTGTACTGTCCTATGGTTTTCAGGAATGGCCAATCTTATTCAGCACTGCAGAGTTACTTGGTTTAAAATTTAACCGATCCAGAATTCAGATTACTGTCATGACTGCCTTGTTTTTCTTCTTCCTAGTAGCGGATACAGCAACAAATTATCATAGGCTGTACTGAATGGCAGACAGCTCTGCTGCTGCAAATTGGAAGAGTTTTTGCTGTGATAGGAAGATATTTGTGTCCTTTGAGGGCTCCCTTCTGCATTATTTCAGTGATGCATTCTGCAATTTGGGTTTGTAGCAATTCACAGTGGTTTCTGGTTTAGCTCTGGGCAAGCACTTCTGGAAGTCACTCTTTGAGTGACTGTAGCGTGAACACATCCTGACTTGCGCAGAGCAGCTCAGAGTTTAATGCAAATCCAGTGTCGCTTGGTCTAACTGAAACCTTCATTTGCTGCGAGATGCTGTGGAGAGCCTGTTACGGGACTCTGCCACTCTGTCCCTGGGCCCTGTAACCAGCAAGACCAGAGTGCCACTGAAGTGGTGAGCCCTGACTCCAACCCAGTTCAAGAAGTTCCCCCCACTAATTTACTTCACCTAATTATCCTTCATAGTTTATCACATTTTCAGTTATACACATTAAGTTGATTAAACCACATCTAAATTGCATGTGGATTGAACCAGAGGTGAATAAATCTAAAAAGAAGAGTTCAGAGAGCTGAAAGCACCTGGCTCCCAGCACATGTGCTCATGCCCAGCCCCACAGCACTCAGGAACTTGAGGCAAGTACTAAGGATGATCATCCTCAGCTCCTGGCTGCTGCTTGCTCCCTGTGGGTAGTGAAAATTCCTATATCCAGCCACCACCTTTGATCCTGCACTGTGAGGACACTTTCTGAAGCAAGAAATAGGGAGGATGAACAGTGAGGACAGAGTTGAGTCCTCTCCATATTTGCACTCATACAGCTCTTCTTCCTCTTCCCCTCCATATGCTGTCCCCAAGTTAAGCCCTCTGTGCTCAATATTCAGAGCTCAGAGACCTGTACAGGACAGACTAGCTCAGCTCTGACAACAGCTGAGCACCGGGGACTTCATGATGTGGACTGTTGAGGCCAGTGAGTTTTCTATGGCAAGAACATGAGTCAGGTCTTAGAACAGACAGGTCTTAGAACACAAAGTATTGTCTGCAAATAAAATGTGAGTCAACCCTAATTACAGTAGAGTTACCTCTTCACTGTAATTTGATCATGCAGATAAGGTATTCAAGTAATAAAAAGTCTGGTGTACTGTGAAGCCAGATGCCAGCAAGGCAACTTAAATAGCAGGTACTCTAAGAGCTTGCAAAAGACTATGTGAAATGTTAAAAAACTTTATTTTTTCTTTTTTGTAACAAATTCAGAACAGTGCTTTGTTTAGGCAGTCGTAGTGGCTGGCACACACCAGTCCAAAGCAGACTTGAGTTTTCATTATTTACAGTGACATGGGTCTGCTCTTCATGAAAGTAAAGACTATGAGAAACATTCCAAATACCAACTTGTACTTAATCATCTCGTCATGCTATTTAAAAGCAACATATTGAATATAAATGACAGTGGCATGAAGCAGACACTGGCAAAGCATGGGATGTCACAGATGAGCTTTGGTGACTCACAGCTCTGTAGCTTAAGAAAAGCTGATGCATGGATCCAGGCTGCACTTAATTAGCTGTTCCCTGGGAAGCAACCTGTCAGGAGCAAAAACCAAGAAGGCCTAACAGCTCCCCTCCTCCAGACGAAATCCTGCATTTTGGTGAAACCAACAAAGTGACAGGATCTCAAGACTGAATCACCTTTCTTAAACAAAACAAAAACATCTATTCTGATGAAGGGATAGATGCCTTTGTGTGAATACTGCAAAATCAGCTTTACAGTTTTGGGGAAATACAAGGCAGAAATACTTAGTTTCCACATTTAGGAAAATACAGAGATGGACCAAGTTCCACAGACTTCCTTTTGCTGACTAACCTACTCGATGAGTGGGTAAGGGAATAAACTACATTTGCTTCCAGCTATGATAGCCAGTCCTGAAAAAAGAACATGTATGAGCCTGACTGGTTAACACCTTCTAAGCTTTGTACTGAAGTATGTCTCCAAGCCACAGAGATTTTAGTGGCTGTACTGGAATACATAGTGGCTTATACATGAAATCTGTACAGAAAAACAGATCCATGAAACATGGTAACAGCACAGAGTTGCCCATCAACACTGTGTATTTAAGATAAAGTCTTAAAAATGTGGGATGTGCGTGGCTCAGCACTACATCCCAAATAATTGTTGAGAACAAACCAACTGCTTTACTGTCACAGGAACAACTTGCTAGGCAGATACAGTTCTGTAATGTGGAGGTGTAAGGTGGAGTTAAAAATTAATTGTAGTCAAAAGTTCAATCTCCAGTGACCTCATTTTGTGAGTATGCAACATTCGTAAAAGTGCCTACAGGCTGAATAAACTCCAATTAAAAAATAACGTGGCATGAATAGCTTCGGTGCCAAGCTACCTGCACACTAAGGGAAGTATGCTGTAAAGGAGGAAATGAGCAATGAAACGCTCCAAAGAAATGTAGGGAGAAACCATACCACTCTCCCTGTTTTGCAGTCACTCTGAGTGTCACAGCTTCAGAGCTGTGTATGGGATGAAGAGCATGTGAGGAAAAAAGAAAGGACAGAGTTTATATCCCTTGCATAGCAAGGCAGAAGTAAACGCTGTCCTGCACAGCTTCTCTTTCCAATTCACAGCTACCACCACCAAAAACTTTGCTTTTTTTCAACCAGAATAGAGGTCTGGATGCAGCTACACCATCTGGGTGGTAACATTTGTTTTGCCAAGCACAGGGACCCCAAGCAGTGTTCACAGCAGAGAGAGGGCTCACAGCCAAAGGGTCCATTCCGTGGCGACCCCTTCCTCCACCTTCTGCAGGGCTCCATCCCACACTTTCTGCCTGCCCACTACACAAACCCAGAACTGCCACCCATGCACAACTTTGTATTTTAGGCAACTGAAGCAAGCACTAAACAGCACTCATAATTAACCTAAAATATGTTATAATATAAAGAGAAAGTTTGAATTGCATGTTAGATAATAGCAGAACGTGGTGTTAAAACTAAAACTGCACTAATTTTTATCCACCCAACGTACACACATTCATGTAAAAACTGTACTGGTTTGTCAGGAGCCAAGGGGAAGGACCAGCTGAATCTCTAGGGTTATGATGGCAGATCACCACTAGATGGTAGATGAGTAGCATTAATTCTACCTCCCATTTTACTCCTCAGAAAAATAATTGGCATACATCCGCTAGGGCTCTTGCCTCTTCTAGCAGTGTAAAAGCATGTCCTTACATACAAGTGAGAGTTTTAGAAAATATGGATGGCTGAAGCAGTTCTAGGTCTCCATAAGAGGAACAACCTCAGAGCTGAAACATTTATAAACACTGAGTTTATTTTTCCAATCTTAACATTGCTGCAAACACTACAGGAAACAAACTTGCTTTTCTCCAGCAAAAGGACAACACTGATAAGCTTTGTAACCATTTACAGTTGGTTTGCAAAGCTGTGCCAGGCTTTTAAAAGTACGACAGCTTCACAGACATTATAAAACTTTACAGCACGAAAGGCTGAAGCTTGTGCAGCTGCAGCGTTGCCTTTGTCTATCTCATACCTAAGGTATAAGATACTTCTAGCCAAACTAAGGTGTCTTGAAAGATATATCAGCTTTATTTTGCAAATGGCTTGCATGTTCATATATATCTAGAGGGATTTTTGCCCCGGTGTACTTTTCCCAATGATTAGCAAAACTTTCACTGCTACCTCACCCAAGGAAGCTCAAAACCCCATTACCATATATCACTGGGACTGAGCTAAGCCTCACTGCTTCAGACAGGTGCAGGCAGGGTATGTCTGACAGCTATTCACAAACACTGGCAAATCACTGCAATTGCTGCGGTGCCAATTCTCACCATGTTTTAGGTGAGGGCACAGTGTTACCACGTGAGCTTACCTCAGAAGTGCTGCAGTATATCTACCTACCCAACAACTGAGAATATGAAATCATGCATTAGGTGCAGTGAAACAATGGTGTCCTCACCAAAACAGTAGCCACACACAGAGCCCAGCATCTAAAGTACCACTGCCTGCAACTGGCAGGCAAATAAATAACCAAGCAGTTTACCCTCAGCATGGCTATCAGCGCACAGTGAAAACATGGGATACAACTGAATGCTTTAAATCTCTGTACTGTATCTTTCAAACTACACAGCTCTACAATATTACCAGGTTCTGCAAGGTTTCCACAGGCAAAGTGTTTTACAGTGAGTCAACACTACTTCAAAATACATAGACTGTTTAAAGACCTTTCAGTTGGGAAGGAAACAGCTGGACCCTGCTCAGGCTGGTAAAATCTGCCAAGACCACATGACAAGGTGGTGTCTCTGCAGGGTGCAATAAGCTGCCCTTGAAAACATACATGAATAGCTTTGCTGCCAAAACTTCCTTTGATATTAATGCACAAAGAAAAAAATAATTTGACATTAGCATTCAAAGAGAATATATTAAAGGAAATAATTGGTGTCAGCATATTTTAGCAATAACAAGCTGCAGTAGCCATTAGTTTGCATTAACAAAGACGAAACCTGATATATCTTATGAAGGCTTTTGCTTGCTTTCTTACCTCTTCCTTTTTCTCTTCAGCACCAGAGGCTAAATTGAGGCTAAGCTGAGAGTGGCTGCTTATGCCACTGTCTTCATTTCCATCATCGTAGTACACAGTTTGCACTGAGTCCTGGAAGCAAACAGGATTCCTTCCCAACTTCAGCCCTGGTACCTCAACTCTCTCCTCGCTCTCTGATGAGCTCAGTGACAATGTGCTGTGATGGTTTGAACACTGGAAATTCATACTGCACTTGACCTTCCCTGCAGTGGAACTTTGAGGCTTTGGAGTAGTCGGCCTGACTGGAACATGAGGGTTTTCAGTTTCATCGGTAAACTGCTGGGTAGCTTTTGGTTCATCTGAGTCCGAATAAAAGACTTCATTGGGAAATGGACTAATGTCATTCAGCGTGGGTGATAAGCTATCACAGTCTGGGATACCCGATGACGTCCTGAGGCTTTTGTCTTCAGCAAGAGCTACGTTCATTTCAGACTCTTTATCTTGAGCAACCACAGGGCTTTGCAGACAAGGTGTTCCCTGCAAGGAAGAGTCTGGGCTGGATACTGGGGAGGTGCATCTTTTTCTGTCGTGATCTGTGCTGCTGGAAACCCTACGGGAGTAGTCATCGTGCAGTCTGCTGTTTGACCTTGTTCTCTGGGACTGCTCAATGGGAGAAGGAGCTGTCTTAGGGGCATCCTTCTTCCATGCAACATCTGTAACATTACTGACGAGTTTCAAAACTCGGTCAAAATCCTTTGCCCTGATAGGGCTCTTCCATCGCTTGGATCTCCTCTCAGGGTTTCCACCACTTTTATCTGAGTCAGCAGAAGCAACACTCACAGTCCTTGTTGGCAACTGTTTTTCATTTGCAACCTTAAGATCAGCAAGGTTTGAAGTAGACTTCCGTTTGAATGAGCTTTTTTTCAGAAAGTTCAAATTATCTGAACTTTTGCTTCTCCGATAAATGATCCTATTGTTTTCAGAGTCTTTCACCAAAATTTCACAGATCTTTGGCTCTGCAATGACAGGTGACGTTTGCCTAACACAGTTGTGATGACTCTGGACTTTATCTGCGTCTAGCAAGTTTATGCGACCAGCACCATAAGCCCGCCTGATGCTGCGGGAGCGATGAGTGTTCCTCAGGAAAGACTCATCACTCTCCTCCGCATCAGAGCAGTCAGAAGCCAAACCATCCACTGCATTCTGGAAATCATGTAGAGGCCCTGAATAGGAATACCTGTTAGTCTCTACTCGCACCACTGTCCCATTTGAAGCATGTTTGCCTATGCCATTCTCATTTAAGATGTCTGAGCATTCCCTTGTTTTAATTTCTTGGAGAACTGAAGATTTCAACTTCTTGAAAGATCCCATTTTTCTGATGGAAGAGAAAGCATTCCATGTGGATGAGTTGCCCATCAAAACTAGAGAACGAGGCCTGTCAGAGCTGGAATTAGCCCGTTTCCGAGGGGTAGTGAAAAAGCGCATGATTTTGGAAGGGCTGAGTTTATCCTCTTGAAATTCTTCCTCATGACCATTGCTGGTGCTGTGTCCTCCACCATGACTGACACAGGTAGTCTGGTTCTGGGACTCTTTATTATCCATAACTATACAAGTAACGGTGGTGCCATTTCCACAGCCATTTGGAAATGTTGTCATGCTCTCGATGCTGTATGTACGGAGACGGAGGCTGGGGTAGCTCAAACTGACACTGCTGTCTCCACCAGCTGATCTTGCTGCCTCCCCTTCATCTGCTGCACCTTGGTTTGTCTCACTCTCACATTGACTGGGTGAGCTGAGCTCCTCAGGTGGCACTGCCTGCATTGAGAAAACAAAAGCAATCATTAAGAAATTTCCTTACAAAGTCCTCAACTAAAAGAAGTTTGAGCTCCACTGCAGGAAATAAGGATTCACACAAAATGAAGGAGTTCTTTTATGTTCAACAAAGGTATGCTGCGGCAGTGCAGAGAAGGCATTCATAACTCCCTCGAAGTATAACTGAATTCATTAGCAATTCAAGAGACCAGAATAATTTTAATATGTACTTGTTTCTCTAATGCTTAATCAGCTAATAAATTCAGTATGACTACCACACCTACCTTACAATGGCAAATACAATCCTCATACACACTTAGAGAAAGAAATCCCCAACAACAGCAATCCAGTCTTCCTCCTCAAATGCTCTGCACTGAGCCCCAAAAGACACAGGAAGTTTTCATTCAAAAAAACAATAATGTTCATCAAGTGACACCTAATTCTCAAACAGCAGCTAAAGAAGAGGAAAATAGACATAATTTTTCTTACATTTGCTATTGTTGGAAGGCTGCGTGACATGTGACTGTCTTGTCTGTCCCCTGGCAGATAAAAACCTAAAAAGTTACATCAAGTGCACAGCAAAGCATTTTTCCTTACCAAAAAAACCAAGAATCATAAGCAGTACACCCAGAAGCTACTCTATGCTGTCCTGACAGCGAGATGAAAAACCTGAAAGTGACTGGAGTGTTTAGGACATGCTGTATAAGGGATCTCTCTCTGAGCTGAGCATGAGAGATCCAGCAGCCCAAACCACACTTCAGTGCTTGGACCAGCGGCCATGCTAGGGGTATTTGCCGGGCAGGCAGGCATTTGCCCCACCGCGCTACACGACGCCCGGAAAACACTGGGATGCCCATTCGGAAGCTTGCTCCACCTTAAAAACAAGGCTCATGGCTCGGTTCTTTCTGCAACGGGCAGTGGATCTTCGCAAACCAGCCACAGTCGGGGAAGGGGGCGGCGGGAAGACTCCCCTCTCTCCCTGAAACAAGGAGAGAAAACATATAGCTGTGCTCAGGGGAGAACGACAGCCCCTGGCCGCTTCTTTGTCTCCTTCACACCCGAAGGGCCGCGGGGGCTCGGGGTCCAGCGGGGATGGGGAGTGCAGGCGATGCGGAGGCTCAGGGGCCGGCGTGCATCGCCCGCCGGGGCTCCCACCGCGGGGAGACGCAGCGAGCGGCCCGGGGCGCTCCGCAGGTCCCGCACAGGCAATCCCCACCTCCACGGAACGCGCCGGCTGCGGAGCCCGTGCCCGCTGGTTTAAAGGCTGTTCCCTCCTCGGAAAGTTTTGCGACCCTCTGTCCCTTCGCGGATAAAAGGATTTGCTTGTGCTCCAGCGAGACGCCTGAACTCTCTCCCTCGCCGCTTGTTTTTAATCCCCCTCATTCAGAGGGTCACGGCAGAGGCTGCGGGCAGCACGGCAGGGCAGAGCCGGGCCGAGCCCCGCCGTCCCGCACCCGGGGCCGCACAAAAGCCCGCCGGGCACCCCACCCTCGGCCTGCCCTTGCAGCCTTGCACGCGCAACTTTCTACGCGCAAAGTAAGCATCGAACGATAAACGAGAACAGGGCGCTGCTCTCCGCAGAGAACTTCCCACAGAAAGCGGCTCTGGGAGAAACTGCACCTGAGCGGTGCAGAAGGGGCGCGGGGGAGAACAAACGCAGTGATACGAGATTAAAACCCCAGCTCGCAGCGTGGAGCCTGCAACAGCTTCCCCCGAGCAGCGTCCTTACCTGGGGAGAGCCGGGACACCCCGCTGCCTCCACGGCGCGTCCCCGCGGCCGCCCGCTCCCGCATTGCTATGGCAGCGGCGGCGCGCCGGGGCGGGGGNGGGCGGGGGCCCCCGGCTCCTCCTGCCGCCCTCGAGTAAGTCTGCGGCTCTCCAGCCCCCGGGAAGGAGCCTTTCTTCGCTCTGCCGTGCGTGACGGCAGTTCTCCGCCTTAGGAAACACCCGGCCACGCAAGGATGATCATGTTTGGTACCTTCAAAATCTCCTCGATGGTGCCCCGCCTCCCCACGCCTGTAGCTCACCCGCGCTGTTTGCAATGGGCCATAGCACGGCCGAACTCACACTCCGTTTCCAAACTGCCTTTCTGTAGAAATCCTGGACAACTTTTTGGCTTGCTGCTGTTCCTCAGACTTAACAGACAGAACAACATTTTATGCACAGTCTGAACAGTTCATATATTGCTTGGAAAGTTTTGTGAGGCTCTGCCTTAAAGCCATGTGTCATGACTCCTGGCAAAGACCCATAACAGCTGGTAGTCTTTGCTCAGATAGGTCATCGTCTAAACCTATTTCTACTCTTAGACTAGAACTGTAGACATAATTAAAACTGTTTTAATGTAGCTTAGGTAAGATACAAAATTAAAATGGGACAAGATGTAATGCATGGCAGAACAGACGTCCTAGGGAACTAACGAAAGCCATCAGCCCCACTGCCTCTCCTCCGAGACTGGTATGACTGCACATGCTGTGTAATTACTTCTCTGGAGAGCAGTACAGACACTCTCAAAGGCAAGGTGTAGTTAGGGGATGAGGCAAACAAATGGGTTTAAGGGATGAAGGTCAAATGAGGTAGCAAATAACTCTGGGAGTGACCACAAGACTCTCTGGCAGTCAGCAGCAGCAGGCACAGCCTGCCACCAGCACAGCTCTTGCTGGCTGCAGCTTTCTGGTACACTCCATGGAAGGAGAGAGTTTGGAATAATGACTCAAATGAGAGGGCAAAGTGTCTGCTTTACAGTGCTGGGCATGAGAAGCAAAGGAGAAATAAATGGAGATTAAGACTGGAAATACTGACATTGTATGGAGAGAGTTCATATGGACTGTGGCTGGTGATCTGTGTTAGCTTGGAATTGCCAAGGTGAAGCTCCCAAGTCAGTGCAGACAAGAACTACCTACTTCAGACCTTGAGAAAGGGAAGTCTCTGAAGGGGGACTCAGTAAAGGTGATGAAATGGCCAAGCGAATGACATTAGTGGCAACATTACAAAAAATATTTCATTTATATGAGACAACAAATGTGTCAGAAATTGAGTTTAAAACCACTTTATAAGTCTTATAAACTTGTCTCACATCCTACCCAGTATCTATAGGGGTTTATGGTGGACACTTAGTAACTTCTAACAGCATTATTCAAGCCTGTATTTCAATGGATTTGGCTTCCTATGTTCCTGTACATTCCTTTCCGTAAACATCCCAGGTATATGCATCACATTCCCTTTGCGTATACTTTTTAATCCACAAACCCTCTCAGAGAAGGGATCCCCTAGTTCCTCAGGTGTCCTCTACCTACCAGTTGGAGGAAAAGATAAAGAAGAGAAAACTATTGAGCTGAATTAAGCCACTAATTTGGATCTCTCCTTTATCCTGCCAGCAGTGTTTCTGAAACTTAAAAAATCCTGATAACTGAGATCTGAAGCCATCTTTTGAACGTATTTGAAGCTCATCAGTAGGTTAAACAGTGTTGAAGAGCTAGAAATTACAGAAGAAGGTATTGACAGACTAACAAAATGCTCACAAGAGTTTAAAAAGCCATGCTAAAATCACTTCAGATAATCAGGTAAGAGTATATATTGTATATTGTATTCTTTAACTGTCACTACATTTAATAAAGGAAATGCCAAGCAAGTTGCAATTACAGAGATAACAGTATCTAGTCAATTAGACATTTGATAAGTTTCTAAAAGTAAACAGTTTTAATCTTCTAGACTAGTTTGTCATAGCTTTTCTACTGGTAGTATGTTAAAACCCTCTTCTGACTCTTGCAGCTTCATTGATTTGGTCTGTCCTTCCCCATGCACATGCAATTCAGAGAAGCTCAGATGCAGTACAACAAAGAGTGTGTTTGGGAACAGGATTAACTTCCTGTATTGCTGAAAACTTTTCTTAATCTGTTTGTTCTGTTTTCTTTTATTTTGTTTTCTTTTTTTTTTAAAGGTTGGTAAATGTATATAGAATTTAGGTGCCATCACACCAAGGTCTAGTAAAATGATACAAAGCAAAATTTATCAACAGGACTGCCATGGAAAGCAGAAAAACCCCTTGAACACTTTTTAGTTTCTTACAATGTTTGAAGTAACACAAGCCATAGTGTTTCCTCAAAGTTACAAGCTAAAGTTTCAGATTAGTCCTTCCTATATTAATGTTTTTCTACAACCCTAAAGAAGCAAAATGAGAATATTAATACTATTTGCCACTGAGAATGCTTAGTAATAAGAACAAATTCATAGCACTTGCACAGGTATTTCTGGAAAACTGAGCTATATACTGTGTTATTTAGGGCTCCAAATGAGTAACATTTTTGCCTCCAGATAAGTAACAAAGGCTGCAGTGAACAGAGGGGCAGTGCCAGCTGTACATGTTGTGGTTGACCAAGTACAGTAATTTACGAAGAGAGGAACTTTGAGAATAAATTCCAGCTTGGTATATGCGTGAGATTTTTAATAGTGATTTGACATCACAGTGCTACAAAAAATGAAATGCTTGTTTTAGAAGCTCTAAGTCTGTACTTTAAAAGAGGTTTAATGCACATGTGACAAGGAATGAGAAGGATTAGTCCAAATATAATACAGGTGGGAAAGGATTACAAAAAATGCGACACAGGAGAAAGAAGATAGAGTTTTAATGATGAAGGAACAATCTCCCCCCTCAACTTTTAGCTGGTAGTGATGCATCTTTTAGCTTTTTTAGAATAGCAAAGGGCACATTTATGTAACAAAGTCACTCATATAAATCTGAGAAGTCTGCATGAGAATGATTCCCTGTACTTAGTTTAGAAATCCTCTCTCCTACTGCTGCAACACTGCTATTTCTTCCCTGTTTCTATTATAAATACTTTCTAAAAGTCTATTTCAAAGTAGTGACTTTTTTTTTTAAACAAAAGAGGTACTTTTTTAAAAAAGTACAAATGAAAACACCCAAAAGGAATAATTTCTGGAAAATATAAAAGGATTTGTCCTATTTCCACAGCTATTGAGCAAGATGGCAAAAGAAATTACTCTCTAAGACATACTTTAAATTAATGAGTGACCAAATTTAATTATTAAAATACAGGATTACTGAAATAAGAGATCCCTTTGCTTTAAATGACAGTGTCTTTTCCAGGCTGCAGTACATAGCTAAGGCTCCAGTTGTGCAATTTGCACCTTCCTTTTAGATCCCAGGCAAAGACTCTTCTGCAAGCAATTAACCTCCAAGGAATCTTTACAAACCAACAGGTCCCAGAGGGAATTAAGCTGAGTCGTACATCTATTGAAGTTAATGGCAACTGCCCCACAGACTTCACTGGAAGCAGGATCAAGATCTCAGTTTTTTCAGTTTAGAAGTAAGGGCAGAGTAGTGTGTTTGTGTATGCATGCTCAAACTAACATGGGACACTAATTATTTTCATCTTTTTTTTTTATATAATGTGAATTTAGTGTAGGATTTTTCCATTTGTGTATATCTGCAACCAAATTAGTAATCAAAAATTGAAGGGGATTTTCCAAAACTCAGACCTTTGTCATCTTGGCACTGAAAATGTCTAAGATGACTAAATTAATCACATTGCTAAGAAAAACACTGAAAGGACAGCTTGGGTTAAATTGCTATAATAACTTCTTCATGTGCCCCGTGAAAGTCCCCATTGCCCGTGTGCAGGAGGCTGGTGCGCTGCTTCTGAGAGGCCAGTTCTGCTTGCATTTACTTTGTTGCTGGTAAAAGCAATTACAGACCCAAGTGAGAAAAGTTTATCACAATTTGGTCTAAATCACAATACACAACAAACTGTTTCCTCTTCTAATCTTCTTTTAAATGTGCTTTGCCAAGGCTGTTTTGCTGAGCTTGCTCAGCTCTGTTAAACAGAGACCAATTTAGGGACAGCACAATAGCCCGATGGAGTGACGTCATCAATGAAAAATGACCCTGTGTACCAGGTTACCAGTATCCCATCTCGGAGTTGCTCTTACTCATCCACCTACACCACTACAGCTGCATGCAACTTAATGATGGCTTCAGCCTTTCAGGCAGCTAGACTGCTATTTATAACCCCACGGGATCTGACTGGGGTGCTATTCTTTCTCCCCATCCTCAAGAGGCATTATTCAGACAGCATGACATGGAGAGATGGCTGGTACTACAGAAGAGCAGTTTCCAATAAACAGGTCATTGTGTTTTAACATAAAGAAGACTTCCAGTTACCAATTAGGAAGGCTGAATTCCACCTTTATTTTGTGTCTCACAAAGTATGAGAAGTAAGAAGGAAAAGGACTCTAGAGATGAAAAGTAGACAGAAATAGGAAGGAAAAGAGAGTAGTCAAGAATTTCTTTTTTTTTTTTCCTACACTATATATTTATCATTTTATTCTTGTCTTGAAAAACCTTACATTAGATTTTCTGTTAGACGGATGTGCACTGAAGTGATTTCTACTAGTTAGGAAGATAGGGTAGATACCAGAGTTAGAATTATCCCACTCTGTAGCCTCTTGCTTTATCTTCCTGCTCTGGTCTGCCTGCCACTCTTTCCTATATCGAACTCCTCACTGTGGAGTCTGATGGCCTTACAGCCATTCTGTATTTATTTTCCTTGCATGAAATAGTAGTATGTAAAAGTGACTATTAGAAGCTCTTTATCAACCTTCTTCCCCACCCACTTAATTACCCTGCCATCCCCTCTTCTCTATTCAAAACTGTTCTTCCAAAATTACCTGAGGATATGAAGGTGCCTTGTTATGCAACCAGGAGGGGAAAAAAAAAAAGAAAAATGTCAGTGGAAGAACAAATACATAGAGCAAGGGTCTTGAGAAGTTCGAGGGTTGAGGACCACCTGCAGTGGGTGTTTGAACAATTCAGACCAGGGTCTGTAGTGACAGCGCAAAGCATTTTTGTGTGTGAGCCATAGCAAGGGGCCATACACAGGTTTATTTGATTTTGAAGTGATGGTGCTTCTCCCTGGGCTCAGGGAAGAATCGCAAGCAGCACTCAATGCTCACTTAAAATACTCAGCTGTGCTGAACGGAGCACAGATACAGCAACACTGCAGAGGCACTGTGTCCACCAGATACTAGAAAAGTTGGAAATGCTTTAAAACTGAAGCAGGTAGTGGACTTTTTTAGGAATAACGCCACATTGGCAGAAATTATGCAAAGTTACATAAGAACATCCTGCTTCTGATGCTTATTATAACAAAATAACAGGTCTCAGCAGAATGATTGGCCCAGCATGACACAACAGAAATACCCACCTGGTTACCAGGTGGCTGCAGACCTTTGGTAACTCCATGTCAGCCACGGCAAAAAACCCTGAGAAATTACAGCTTTTGATATGTTTATGAGGGCAGAACAGTGAATATCTTAGTATGATTAAGGAAAGAGGAAACAGATTGCATTTGATGCAAAAGATTAGGGCTTCTTGTTGTTGTTAGGAGGCTCCTAGGAGGTACTGATTCACATGCTTCAAGTACAACACAGTCCTTTGGATCTTTATTTCTCAATTAGTATCAATACTTTTCTTTCTTTAGTCTCTCCACAATGACAAACTTGCTATATTTGTTACAATGTGAAGTAAATTAACTTCATGGGCATATTTCTTGTGCAAGAAGATTGAAATACCATCTTCACCATGTTTCTCTTTCTTTTTCAGGCAAAAAAAATTCTTTTTAAATCTACCTTTAATTGGTCAATTTCTAATTTTTGTTTGAATTTACTCTATCAAGAATGCCATAGAATGGAAAAGCTGGAAAAAAATAATTTGTGCAAAGCAGATGACAATGAAGTGCTATAACAACATTTACATGCTGGGTCTTTTCAATAACATTTATTCTCTGACTTTAGCCTGCCTGACAACTTCAAAGCAGTGATAAGCCTTCATTAACAGTTGTTCTTCTGTTTTTGTGTTGTGGTTGTAACTAATTTTTTTTTAATTATTAATGCTAAAATCAAGAGTATTTTTTAAAGCATGGATAATCAAATTTAAGCAAACTACTTATTTTGTTTGAAATAGAAGTTACCTAATTTTAAAGATGCAGAAAACACACAATGCTGCTCACTTGCAAACTTACTTGACTGAACGTGGAATCAAGACACAATTATATGTTTTAAACTAGCCTACTTGTCCTGTTA
>VWZD01011431.1:223198-516619 GCA_013396695.1 Sakesphorus luctuosus
GTTTCTGGGAATCAATACAGATAATATGTACTGACTGCTTCAGTAAGGTATTGGAGCTGCACAAGTTAGTCATACTTTGATGAGAAACCAGAAGATTATTTTTAAGATCAGTACCCTGGGTTCATACCACTATCTTCCTATTAGAACAGTGTGTGGAAGAAAACCGAACTTCAGTAGTTGAGATGGAGTTAGTTGTGTTTATCTAAGGCACCAAATGGCATAATTGCCTGAAGTGGTGCAACTGGATCTAGTGCTCCAAGAGACCTTTATGGCCCTGGGCTTAGACACCCATATTCCTCTAAGCAGCAGTAAAACAACTCTGGATTTTACCAGCACCAGAAATAATGGTAAACTATCTGAAAAAATGAAACCCCCATTTCAGGCAAGAAAGATGTTTTTATGACTGAGGCTGGGGAAGACAGATTCTGGATTTTGTTCCTCTCTGACCTTGGCAGTCAGCATACTTTTCTCAGCTTAAGTGCCATATGTGAAAAATATGTGATGATAGGAGAAGTACCTTATAACCTATGGGTCTGCAAGGACCAATCCATCAATGCTTCTCTGGCACTTTAATGCTTACAGTGATGAGAGCTACAAAAAGTGTACACATGGGCAAAATAATCCATTATCTACCCATGCAGAGGACAAAACCTAAATTCCATTTTTTTGAAGAGTTCAGATTCAAGTTCCTATTTCAAGACTCGATTGATTATTCTGATGATGGCCCATTAATCTTCTAAACTGGAGTTTGCAGATTTGGCTAATAATTTATGCCTTGCAAGAGTGCAGGATACCTCTGAACCTGAAAGATTACACATAGCCTTACTCAGAAAGTTAATTTATGTTGATGAGCTATATTTGCCTAAACATTGCAAACAGCAAAATGGACACTTTGGTTCCTGCCACTGACATTGTCCTTTTTAAAAAGACCTTGTTAAACTTCAGGTTAAGAAAAATGATTGAGAAAAACCTCAAAAGCCATTCCCTCAACATCCTGGGGTACATAATTAAGCAACCAAGCGGAGGATATGAGCCATGTTTCCAGTTGCAGTACTGAAAGGAGGAAGTTTGCGCAAAGTCCATCCTTGGGTCTGTCTTTTATCTAAGCAATACTTGAGTCAGATCTCTTCCTACCTCTTGCCTTTCAATACATAATTCAGTAAACTTTGTTTCTATGCCAGGACAGGAATGGCTGCTTTGCTGTCTTGTTACCACACTCTGGCCCAGAGATGCTGTTGCTCCCCATAGATCACCTGCTCCTGTTCGCATCATGTCCTTCAATCTACTTGGTCTCTGCAAATAAAGGTAGAAGTGATGGCTTCCACCAGTCTAAGAGCACGCTACCTACCACCTGAAGGGGGAAATGCTGGACATGCCTTCTGCTTTTTCCTGCCAGATTGTGAGTTGGAGCAGCTCCCCTGGCTGCATCCGAGCTGTTGCTGGGCAGGAGGTGGAAGTAAGCATCCAAGGACAGGGAGGAAAGCACAGAAAGGAGAATGGAAATGCTTCCCACAAACAACAGGACTCCTGAAATGGCTCCAGACTTGAAATTTCTCTCAGGAGCTGCTCAAGAGTGCTGTGAATGGGAAAGGGCTGGGGGAACATGTAATTTCCCTCAGCAATTGCTCATGTGTTTCTGACACAGAGGGCCAGAATGTGGGGGTGTGAGGTGGGTGTGTGGGTGGTGGTGCTGTGTGGGTCCCTGTAGCAGATTCGCAAAAGAAACAAAAATAATCACCAAATTCTGTGGCAACATCACAAACAGGAAATATTTTTTCAGTGTGTTCTCTGGAAAAGTAGAAAATACTTTCTCCAATAAAAAGCTAATTTAATTTTTTCATGAAGCATTGTTCTGTCAGATGCAGAGATTACAATCAATCATTAAGGTAACTAGAGATTTTAATCTGCTTTGCGTTCAATCTCTGATTCAGTTTCAATTCCAGCCTCACCACAAAATAATACAAATACAATTACAATGCAGAGATACTGGGATTGCTGTGTACCTCAAAACAACCATTTGTAAAATAGCTCAGTAAAGACGCTGCCTAACTCATTTTTGATGCAGCAAAAATCTTGGCAGCCTTGAATTCAACTATGCTCAAATAGTTACTCAGTCTCATAGCTAGGATGAATATGCAAAGTATTATACTGCAATCAGTTGGTTTAAAGCCTGTTTTCACCAGCCTCTGCAGCAGCAGGGAACAGGGCCTCCCTGTCTGCGCCCGCAGCCAAGCCATATGCAGCATATGTTCAGCTGAGGCACTGCTGACACCCCCTGTCAGCATCTGGTAATTTTCCTAGCAGGGACAAGACTTACATGAAAGTTTTAACTCTGAAAGTCCTGAAGAGCCACAGACAAATACATTCCAGAATAATTGTTTTAACCAAAGATCCAGAGGTGCACTTTTGCAACCAGCCAATTTCAGCAGATTGCAGTATCATCTTTATACATGACTATACCAGGCCAAGAGAAGATGCTTCATTTATAAGAAATTCTGCTATCATTCAGCTCATAAACAGCTCCTCTTCAGTGTCCATCCTTCAGAGTCACAGATACTGCTGCCTAAGAAACACTGAAATAACAGCCCTCCTGCTCCATACGCAATATTTTGTCTTGATTTTCCAACACTTAAGCAAACTATTTTATACAAACGCTTGGAAATTATTCAAAATTGACTATTACATTTTTCATTGTTCTGAAGTCTAAGCCCTTCCTAAAGATTGCAATAAGACACTTCAACTTCTACTAAATGATTTAGTATCCCAATGAAGCATGTTCTCTTTTCTCACCAGTCTTGCTTTTCTCATTGTTTAGGGCACTGAAGCTACATCACTGTTACTAGTAGAAACCAATATGTCATTTTTGGCCAAATCTCATTTTACTGGAACCTCTAAGCTTTTGAGAGCTTATTAGTTCAGATTTAATGTGGTATTACATGAGAGAGAGTGCAATCCAGGCTTTATAGCAAGTATTAAACAGCTTTGCTAACACATAGTAATGAAAAGCAATTAGCATACAACCAAGCCCAGGCTCATTTCCCCTAAACCAGGAGCTGCTTTCCCAGGGAGGATATTGAGTTCTTGTGACTACTTTCTGCAGCAGTATTCTTACATGGGATCATGTGGTGGTTTCATCCTATGCTGAAAGTTTTGGAAAATACGTCACTGGCATCAGCAGCCCACTTTTGTTCCCATAAACTTCTACCTATTTCCCCACTTTCTCTTAATGGGTAAACAACTCTTAAGTGTTGTTAGCTTAGCTAATTGTGTTTAAAGTTACACAGAAACCTCTGTAATAAGACTCCAAAAAGCCCAGTTCTGTTTGGCTTTTTTGCTTATTCCCCAGAAAAAACCAGCAGACAACTTGATAGCTATTACTCCAAGAAAACTTGCTGTCTGCAAGTTGCTTAATCCCCATTTTACTTGTGTACTGATTTCATACCCTGAGTTCAGTTAGAGTACACTGCTAGAGCTGTGATCTTGCAAACGTTTTACATGGGTGATTCTCTGCTATTGTGTGCTTAAAATCACACTGATCTCAAGAGATAATCTACAATAAATGTGTATGCAACTGATAGTTTTTAATGGTGGGAGTAAGGGCAAAGGCAACACTGTGATTGCTTACTTTCGAAAGATACGTTTATTAAACACACAGGTGTATTTGAGTAAAAGAGAAAGTCCTCCAACAGTTCCTAGAGCAGAACTGTACCTTGGGCTTTGGCCAACCTAAAGTACAAGTCTGAAAGCAAAATCCACTGTTTGCAGGGGATACCAGGATAAAAATCAAAGAACATCTCTTTCCTTGCCTAGCAGGAAGAAAAGGCAGGAGCTGCAGTTTTGGGAGTAATTTTCCTTGTTTGTAGATAGAATTAAACTATATTACTTAAAGTTTTCAGGTATTGTCTTTTTCCTTGCAAACAGTGGAAGATTACAGTCTTCATCTCCATAAAAAACAATGAGAATAGCTTTTTAGAAGCAGAATGTTATCACACTTTTTCTATGCCAAATAAATCTGAATTTACAATAAGACCAATGAAAGAGTAATAGTTAATACTGTAGTTTGCACAGACTACTCCACATCCTGGTCTCATTAAGATACATTTGGTCAGCAACAGATCAACTTAGCACCTTTTGTTAAAGTCTGCCTTTCAAAATGCCTGGCTGATGGTACAGGACAGCACTCCAGCACAGTGCCATTGGAGACAACACGCTGGCAACATACTGCTGCCAGTGGCTAAGCTCTGTGGCTGGGTGGGCTTCTGCCCAAAAGGAGTCCAGGAAGCTGAGGTAATTAATGGTAGGGAACCTGCCCCTCGATGCCACTGCCAGTGGGATCCCCTTGAAGCCACAATGCACAAAGCACCCTGTTGCATGGTGTGTGAGCTCAGCGATGAATAATGCTTGAATGGCTTTGCGAGATGAACTGCACAGATTATCTGCAGCTCTGAAAACCATATACACATTAACAGAGTGGTAAACCACACTGCAGCCAACACACAAAACTTTCAGTATTAGTCTCAGTCATGGTTTTGCACTTAATTAGAACAACTAATAAAACCATAATTATAAAATGTAATTTATTACCACTATATATACCTAAATTGTTATGTCTTCCATCAGCCACTAACTACAAGATCTGAATAATATTTAATCTAAATCTATGAAAATCCATTGCACGAAATATTGTCCAGTTACAGTACAAACCTTGTTCCAGAAAACTTTCTTGGTTTTTGAAAGAGGCTGTTGTTGCCTGGATTCTGGGCTCAGTCCTGCTGAGTTTAAGTCCTTAAACACCACTGGGAGGAAAGAGGACTCAGCATGATCCAGAAGCACTCAGTATCTTGTGGGAATGAGCCTTAGTTAATATATAACAAACGGCTGCACAGTGGTGTGTGAAATCAACAAGTTAAACATACCCTTACAATAACTGTAACAGAGAAGAAAGAATATTTACAGGAATATTTCATTAAAATCTTTGTGTTGAAGAATCTTGTGTGTGGCATTCCTGCATATTTACCCTAGAAAAGCAAAGGTTTGGGAGTGTGCTGGTGAAAGCAAAATTAAGTAGTCAAGGCAGAAATAATCTAAAGTTGCAACCAGAGCTTTCTAGTTAAATATTGTGCAAACTGTGAGCTGGTTATTATCAGCCAGAAATCTATCCTGAGCAAGCTGCACCTGACAGTGTGGACAAAATGGATGACCCAGAGTGGCACACACTGAATACACATCTGTGAAAGTAAAATTAACAAGGAACCTCAAAACTTTATCACCCAGATCTAGTATTTGCAGCCGTCAGCAGCAGAATCAAATGCCAAAATCATACCTGGTCATTTACTGTAGCAGATGAAAGAGACAGAAATCAAAGATATAACTATGTCTTTGAGAGCTACAAAGTGGCACAGGAGGGTAGCCAGGTGGGGAGCAGTTATCCCAGTGGCAGAACAGTGTGGAAAACCAGATAGACACCTGCCAGAACGATGGGACATGTGCCTCCTTGGTTTTGCTGTGTGGTGTACAAGGAGTGTGCAACTAAACATTACCAGAGACCTGCATTTATCCCAAGACCTTGGCATCACCTAAGAAAATATAGAGTGCCCCTGTTTTGTGCTCTTCAGTCAGAAGGACCTGTACAGCTCCCTTCCATATGTTCCTATACAGAAGGAAAAGTTCTGTATAACAGACGATCTGCTAGAATGTGATTCAATCTTTCCTTTTCTTCCCTAGAAGAAATATCAACTTTTAATTTCTTTTTTTTTCTGAATTAGCGTAGAAAGATGTGAAGAATAACTGCAATTGGGAAGGCAAGAGAACACTAATTCAAAGAGAAATTAATTTCTGTCTAACAGTTCTTGCAGCTTTTCCATGAATAATCAAAATGAGAATTTTTAATTGCAACATCACATTCATTTCTTAAAAGTGGAAATGCCAGCAGGTTTCTTTAATAATAGATTTATATAACTGAGATAACTTTCAAAACCTAATCAATAATTTATAATTAAGTATGAGGCTTTGTAATATGTCTCATGCAATAATCTGAAATTCAGACATTATTGAATTCCCTGTTATGAGTTAAATTCGTTTTAGCGTAATGCTGTGCTGGAGTCCCAGTACCAAGAAAATTAACTGTATGAGAACGTAAAGACAGAAATACAACTCCAGAATATTTGACTTACACTCAAAGTATTCAATGGAAAGCAAGAAGTAAGTTCCTCACAACCATGCTCTTCTCATGCAAGACTAGGCTTTTACAATTTTAAGCCTTCTAAGCCAGACACAAGGTCCACTGAAGTTAAGGGGACTTTCCTCTGCTTCTGTAAAGCTTTAAGTAAAGATTATCAGAAAGACTAAGTCCAAGCAATTTTCTTGCCCTCAAATCATTCACCAGGGTACTCATCTAGGGTTCTGCCATATGAATGCTGATTTTGATCATGGTCCTGGAAGACAAGGAAGTGAAAACTACTACAAGATACCTTTGTGTTTTGAAATATTAGGAGAAACTGACATGCAACTACTACATGACACAAACTGATCTCCAGTCAATCTGCTACTCACGGAATAGCAGGCTGGGTTGAGATTGGAAGACATCTCTGGAGATCACACAGGCTAACCCCCATCACAGAAGGGTTGAGGCTGAAAGACACTTATGGAGGTCACCTAGTCTAATGACCCAGCTCAAAGCAGAATCAGCTAGAGCAGGTTGCTCAGAGCCATGACCTGTCAAGTTTTAAATAGTTTTTTGAAGTCTGAAAGGATGGAAATTTCACAGCCTCTCTGAGCAGTCTGTTGCAGTGTGGATCCTTTCCATGGGCTGCTGTCCTTCAAGAACAGTTCCAGCATGGGTCCCCTCCATGGACTTCAGTTCTTCAGAATCATCCTGCTCCAGCATCATTCCTCCATGGGCCACAGTTTCTGTTACGGGAACCTGCTCCTGAAAGAACTGTACCTCCTTCAGGAAACTTCGGTTCTTCCACTGTGGTCCTCTCCATGCTCTGCAGTGTGGATACCTGCTCCACTATGGTGTCTCCATGGGCTGCAGGAGAACGTGTGCCNTGTCAAGTTTTAAATAGTTTTTTGAAGTCTGAAAGGATGGAAATTTCACAGCCTCTCTGAGCAGTCTGTTGCAGTGTGGATCCTTTCCATGGGCTGCTGTCCTTCAAGAACAGTTCCAGCATGGGTCCCCTCCATGGACTTCAGTTCTTCAGAATCATCCTGCTCCAGCATCATTCCTCCATGGGCCACAGTTTCTGTTACGGGAACCTGCTCCTGAAAGAACTGTACCTCCTTCAGGAAACTTCGGTTCTTCCACTGTGGTCCTCTCCATGCTCTGCAGTGTGGATACCTGCTCCACTATGGTGTCTCCATGGGCTGCAGGAGAACGTGTGCCCTGGTACCAGAAGCACTGCCTCCCTCTCCTTCTCTGACTTTTGTGCTCACAGAGCTCTTTCTCACACTTTTTGTCTCACTCCTCACTGTCTGTGCAGTGTTTTGTCTCTTTCTTAAATATTTTCCCAGGGGCACCACCAGCTTCTCCAATGGACTCAGCTGTGTCCTACTGTAGAAGTGGCTGGAACTGCCTGTGTCTAGCATGGGGTAGCCCCACACCATCTTCACAGAGGCCACCCTATAGCCCCCCCCACAGGCAAAACCCTGCCACGTCAACCCACTACACTCTTGTATGTTTCCACCTGATGTTTGATTTGTCAGGAACTCCTTGTTCATCCATGCAGGCCTCCTACCATCCTTGCTTGATTTCCTACTTGTTCGACTGGAGCATGCAAGAGATGATTCTTGAAAATGAATCAACTGCCTTCTCTCCAGGATGTTATACCATGGAATTCTTCCAAGGAGATTCAGATGTGTAGGAAGATGCTGAAATAAATTCCAAAAACATCGCTGGACATACACCTTAAAAAATTCAGAGACTCAGCTGAAGTTTTAAAAAGCAGTTTCTGGTTCTGTTACCCTGCCTGCCTTTCAGTTGTGATGGGTCATTATCCACACCCTGCCAGTTCTCTTTGTGTTGCCCAGAGGCCTTTTGTTCTGTTGACGGGCCAGCTATTGGGCAGTGCTGTCCCCACCCAGGTGCTCTGCTGAGGGCTCCTTGGCCCTTCTCCCCTTTCTGTTCTGTTATCCCTCGTGGCTAAGGGGGGCAGTGCCAGGGCCCCAGCCGGCCGTGCCCCTGTCCCGAGTCCATTGGTTAATAGACCCTTAACCCTGCCTCTCCCTCAGTTTTCACCCAATCCAGCCGGACTGGGGGACCGCCCCAAAGGTCTGTTAATACCTGTGGATATTTTGAATAAAACAGCTTATTCTCTGCCTTGCAACTGCCTGGAACTCTTTGTCTCTCCCTCCCTTCTCTGCCCCCATGGAACCAAGGGGATAGCAGAGAAACCCTTCTCCCTTTCCCTCCACGCCGCACAGAAGAGACACTTTTTTCCTTAAAACTTGTACAGATGTGCCGCGACCTGGGTGCCTCCAGCATCCCAGACATTGGTGTTGAAAGAGGTGAAGTAACAAACAGGAAGGAGAGGTTTCCAGGAGAAAAAGAGAAAGGGAGAACAGCTGCTGGCAAGATGGCACATAGGCAGATATGCAAGTTCGGTTTCTGGACTATTACTCAAATATTAAAATGATGGTTATACTTGCTTCTTGTACCATTAGAAGGGGTTTCCTGGTTTTGAATAATCTCAATGACTGTAATACATAAATAATAAATTAATAATAATTTCTTAAAAGCATGCTGTCCTTGATTTTTTTTCTAGATTCTCTATGCGCCACTCATATTTTATGCTGTCATTCAGGTTTTATATAACATATTTAACTTACTCAACTTTTTGAGAAGCTGAAAAGTCAAAGCCCTACTGATGAATGCCACCGGTTCCCCAAATTTTTTTCTTCCTCTCTCAGTAGCCAGTGCACCAGGAAGTATTACATTCCGTGGTAACCTTTTCTCTAGTGGGTTACACAAGCATGTGACAATGAGGTATTTAGCCAGCTTGGCTCTTTTCTTCCTGGATAGCTAAGCTGTTCCATCAGCTGCATAAAAATGTTTTAACAACACAGCAACAAACCACCCAGCATGCCAAGGAGCCAGGGAGCCCTTGGTTCAGTGTGGGAGGTTACTTTTAATTACAAGGTCCTGATTAACGCACTGGAACAAGGCAATAGCTTACTTCAAACAGCTCCAAATCATTGTACTTAAAAATGCTGACCTTTTTGGTAAGCAAGGACAAGTGACGAAGACAAAAGGAAAACTGTTTTGGCTCTGAGTGAATTTGGAAGTTCTGCAACAGAACTTTGCAGAAACCCAGTAATCTATAAAAGTCAACTTTCAAACATCAATTTTGCAGTATCTTCAACAGCCACATTCTCCCAATTAGCAACCCAATTCCCAAATTGGTGATATCAGTCAGAAACTTGCTTTTAAACAAGGTTTCTGTATGTGATTTTTCTTTTAAACTTTTGCATTGATTTTATTTTTCGAGATAGTGCAACCTAACATATCCTCCTTCTCATTATTGTTATTTAAATCTGGTTTATTTAGTCTGTTAACTGGCTGAAGCATTTTACTGATGCCGTTTGCCCAGCGATAAACTGCTTCTTAGAAAAAGCATTCTGGCTGTAATTCAGCCTCTGCAACAGTATTAATGCAGGGACAGATCCTGGCTTCATTTGAAGCTCTTAGCTGCAGTTCTTCCATATGGAAGTAGAACATGAAATTATCATAATTAAGAGCTAGTCAAAAATCCAAAAGAATAAGGAAGTACACTCCTCATCACAGAAATGCTAAGCATGGTAAAAATTAATCCAGGAGCTTTGGTAATTTCCTTCATTAGAAACAAGGAAACAACTGACAAAACGTGGGCTAAACTCAGCAGCTGCTGCAGGGCTGCCTCAAGAGAGTACCTGCGCGAGTTGCTGAACATCTGAACTTTGAACATTACAACAGACTCTTATTTACTACTGCTGCATGTGCATGGGAGCCTTCTTTATTTTCTCATCCTAGGAAATGGAAGGCATATGAAAGAGAACAACTTCAGAATATGTAAGCAGTGCTGGAAAATTTAATCTAGAGCCATAGTAAAATTGAAATCACTGAGATGATTAATTTATGAAAATCTCTACTCCTTAATTTAATCAGGAAAACAAATTACAAAAGTTGACCAAGATAAAGAATGAATTACTTATTAAAGCTAACAGGGTGCAGCTGATGCCTTGTAGTTAAGTCACATTCACTTTTAGCTAGAGTTCGATGGGCCAGTCCAGTAGGAGGTTTGGGTGAATGAAAGAAATCAGTTGGCTTTAAATAAGACAGCTGGTTCTTGCACACACCAAATTTATTTGATGCTACCTGTGCACACAGCAGTGGGAAAGTTGGCCTCCCAAACCCAATGCTGATGGCCAGGAGCATATGTCAGGTAGGCCCTGTGTAGATGCAAAGCCAAGTTACAGTGTCCTTAAAATGCTCTTGAATTTGTTTAACATAATTAATCAAATCCAATATGTTTTCAGGGAACATAAAGCATTTGCATAACACAAGATAAAAATATGAAAAGAAAATAAAGAAATGCCAAATACGACATTCTGATTGTCTAACAAAATCCTTGGATGTGGTCAAAGAGCTTTGTCTTGAAGCCAAGCTGCAATTGGTCCCACAGCCTGACTGCAACTGCAGTTCAGGCACTTTCCAGCTGACATACAGAGGAAAGATGTAACACAGAGACACAAATCTCAGACATAAGTGATACTGTCCAAGTGCTAATCTCTCTCATCTACCCCTGCCCTGAGCCAACACACAGCTTGGAGGAAACTGTATGTATTAGCAGGGATTGAATTTGCTCCTGGCTGGACCCAGGATAAATGAGCCCCTGTAAAACTGTAGCTACCAGCCTTTCCTGGCAGTTCTTGTGTGCCGAGTACCCCTCAGCATTTATGATGAATCTCAGGCTCTGTTGGACTGTTATACCAAATGACTAATCAAACCAAGCTCTCAGTACAGTTGTGTCTCCATTTATGGTCAACCTACTTAAGACTCAAAATATTCTCATAAAACGTACACAAAATTTATTCAAACTCAGAATCAAATATTGCTATGGAACATGTGGTGAGAGCAATACTGAGATTTACTGCTTCAAATATTAAGTGTCCTGAACAGAGATCTTAGACAAAGACGAATTTTTTAAAAAATGTTGGAGCTTTTCATTAGCAAGAGGCATAACATTCTTCTTCCCCTCAAGTTTCTCCAGGAAGACAAAGAAGGGAAAGAGACAGAGGAATGTTAAATGATGTAATATCTTAGACATATAATTTTTGGTAATGATGTAGGTACTTTCCTTGTTAACTTGGCACTGTGTGCCAATAGTGTAAGTACATACAGATTTAGGAAGCTTTGTTTGTTCAACAGACTGGCTGTTGAAATCTGCATTGCGCTTGGAGCTGGATTAAAATTGTATGACAAGTAACTCTTCTTATCTCAATAACATGTATTGTTATCTATTATCTTGGCTCCATGACACTTCAGGGAGCAAAAGTAAGCCATGTTTTGTCTTCCTATTGAATACTGTCATGTTTTACTGATATGAATTTGGGGGTTAGTCCTGTAAAACCTTTTCCTTCTCTTTAAAATAATCCTGCTAGTACAAGCGAAACAACTTCTCCAGGACCACATGCAGACATACAATGTCAATACTTTGAGAACAACAGCAAAATCAAATTCTCAAAGGACCAAATAATAAAAAGGACGGTCTGTCAGAACAGATAATTAACCAAAAGTAGACATTTCATGTGCATTATCAAGGATGACTAATGAGTGTTCCCAATAAGGACTGATAACCATATGACTGAGAAACAGAAAATGTGATGCTTAGGTTTAAAAAACAGGAGATTTGCCTGGGAAATTAACCAACTGTTTAGTCTGACTCTGAACTTCATAAGATTTTACAGTCAAATCTGAAGGAAGGATTGGCCAAGAGACTGGGTGCTTTGTTCCAAGTGCAGAGAAAACATGTACCATAAAGAAGTAGATGACGGAAGACAGGAGCAGTAGCCATGCACAGTGAAAAGAGGAAGGTTAGGTAATTTCAGGGATCAATCAGGGATCCAGGAGGGAAAAAAAAGTGATGTGATGGTCCTCATGAATGCAGCAGTAAAGGTAAGCACCACTAAGGCCCAAAGAGATCACTGTGACTGTAATTAAGCAGCGCTTTGCCTCTGCAGGGACACTGGGCTGCAGTCGCTGAGAGACTGTGACCCCTTCTCCCTGTCTTGAAGTTTAAGAAGCCTGTTCTGTATGGAGCTATAGATTAGGAATCAGTGAGAGAAAACACAGTTACTGCAGAGTAACATGTTTTTATAGAGAAATAAACCTTGCAGAGATAACGAAGTCTGAGTCACAGACAGTTTACCTCCCTACTTCCTCCTGATACAGCCCTGTGCCCTAATGGGGGTAACTCAGTAGCTTTCACTACTGTTTTAATTCATGGTTTTTCCCTTGGTACTATCTGGTCATTCATCACCACCAGATACTTCTTCTCTAAAGAAAGTCTTGTAATTTTTCTCTGATCTATAGCTACTCAGCCCAGCGTTTTCATCTGAGGTGAGATCCTCAAAGATAAATGATTTCCTCCTGACTCTTGTTTGTTTGTTTGTTTTTACCTTTTTTGGTAGAGGGGCAGAGGGCAACAAATTGTTGGGATTTTTCCACATGGATTCTTTTTCAGACGGTCAGTATGGCTCAGCTGATGGCCCAAAGAATCAATTTGGCCTGCCTTTTCTGCCAAAGTTCACAGATAAAGGATACAAACACATCTGAAAAGCCAAAAAAAAAGCTTCTGTTTTTCCAGCCTCCACCTTGTGCAGCACAAGGCGACTGAACTGGCCACTCTTAATGTCCTGAGATCTGCAGTCACACCACTTCTCACACACATAGGGTTTAACATGTAGGAGCTGTTTAAACTCTGCCAGGAAGGTCAAGGGGAAGACATAACCAATATAACATACTATCTTTCACATTCTCATCACTTACCTACTACATCTGCTCAGTGTTTCATCATTAAAATTGTATGTGTTTGTACTTGTGTGTATGTAATTATCCATCACAGCATTGTTAGATTAATACAGTATAAGATCTAAACATGCATGACATGAGCCAGATTCACTCCTTGACTCCATGCTTATCTAAGTATTGTGCAATTCTACAATACACTAGGGGAGAGCCATCTTTCAATTTTCTGCAGGAAAAAAACCCTTTTCTTTAATAAGTGGTGCTAGCCATTAAAGCACTACAGAGAGTGATAAACCTGTCACAACTAGAAATCAAATATCTGAATCAGCAGATTCAAACTTGTGTGATTTTTCTTCTTGCCTCACTTTATTAATTGACCAGTTGTGCCAGATATTTTGCCTACATCTAAATCAGAACAAGACTTAATTTCAACGGTTCAGGTTGTGCAATTTGGGATACTAGTTTTACACAGTGGAGATTTACATTGCCTTGGCTAACTTTTAAATATACTGCTTTCTGAAACTAGAGGTTTCTCTGTGAGCAAAGTGTCTGTCTGCTGCCCTAACAGTGTGAAGTACGCACTGATTTCCTTGAAGATGGGGTTGGTTTGACAGTTTCAGAAAGGGTCTTGAGCCTGCCCCTACTAAATCAATTCATTAAACAACTGCCATTCAAATGCTGTCCACGCTTCATGGAGCATATGAAGATTACTGCTGCTGCTGCTCTATACTGCCACAGGAGCTCACCCACAGCTGTAATTCTCATCTAGTTGGGAAGCTTGTTAAAACCCTCTAATTAAAACCCTCTATGGTCTTATTCAAGTCCTTCTCACAGCCCTTGACCTTTTCCCCTCAGCTGGGACACATACAGGTGTGACAGTCGTATCACAGCAGGCAGGAAAAGCATTACAGCGTCCAGGTCCTAGAGACTTCATTTTCCTGTAAATACTTATGTCTTTGACACTTACTATTGTGTTGAATAGACTACAGTGGTACTATTTAATGAAATATGTATCTCCTGTCTGCTTATCTGAAATTACATAACTATTATTGACTTGGTGAAAAAAAGAAAAACCCACAAAGCAAATCAAACAAAAAAAAAAGTAGAAACGCCGCAATCTGGACTCATTAATTGGGCAGGGAATAGACAAAGATACTGCATCCTCACTTGTTCACAATAACAATTTTTAAAGCCTCACAGAACAGAAATATTTCTGATAAAGTCACATTAAATTAATCTAATAATCATAAATAATTTCTATGTGAAAAACATTCATGCAGCTCATTAAGAGGCACTAACTTTTTATCTGAGTAACAGCCTTAGTTTATCAAAGCTGCTGCTTCATAAGCTCTTGGAAATGAGTTCTACGTGTGTCCTTCTAGGACTCTGGAAACAGAATATGCAGAGAGAGCACCATCAAGGACTGACAAACCACATTGTTCCTTGTGGTTTGGAATCTAAAGGAATCTATTTAGATGACAAAAGCTGCACCAGAAACAAGGACTGAAACACATACAGTAAATAGGTGATGTTCTTTTCAAACCTTATAGCACAACAAGTTAGTACTCTTATGAGAGGAGAAACAAAAGCATGTAATTAGATATGTGATTCTCTGGGAAGATTTGTGGCCCCTCTGAGACCAGATGACATGTAATGACATTATCAGGAATGACATTGCAAAGTGGAAGAAAGGTGATAAGTACCAATTAGTCACTCACAACTTTGGCATATTTAATTGTTCCGAATTAATTTGAGATTTGTTTGCTGATTGTACTAAACCACAAAAAGGAAAATATTTTGGAAAGGATTTATAATGCCTACAAAGAAATCTTCATTTCCAGCTCTCCCTGAGAAGTGCATCCTACTTGGTGCACTGTGTCTTCAGGAGTTATGCCCATCAATTTGTTTCACCTAAGGTCATGAAAGAGGAGGGCAAGGAAAAACCTTCTCAAATAGTACATTCTTCCATCCAGTAATGTAGTCTGATTGGAAGAGGAATTAGACCATTTGCCAAGAGTTTCTAGTTGGCAGGTGACTGAGCCCACCAGAGGCTGCAAGGAGCCAACAAGATATCTTTGCTGGACTGCAATTTTCCAGGCATAAGTTAGGGGCCTGAACAGCTGTGGAAGGAAATGGCAGGCGGGACCAATGGCCCTGGCACAGAGCACAGAGCGTGTGCTGCATCCAGGGGGAATGTAGGGTCTGACCCACTCCCTCTGATCCCCTTGCAAATCCCTACTTAAGTGAAGAGATGTAAGTTAACGCCATAGTTTTACTGGTAAGTTTTCACATGTATAGAATTCCCTACACAGCACAAATTATTCTAATTTTAGGATTTTGCTTTATAACCATTTAGAAATCTTAATTTATCTATCAATCACACCTCAAGACTTAAGCTCATGGGCACACAGCTGTCAAAAGGCTTCAAGAAGAAATGTGAAAGGGAAGGGGAGAAAAGCAACCCTTGTGTTAAGCTCTGTACAGGCAGGAGAACCACTGGGCACTTCTACAGCTGCTTGTGTGGATTAAAAGCACTCAGAGCTCTGCATGAATGTTGCATACTCTGTCGGTAGCAAAGCTGGAACCCCAGGTAGCAATTTCTCCTTCATGGGACATCACTGTGAAGCCTGAGGTATTCCTTAGGAAACTTGTCATGACAGGGTACTCTCAAGGTAAAGTTTGGAAGGAACAATGGTCCCCAAAGTGGTGGCAGAGCCAGAGGGTGGCAGAGGCTCGCCATTGTAAGCACACATGAAAGCAGCCGCAGGATCCAGGTAGGAGAGCAGGAGTGGACCGGGCTGGATGAGATGTGTCATGGGGAAGGATCACCACACCAGAAGAGGTTGAGGAGAGCAAGGGATGGGGAGGAGAGATTTGTAAAGAGGGCAGAGAGGCTTCTGGGTGGTGATTGAGAGGGAAGAGAGAGCCAGCAAGGAGAAGCTAGAATCCTTTCCCAAAGGATTCATCTCTCCCTGGCAGTGAGGGAAAATTTAGGGAAATATGCAGATAAAGGAACAAAGAGCTGTAGTAATTTGGAAAAGGGAGACAGGAAAAAAATGTCATTGAAATAGTTTTTCACTTTTTTTTTTTTTAAGAGTGAGTAAGACCAAAGTAGTGCCAGATGCTTTCAGCTCACAGGACCAGCCAGTTCACCTGAGGTCTATGGCCTTGACAGCACTGAGGGTGGTTTATATTCCCTGACATAAACCATTCATGAAAATTTCCCCAATGTATTAAGTGTAAACAAGCTTTCCTTTTCCATAGGTAAGTATTTCTTTCTGCCACTGTAATTTCCTCTCCTAAACCAAATATTTGTGTGTGTGGAACCACAGAAAGAAAACAGGTCTCGGGCTTCCCACTAATTACTGCATTTCCCAAGAGTTCTCCTGCAGTGTCTGGAGCCAGGGTCCCCTGTCACACGTTCTATTTTGTGGAGTCTTTCCATTTTACGACTTTTGAAGCAACTGGTTGTGTTTATTGATCTTTCCACACAGCTGTTCTTTTCCTACAGGAGCACCGAGATGGATTTTCTGTTGTTCGGTACATGAGGCCACCTACAATTCTGTTACAGGGAGTCGACGAGGCAGAAGATTTTTAAGACTCAAGAGTTTGTGGGTGTAAAGGAAACAGAAAATGCTACAAACCGGCGTCACTTTCACGGTAAAAAAGTGCTTGTGTGATGAATTCCAAATTCCTGTCAGCAAACTAGCCCAGATGAAACTGTTACGTGTGATACATAAGGATGGGGTGGAAGAATTGCCAGAGATCTATGCTGGAAAATTAGGGATGAGACGTGGGCAGCTACACAGGAGGACAGTGGAGCATCTGCACAGAACAACTTCAGCTACACACGGGCAGCTGCCAGCACATCTCCTCATGACCCAGACAATACTGAATTCCCCTCAGCAACTTCTACCATTCCTCACCCATCCTAACTAATTTCTAAAACATATCAGACATGAAAAGGAACGACCTCACGAGACCTATCTCACGCAATAATAAAAAGCACAAGCGCTCATGACCCCCAAATAACCCCAAAATGGGGATAGCATCACTCGACCATGGATTACGTTTCAGGCTTTTCCGCGGGCCGCAGCCCTACGGGACCCCAGAGCCGCACACCCCTGAGACTGCGGCCGGGGCTCAGCTCCAAGGGGTGCTCCTGGCAGCCCGCAGAGCCCCCGCTCCCGCCTGGCTGCCTCCGGAGCTTCCTTTGGGACATGGCAGCGGCGGTCACGCCTGGAGGACCGGGATGCTGGTGGGCGCTCGTAACTTGGGGAGAGAAGGGGGAAAGAGCACGAAAGGAAACTCTTGAGAACAAATAGCTGTCTTACCTCTCTGCCGACTCTTCAGCAAGCTCAGCGGACGCTTGCACGTACAAATCTCTCCCCAAAAAACAGATTAGGAGGTCCGCTCAGCACAAAGGAAAGCTCTCGTTCTCCTCCGAACCGCCCCTTCGAGCAGGCGGGTTGCCCTCGCAGAGTAAGGAGTCCCAGGCCTGCCAAGGGCTCGGGGGTCCCCGAAGGCGCCGCCGCCCCTGGAGCCGTTCCCTGCCTGCGCCGTTCAGGGGGAGGAACAGCTGGAAGGGTGTCAGCACAACACGCTCCATAAATTCTCCCTCAGCCTTCTGCAGACGTAAGTCCTTGAGAAAAATGCCTAAATCCCGTCGTTTGTTGACATAGTAACCACATTTAAGTTTTTGCCCCTTTCAGAAGCCCTCTGCATAAAACAATTCATTATGTGAAAGATTTATCCAGCCTGCAGCGGGCTGGTTTGTGTGAGTTTATTTGTTCAAGGGACAAATAAAGAGACTGAACGTTTATACACCAGAGACTTCCCACCCAGACCAAGGGGTTGTTTCATTACAGCAGATAATATTAAGGACTTACAGAAGTCTTTGAAGGAAATGTATTGCCAATTAAAAGGGAAAATTCATTATTGGGAGTAACAGCCCATTTCTAATGTGCCAGTGAAGTAAAATTTTAAGAACTTTTCGGGAGGTCACAAAATGTTTTTGTGTTTTCCCGTCAACTTATTCTTGTATATTTATCAGATTCCTCCAAAGTCGCTCAAAAGATTTTAAAAGTTTCCAATAAAATTTGTAAAGCCACAGCAGATACTGTGAGAAAGAGCAGAGGGTCAGAAACAAGTAAAGCCTGTGGAAGACTTTGCTTTCCCAGACCTATGGGGATGAGCCCCATGGAGATGAGCTCTTTAGTCTCCGGGTGGTGGAGAGAAGGAAGATAAAAGAGAATTGTGCTGCAGGCATCACGTGGGGTTTAATGGGTTTTAATGCATCCCCTCATCCAAACTGCTGCCACCTTACACCCTGCATTCAGATTTCTAGCCCTTTTACTGGTCATTTAGGCTATGGAGGCAGCCTGGCAGGCATGTGCAAACCGTGTTGCCCTGCAGGGCTTTTTTGACCCCAGTTGCAAAAGGGTGGGAGTGGGGGGTAAAGTAACAAAACCCCAAGCTTGGTACTTGGAGTTGAAAAGAGCTTTACAAGCAATGTTTCAGTGTTTTAACTCAATATTGCCTTAATAAAAACTGCCTGATTTACAAATATCTGTAAGGACCTAATTGTGTATTAATTTACTAGAAAAAACTTTTCTTTGATCACGGCTAAATGCGTGCTTAAATTCGGAAGAAGCAGGGCAGCATAAAGCATGAGAGATCTAGCATTTTACAAGTTATAACCCCTTTTCCTCCAAACTAGAAATTCATTACATAACCTCGCCATCAACACGTCGACACCCTCTTCTTCCCCACCTCCTATCCCGTCCCCATCCACCCACCGCTCTCTCTCAAAACAAAACAAAACAAACAGAAAAACCCAAGTTAGTTCTTTTTTCTGTGTTGTAGCTGAGAATCATTTCCTGAGCTGTCATTTAAATGAGAAAAGAGAGAAAGAAAGGAAAAGGTCTAAATGGGCATTCACAGCTTTGGAATTCTTATCCTTTGAGGATGTTATATCACACTTTTGAAAGGATAGATTCTGAAATACGGTTGCAGCATCATTAAGTATTTCTCAGACTATCATCAGCTAATATCCTGACTTGATACCAAATGTGTGAATGCTATAATAAATGTTGTAAATGTTTTAAGAAACTATTCAGTATTAGGAAATTTGCAAAGTTCTGTCACAAAACCATGCTGCTGTGTATTTCACTGTGTATATGAAGATAAAATATTTTCAGAAGACAAGGTTTGATTAAGTTTTTAAAATAATTTTAAGCAGTTCCCAAAGGGTGGATCACTAGCCACCTGCCCTGGCTCCACGAATAGGTCAGGGAAACCCATGGAACAACTGAAAGTGTTTGTAGATCTGGTAGACCTGCGTGTCTGGCCAGGTCTTCTTTGGACTCGCTGTTGAGTTCAGTTTGACACTGCACCTGAGCAGCTGGTGAGCATGAGCTGCAGGATTCAAGGTGTCACCCTCCTTTTTTCCTTGCATCCCTTGCTAAGTCTGTATTTAACCTTGCAGCACACCACACCTGGAGCCACTGGGGCAGCCGACTCAGTGAGCTGATCCCCTTAAAAAACAGCAGACCTCAAAGTCATCATTTTCTGTTTCATCAACTTGTTAAGCTGACTTGGTTACAGTTGTGCAACTGCTGGATGCAGTGCAGGTAGGTGGGTGGGCAGTGCAGCGGGACTGCAGAACAACAGCCCCCAGTTGCACTAGATTATATGTAATATTAGATTCCCATCTAAGCTTGTTTGTGCTTGTGCTCTCTCAGTCAAACAGGACAATTCTCTTTCATCATCCTACAGATTGTAAACCACTGGGTATAGAAAATCAAGGTCTTCACAAACTGGAAAACTCAACTTTGAATAATATATCATCATCTAGCAAAAAATGATAAAATATACAAGAAGTAAAGAAGATTAATTTCTGTACACTGTGTATACCAAACAAGTACTCTGATGTTATCAATATTATAAGCACTGAAGTCACTCTTCTTTCTGTAAATTGAGCCCAGATTCATGAAATAAGCTATCAATTGGGAGTGGGTATAGGATGTGAAGTGGTATATATTCTATATTATTTTTCGATATCTTTTATGCTATGCCTATTTAGCTTTGTTTTTTCTGGATCTGTTTTTGACCAAAATGTGAACATAACCTGCTTGGACTCTTTAGTTGGAAATTATATCATAATTACACTGTCTTACCACACATAGATAACTAAGAATTGTAGTAATTTGACAACACCATCCGTAGGATTTCATGAGATAAAAGAAAGTTGCATAAGCACACTGATGAACCACTACACTGATGAGACGGCAGAAAAGTCCTGTGGCCTTTTGTAACGGTGTTTTAGAAAGCAAAGGAGTGAAGAAGTACGAGAAATAGGCTCTGACCCAGAGCTTCGAGCATAAAGCATTAGCAGCTGCTTAGTGCTATGTTTGCAAATGCTCTGGTTCCTGTAGAAACACCTAATCCTTCCTGAATTCTGGCCAGCATTTATGGTTAAGTGCAGACAGTAAAAGGCTATTCTGGATTATCTGCTTCTTATCTGTATAGTCCGTTTTGTGTGACAATGGATCTTCGACTAGAATTTTAAAGCTTAATTATTCCGGCCACGTATTCAGCATCTATTTACATTGCAATGTAAAGACCTCTCTGGTGGGGAACGCAAGGTGGGGTGGGAAGTGGGGGTACTGCCTTAGCCGTAGGGAACAAAACAAGGCAAGGAAGGAAAGCACAGGAACCCACAAAGCCCTTAATGCAAATCATAAACTTTCTATAGGTATCCTTGAACTCTCCTATAGAATGTGATACTGATTTATGTTCGACTGTGGAAGTCTCAAATATACTTTCAACAGTGTGTGGAGGGATTAGCAGATTGTCAGAACTGGGGCTTAGAACTTCTTTCTATTTCAGGGCTGACCTCCTCGATACTCTGCTCTGACTGTAAACTGGGTTTTACAGAATCATTTCATTAGGATCCTACTCAGTCCACAAGACAGAGTCCCCCAAATGCCACAAAATACTAAGGCAATAGAAGCACACAGCAAATAAGAAGATTTACAGTCCCCTTTTTGAAAAACCAAAGCTGAAAATCCTGGGGTTTTGAAGGGATGCTCATTACCCAAAGCAGATCAGTGAACTGAGCTCATTTTGTGGCTATTTCACTTGCTCAAGTTTCCTAAACTTTTTACATGTACCCCTGTTCAATATGGTGTTCTGGAAAGCATCTTGGTATCACCTTATGGAACTTTATTGAATTTGGGCCCTAAATACCATAGTGGTGGATATATCAGCTATAGCAAATAGACCAAGTCTGAGGAGGCAGGTGCTCTGTATTCAAACAAGAGTGCAAGAGCAATGTACTTGCTCCCTACACCTCTTGATGATGAAGCTGTGCCCATCATGGCAGCAGTTGCTGAGGAAAGAGCTGTCCTCTTTATAGCAGAGCTGGAGTTTGTCTGACTTCACCATTTCCTGATTTATCTCAGTGAGCAGAAGAATCTTAATTTTCTTCCTGTGTGATTGTTTTACCCTGTATTAACTCCTTGACCTGCTCACCACAGAGTCAAGTCGAGCCTCAGTGTTGCTCCAAGGGAAACAGCAGGAGTGCACTGAAGTGGAAAGGGGAAAGGAGCTACCTGACACTTTTTGGCAGTAGCTATCTTTTAGCCCAGTTTGAATATACTGCTTGACTGTACCCTTAGGACACAGTCAGAGATGTTGTCCAGACCACATGTGAACAGGGTTAAGAGGTTATTTCTTTATCCCTCTCACACTTCCATGAAAGTGAGTGTCTCCTCAGATCTGCCAATAGGGTGGCACATTTTGTCTGCCCCTCTTCTCAGCCTCAAAATTTACTGGAAAAAACATCTCCTATGAAAATCCCTGAGGCTAGTACAGACCATTTTCACAGAACTGTGCCAGGGAGTGATGAAATGAGCAATTATATCACTGCATCAGAGGGTAAGGTTTCACAAGGTGCATGCTTTAGTTAATGGCTTGTTACCACTGAAACAGGGCAGAGTCTCCTCTCTCCCTCCTGGCCAGTGGTGTTCAATCCAGCCAGCTCTACTGTTCCTCTGACTGTTTATGAACCAATTCAGCTCACTCAACTGATAGAAAATGCTTTTTTTTTTGTTTTCCCTGTTTTTCTACAGCCTGTGAGATGAACCAACTCATGCTGGACTGGCAGAGCATTTCACAACATACAGTCAGGAACCAGGACTATGCTTGGATTGGAGTGCATCCTGATGGGAAAGAAGAGGAAGAAGGATTTAGTGTATAGTAACATCTTAACATGGATCAGCTGCAGCCTTCCATTAACAATAGCTATTATTTCTATTTCCTGGCTGAACCTGAGGTCTCTCCCAGCACACAATTTACAAGCCGTGTTAGATAGATGGATGGTCTCTCCAATGCTGGAGACCTTTCATCTCCTCTCAAGGAAAAGCTCTTTCTTGACATAGACAGGAACAACTCCCATTAAAGTGTTAATTTGTTTAAAGCTGCTGTGCAGCTCTTTTGCCCTTCGGGGTCCTGGGAGCTTTGAATCACCAAGGTGATGATTTAGATGATACAATACTTATACTTGAACACACTGCAGAGGACTCTGGTGGCAGAAAAGTCAGGAAAAAGCAGCAGAAGATTAAATGCTCTCTTTCCATCGAACCTTGTTACATTCACTTGAATTCCTGCCTTCTGATTTACCAAGTTACCTTATGATTCTTGACTGCTTTGCTTGCAAGCCTATGCCAACTCTCACCCCAGCCATAGTACAGATGCTGACACCAACTTTCCCCTCCTCGCTGGCACTTGCCTGCTAATGAAATACAACTGCACAGAGGAGGAAGGAAACTCAGGGAGTGTCAAATGCCAGCCTGAGTGCCAGAATAACATAGCAGGCTGGTGCAGTCACCCCTGGCTTTGCTTCAGAAGGATTTGGGGAATGTAACCTACTTTTTGTATTATATTTTGTAGCAAATACTTGGAGGCTGACATTCTGCCTCCTCCCTTGCTGGCTTTTGCACTGTTGAGGTTGCTGTAGCTGCTCATGCTTCAAATGGGGCTGAACACTTGTGAGAGTGATGTCAAATTAGTTTCTAAATGTCCTGCTTACAGGAAGGCATATTTTAAAGAGGTAGTTTGCCTTCTAAAAAGGACAATCCTTTTAAAGGTCTCCCAACATTACTGTTCAAGTCTCTTGCTCAGCTGACCCAGCAAGCTGAAAGATCAGTTTGCATCATGCCTCAACTGACAGTTTTGGATTTCCTCCTTTAGCCGTGAATCTTCTGGATAAGAAGTGCTCAGAGAGGCAGGTCCTGGAAGCTGCTTGCTTTCCCCAGTACAGCCTTCTTTTGACACAGCATGAATCAATCAATCAATCAATCAATCAATCAATATTGGAACATTGTTCTTTAAATAGGTAATATAGCATGTAGCCCAAACTGTGATACCAACTCCATTAGAAACTTCTGATCACTGAACCACTGAAGTTTAAAGTTTGTCTGTCACAGAAAGGTCTTTTTGCTATCCTTTCTTCCCCTTCCCATCCATCGCCATTTCCACATTCCTCCCTCTCCCTATTCACTTGTCCTGACTGAATTCTCTGCTGTTCTTGTGAGTTGAATTGGCTTATTTTGTAATTGGAGCAGTGCCAGAGCTGGCAACAAGGCAAGTAAGAAGGATACATGGTGAAGGGAAGTGGGAGGAAGAATGGATGAAGAAGCTGGATTTCACTCTTTCCCAATACACAGCCTAATAGAGTCAGAAGGCAGGGCAAGGCATGAAGGGTCTAAAAGCTACAGATAGAGTGAAGGTAACAAATCATCCTGTGCTTGTGCCTGCACAGAATGCTGTAGTCTGAGATGCTCCCAGAGAGTAGCTGTTTGCCCATCCTGGTTATATACAGGTTCAAGCTGACATGAGAGCAAAGAGCTGACCATTGTTCACTTTCATGTTCTAAGCAGTTTTGGCATGAGCCCAAAGGTCTCCACTGCTCTCCACTCATGCTGCATTCAAGCAACCACAGGAGGAAAGGGTGGTGTGAGGCTATGAGAAACGTATCTAATTTGTCTGTCTGTGCCCATTAAGTAAAGCCCTCTCTTTTTCTACATGGCAACTCTCATTCTTTGACAAAGCACATGGATAAGCCTGGCTTTTCAGGCTCCTGGGAACACCAGGCAGGAGAGCAAACCCTCACAGAGCCTGCAGTGATGGTGAGCTGTGTGGACGTCAGCTGGTGGCTCCCGTCACACTCCCAGGGATTTGCCACGCAACTTGCCTTACTTGGATTTTCCCATTATCTGGACTATCCCATAGTGGAGGGCTGATTAGCTATCTAGCTACAGTGGTTTCACCCAAAAAATGACTGAGGAAAACAAGCCCCAAGCACATAGAGTTTGCCATTTCTCAGCTACCATGTGGGAATAGAAAGCCTTTGAGAACCCAGCCCAAAAGACCTAGCAGTGTCTGTGCTGAGGCCCTGGCAAGATGACTTCATATTTTCCTGCCCCAAGGCTTTTTAAGCAATATGTATGTAAAAGCTGAAGCTGAGTATATTTTAAACTTATCAGTCCTATATGTAGTCAGTGCCTTATTAGATTTCCAGCAATGCAAAGGGACTAGCAGTTAATTTAGAAGCTACCTGGAAGTAGCTTTTTCATTTTATATTCACTAGTATTTTTCCATCTTGCTCCATGTAACTAAATTAAGTGTTCTGGTAACAGTACTCAGAACAGTGGAAAAGCCAACATATTAAATAAACTTGGCCACCTCTCATATTTGACATGCCATCTCTTGCTCACAGACTGTAGGTTTAAATGCCTGGCAGCTGGAGCCAGGACACAGAGCAGAGAGTCCTTGGAATTCACTCTTTCTTGCTTCACTTGAATCTGAGTCTGTCAACCTTTGCTCTTATCTGTTCACCAGGGCAAGAAACACAGAGCTCTTTTGCACGGTACTTCAAACACTATTCTGCAGCCCAGATGGTTGGAGGCCTACTGGGAGCAAAGGAGAAGAGTTGGTTTAGAACTACCCTGAGAAGTTTTCGAACCTCAGGATTGCAGGAAGACTTCTGTACAACAGCAGGGTACTGCCACCATCCAGTCCAGCCACTACACTGCCAGGATGCCACGAAAATCAGGAGGAATTTTTTTTCTGGATTGCCAGTATAATATTATTCTGAACATAACTTGCTCACGGATGGATATAATGAAGTTATAGTCACATATTCTTTTCCATCCTCAGCTGTCAGTTAGAGGTGAGAAGCTGATCTCCCAAGTTATCTGCCCCTGGAGCCTGGCAAGGCAGTGCAACATTTGTGGCCAAATAGTCCAGAGCAGGGCCACAACTCATTTGCTGGCTTCTGAGGGCAGGAGCAGGTATTGGGAACGAAGTGGTCTCTTGTTCAGAATAGAAAACTCTTTAGTCTATGGGTGTTGTCTTTACCATTCACACCTGTACTGACATCCCACTGTGTGAGTGCACTCATCAAATCCAAAATCAAATTATTTAGATGACATTTACTCCCATGAATAGGTGCTTGATTACTTTCTTGAGGAGTGTTGTGGAAATATTCTATTAAGGAAGGTGAAGCAGAACCACTGACAGATCAAAAAAGTTTAGTGGATCCCTACAGAGTTTGATAACATCATAAATGTGAAGATAGTTTTGCTGTTCTTCTGATCCTATGGAAACTCACCCTTTGTAGCTTCATTAGGTCAGCAAAGCCAGTGCATCCTCTCACTTGTGATCTGTGGAGCATATCCCATCAGGGTTTTATCTTCTGCCCTTCTGTGAGTGGCTGACACTGCCTGCTTATCCCTGCTCACAAAAACACAGCTCAGCCCAACCTTCACAATTCACTCCAGACTTTTCCTGGAATAGCTCTCTGAGTTGCAGGGGCCCCAGTAACATTTTCACCCTGTTTTGCTAAGTAGCAGTCATGGCTCCTACAGTCAATCGCATTGGGCCACACATTTAGTTGTCAGTGAGTCAAATACAGTGGCTGTCAGATCATAATCAAGCTGGTGCTGCAACCACCAGCCAAATATCAGTTCACACAGGACCTCAGCCTCCTAAAAGCATAATTTTCTCTTTTGTAGTAGGGCAGTTTTCTGAACTAAGAGCTCAGCACATGCTGTTTATACAGTCACAGGAAACTACACACAACACAGTATTTTTGTAGGGATGTATGTTACTGTCAATGGGACAAAAAACCTCTTTGTTTTAGAAGAAATTTTTTAAAACCCTAAACTTAGTGCCATTTACTTTGGCTTTCTTGTCACACCCTAAGGTTTTTACCTGTGTGGATGAGAATTTACGCTGTTTGGGCCCCTCAAAGAAGTGATTGCACTGATCAAGCCACTCAAAGTTTGCTTACAACAATGGCTTCCCCAGAGACTTGTTTGGTTTTACGTAACCAAATAGCATTACAAGTAGGAAGGTGATGATTCAGGTAAAAGTACACAGATCTGTTATATGTAGTGAACGCTATATATGCCTAAGATTTCTCTGACATTTTAAAAAGGCCAGTTTAAAAGGACTAAACTGTCACCCTTGTGAGACTCCATAGGTTCTAACGTAACAAATGCATTATAGTTAAACTTTTAATTTTAAAAGTAGAAATATTTCTGTTTCTTTTGAACTAGGCCAAATGGCACATTTCAAAATATAATTTTGTTACTTTGGACATAAGTAATCTGAATTTCTTGCCAATATTTGCTGATTTCAGAAAGCATAGCATTTAGTTATACCTAGAAAATGAAAGGGTGCGGAGTTTGCCAGCAAACAGCCTCCCCATTCGTACAAAATCCAATCCAATCCAATCCTCTGAGCTGGACTAGACGTCTAAGCTTTTCCATAAGATGAAGGATTTCTGAAAATACCTACCTTTCAGACCCAGGCAAACTATTAGTTGGGAACAAAGTAACTCATTCTCCAAACATGCTTCTTCCCCACCTACCCTTACTCACAGGGGAGTGTACTTGGTCAAAACAGGAGAGACACAGCTCAAAGGAAAGGCAGTCATGGAGCTATTTCTCTTGGTACATAATTTCATATAAGACTCTTTCCTATTTTTTCACATTAGTGCATAGATGTATTTTTCAGTTCTGGGTTATGTACACCAAAAAATAAAGTCATCCAAATGACACCAACACAGTGACTACATTGGAATACACTTTTGCAAGAACAGCCACCTCTCAGGAAACTGAACTTCAGTAGCAGCTCTCTAGGAAACAACAGGAAAAGTGCACTGAAACCTTGTTCTTCTACCTACCCTAACCTACCCTTCATGTTTTCCTTAGTGTATTCCCTCTGTAGCATTGCAGGCAGATGGAGGGTCACTCTCAAGAAGCAGGAGTCACAGCTTCTTCCCCTTGACTCCATCAGTGTTGCAGGCACCATTTGCACGGTGAGCAAGGAAATGGTTGAGGCTACAAGGACAGCTGTGTTTGCCTTCTTTCCCTTCTTTGCCTGTTTATATAGTCATCTTTAAGCAAAACGTTTTCCTCGAAGTCTTCATGAACACACAGTGAACTAAGGGAAAGGGAAAGAACTTATATGGAAGACAAACAAAACTTGCCACAGTCATCACACAATCATCAATGCCACCCTCTGCCACAGGGAGACATCAACTCCCAAATACAGGTTGCCTACCCCAAGGAATGGGAGAGGGCCCCTGGACAAATGAGGTCAAGCCTGGGTCAGTGAAAGAAGGATATAGGTCTTTTAATGTGTAATGAGGCAGAACCTAAAAATCTACTGAGGATAAAGGAAAAGCAACCAGGTCAATGGGGAGCATCAGATACAGCCCTGAATCTGCTAGATACTATGATGGGGACAAAACACATTCAAGACTCAGGTGTGACAGGAACTCTGTTAGCCGAATCCCACTTCTCCTTTGCAATTCAGCAAAATCTCAAACCACAGGCCACTGAGCCACTCCCAGCATATGGCCAGGAGAAACACTTCTCTTTGGGTCTCTGGTTTCTGGTTTGTGTTTTGGTCCTAGAGATACAAGAGCTGTTCAAGACTGCCTTGGACATGACAGAACGCTTTAGGCTTCCTCATGATCTCTCAGTTCACACTCATTCCTGCCCTTGTGCCCTCAGTGCAGGGCTCTGAGAGGGGAAGAGGCAGGGGCAAGTGAGTGGGGATTGACATCTCTTTGGCAATTCTGGGAAAAACAGGCCTGTCTAATTATGCTTACAAGGGATTAAAGGTACAAAACCTGCATCAAGATAGTGGCATGCTGAAGGACCATGGCTGACTTAAAAGGGGGTTTTGAGCTAAAAAACACCTGGGAGATCAGAATCAAAATCCACTGTTGCCTTGCAACCTTCTGCAGAGTCTGGAGCTAGGCAGAATCTAGCTTCAGCATTAGTAAAATAAGTGTAGATAATTAATTACTCTTTCATCAGCAATTTCCATATTATTTTCTGTTCCAAAAGAAATTGACAGAGCTGAAGCAAATGTGCGACTGTGGCATCGACCTGCATAATAGTTATGTTCCTTCATTGGGAAAAAATGTTGTGCTTCCACAAAATTACAAAATCAGAGATGTAATAAGCCAAGAAAGGTAGAAGATGCAACATGGCTGCTGAGGAGGGTTGCAGAGTCAAATTGATCTCACATCCCTAGATTCTGCATTCCTCATTGACCTGTATTTCCAGAATGGCATTCTTTGAGAAGGAAAAAATGGAAATTAGGGGGTAGGGTAAGTGGGAAACAGACCCCTACTGATAACTTGAGAAATGGGCTGCATGGTATTTTCCCTTGCAAATACATGTGCCTGCCCTAGGTAGGTAGGTGATCAGAAATTTCCAAAGCACTTGACTTGGTTCTTCTTACCAAGTAGCATAGTCCATACCATCCCCAAACAAAACAGTTTTTTAGTATCACATTATAAATCCAAACAGTTCATGTTATAAATGAAAATGGTGTGTAACAATAGTCTTTTTATCTTTGCTGCACAGCATCTTTTAACGCTCTCTAACAAAAACACTTGCTTTCCATTTTGTCATATTTCTGATAGAATCAATGGAGTCAGAATTCATCAAAATGCTGGGCACAAAGCCAGATCTTCACAAATAATAAGCAATGGCAATAGTGACTGAATTTAGCACTTCTGAGAAGCATCAGACTTAACTGAAATCAAAACCAAATTCTCTCTTTATCTTACTTAGGAAACAGAGATGATACCAGTAGTGACAGCTCAAATACATCTCTGTTGCCTTGGAGTGGCAGCCAGGCTTGAAAAGGCCACCTCTAAGCTCAGTGACACTGAGAGGACATGATGATACAGTCACTGGCCTGTCACATCTTTGTGCAGTGACCCACTGGTCACACTTCCACCTCATCTGCTGAAGTGCAATTGGACATTGTATACTGCAGACCTGTATCTCAGGGATGTGATGCTCATCATGTGTCATCTCAAGCAAATACCCCAAGAAACCTATGCAAAATCCAGCAATAATTAGAAAAAAAAATGAAAATGAAGGACTGAAAGGCATTTCCCTTGTCTTTTCCTTTGCCCTTGAGCCAGGCAAAGGTATGAAAAGACTTGTGTCTCACACTGCTGTGGCTTGAGCCAGCCAGTCCTGTAGCACTGAATTATTTTTATTATCCAGTTCTTTGTGAAATGTTTTAGATTTTACAGTCTTATTACTCCCACTGATGTAGGAAATCCTGAGGAAAGGTCACATGTACTCTCTGTAATCCAGTCTGTCTGATTCTCAGTCCCTGCAGCCACAAATTTTGGAGAACACCTGCAATGTCTCAGGCAGAACAAGGTGTCCTAGAAGTGAACTGGGAGCTGCCACAGGGGAACAAGAACCCCATCTGAACAAAGCAGGCAGAAAACATTCATATGAGGAACAGCCTTCCAGGGCCAGGAGAGATACAAGCCAAGAGCCAAAACTACTTGCATACCTCACATCTACTGGCAAATCATGATCTGACTTAACATTGATACCTAACGATAACCTACCGGAGCTATTTGTGACCTTCCATAACCACTTTGGCTCTCAGAAACCACTTCAGTCTGGAAGTGCTGCATATGAAAATATGTGCAAAAACATAAATGTACCTTCTTCTTCTTAAAACAGTTTTTATCACATCCCACATTTCCAGAGGGAATGTGCCTACAAAGAAACATAACATCAAAGTCCTACAGGGATTGTAGAAAGGTAATACACAGAGAGCTGGCTTTCTTACTCTGAAAAGTTAAATTAACTAAACAATTAAAGATATTTTGATTAAACATAGTAATTCAGATATCAAAAGTAACAAAGATCCTCTTGCCTCTGCTCAGGGTGGATGATATTCAAAATATCTGATTTCAAGTTCAGTGAAGCTACCTGATCATACACAGAGCTGCAGCAGACTTCTGGGCCAATCATTACAACTGCCTGGAAGGTATGGTGTGGAATGAGAACAAACTGTTATTTCAGACATCTGCAGGTCAGACAGCTTTTCATCTGGTCTTGATTACACAGGAACAGATTCCCCACTTGCATGTTTAGCATTAGGTAATAGACAATAACAAGTACTTTGCACCCCTGTGCTCTAGCCCTGTTTAGAATAAGCTGTGAAGGAGAAGAGATTAGCATCCTGCAAAAATCTGCCCTTTAATGGGCTATGCGTGAATTGCATGGTTTGTTTCAGGTGATGTTCTATTTCACATGCGAGAATATTTCAAAGGCAGACAACTCTGCAGTTCAGGTCTTCTGAACTGTCTCCAAGACTGCAGTGGGACATGGACAATGCAATTACTATAATTACAAAAGAAAACAGAATTGCAAATAAATCCTGTAAAACTTGTATCTTACGGATGCTGAGCCTCACCAATGCAATTCTTCTTTTTCTGTTTCCCAAGTGGGTGACAAAAAATTATGGCCTAAGAAAGCCAGAACACATCACTATTAAGTCCCTGCTAAAGCTGTGAGGGTGAAAGCAGGGTAGTCTGGTCACACAGCAGCATGAAGACTACTGATTGTGTCTTCAAGCTGCAGCCCATTAATGGCACCTTACTCAGGAGCAGATCCCAAAGGGTGGCAGAGCTCAGCACCCTCTCTGATGCTCACTACCTCTTCGCCAAGAGGCAGCAGGTTGCTGGACCACAGATCATCTGCATTTGATGTGCAGGGCCAGAGGACAGGAGAGGCTGCGGTGGAGCTACAAATGCATGGATGCAGCAGCAGGAAACCAGAGGCAATTATGAGAGCCTCAAACACATTATATTTAGTAAATCCTCTGAGGTGTTTATAGTCCTGTAAATCCACAATAAAAGGCATGATAGAAAAAATGAGATGGTAAGATGTGTTATGCAAACTGTCTGATTAAGAACATACCAAGAGACCAGACTGCAACTCCAGAAAGTGCATACTTGAACAGAAGTGGGATAATATGCATTGGCAAGGGAAGTCCACCTCCCTGTACACAAATGCAAAGAGCAAGTACAGTCTGGACAGCTGTAAAAAACATAAACCATGACATAAAAGTTGAGGAGAAAGTGTTAAATGTCCTGATGTGATGCTCTCTGATGGACCACTATCTTTGGTGCTAAACTCTGGCTTTTGAGGTCCCTCAGTGAATTTTTAATTCTAAAATTATATGATTTTTATTGAGTCATCTCATGGTTATGTGCAGACTTCAAAGTTTACAGTGAAGTTAATGGTTTGGAGGAAAAAAAAAACAACACAAAATCCAGCATTGTCAAATCAGCTATTCTAAAAACAACCAGCACACTAAGTGCACATTTGGCTATAGGAAAAGCTGGATTTGTTCTTTTAAGGAAATATATACTCTCAGTGTCTGTAGTTTGATTTCTCCAGGCTAAGTTTATGAACTTAAAATCCTTTTTGAGGCCCTGGAGAGATTCCTTAGGGATTAGACAGTGCAGAACAGGCAACCCAGATCTGTCTTTGGGACTCTAGGAATCTAATGATATGGAAGGAATCTAAATGATATGGACTCTGTATGGCACACAGCTGTTTGAGTTTTCCTCCTGGGATATCTGAAGAACTCAGAGGACCAGCTTCAAGAAACCATGATGCTTTTCTGGCCCGTGACTGCTTAGGGACTCTTGCAGCCCTGATGAACCTCAGTTCTCCCTCATCTACAGTGATTAGGCAGTGATGCCCCTTCATACCTCTGGCACAGCCATGTACTACTCCAAATCTTGCCTGCCAACTACATTTATTTGACCTTTAGCTTCTTTCCTTGTGTCTTTAGAATGGTTTTCTGGTTTATTGAGTCATTGTGAGTCTGATGTATCAAGGTTTAAGTACTGAGCTCTGTGTTTCAAGTGTTTGTTTCACAGGGATTCATTTAAAATGCACTGCACTGACAGGTGTTTTTAAATTCCCTCCTTGGGGAAGACTTAAATGGTAGTTTTGAAATGGTGCACACCTCCAGGCAGCTCAAAGCAATTGCTATTTTGTCTTGAAGCAAAACATCCTATCACTTTAAGTCATGTGTACATTAAGCAAGGAGTCATTTAATGATATCTCAGTACTGGGTGAACTAGATATCCCTGTCTGAAGTCTACCTGGCTGAAGATACAAAAGATGTAAGGGGAGAAATCCCACGTGCTGCCAGCCCTGCAGCACCTAGATGTGGGGAACATCTAACCCTAGTGACATCTCCTTGTCCTTTTCACACAGAGGGCAGGATATTATCAAAACACAGTGGATGGAAAAAACCTGATACCAGATATCTGATGGAGTCACAGGTGCTAAACAGGAGCATAATGTAGCAGCTTGTGGAGACAGCAGGGAAAAGAAATGGATGCAGCCAAAGATACCACCAAACAGCCAAGAAATATGCAGAGAAAGGGACCTGTTGGGGATTATGTCCTCCAGTCATGCTCACAGCCTGCTGGGAAGATTTGTGTTCAGACAGAAGGGACAGCTGCGAAAGCACTTTTGAACACTCAGGGACTCTACATCTTTCATTGACTAGCTAGGCCCTTTCTACCTCTCTCTTCTCTATCTTTGCACCATCACAGCCAGTCTCTCCTTACACTTCCTAGAGCTTCCCTCTCCTCTGTACTGGCCCCCTCCATATTATTCCTTCTTCACTTACTTCTCTAGCTGTTTCATTCCCCTAAATAAGGCAACATGGGTGTTTTTTTCTCTGTAGATTCACTGTGAGCTCTACCCTTTAGTATTGCCTCTCTTTCTCAGGGCATGAGCTTCATTTCAGGTAGCATCTGAGATTCCCCGTCACTAGGGAGAAAAAGATATTTTTAGGAGGAAATTAATTTTTATTATATCCAGCAGACATCTATCTGCCTTTGGCCAGATGAGTCCTATCTTTAATGTCTATTCCTTTCCTAAACCCATGAGACTGAGCAGGGCTGTCTGTCATTCTCAGTTTGCCCAATGTCTTCAAGTTAACAACAATCCTTCAAGTTTACTTTGCATGGAAAAATCCTTATGTAAAATGTCTTAGTGGTTTCATCAGTCTCACGATAAACATGATTAATAACATATTTCTGTTAGACAGCAATGTGTGAAACATTAACTAGACTTTGGGGTTTTTTTCCGAGCATTTTTGCAAACACTTTAACAGAATAGTCCTTATGGTGGTTATCTACCTCTCTCCCTAGAGGGGCCATTGCAGAGAGATGAAATGATGAAAAGATTCTTGGGGCCACAGAGACAGACCAAAAGGAAGAATTCTGGCTGTACATCTTGACGACCGTACAGCTTCCAAGTCTCTGCTCCCAGTACCACTAATACATGTCGCAAAATTATTTTTCCATGCAAAATTCATACAATCCTGCTGCAAAAAACAGAATGCAAATTAATTCCAAACGCAGGCTTCCCACCATTTCTTCCCTTTCTCTGAGTTTCTGAAGTCTTCAGACTTTCCTTACAATGGCAGAACTGGGAAGAAGTTCTGTAGACTAATTCCCATCTGAGCTTAGGCCATGTCCTAGGATGCTGAGCTGTAGGTTTGAATACCTTCAGCATGATCTGAACCTCACTTCATTGATGACTCCTGCAACCCCAAGATGGATGTTTAAGGTTTCTGAGGTCCAACAAAAGTTATATTTCTGATTTTTGTGGTACAACTAAGAAGAATACTTAGCACTGTTTTCAACTACCTAACAGGAGACTGCATAAAAGACAGAGCCAGATGCTTCTCAAAGGTGCACAGTAGGAGCAGAAGAAATAAATAAAAGGTGTAACATGGGAAATTCTGATTCAATAGAGAGAAAAGGTTTTTTTACCGTGAGGATTTGGGTTACACAGAGAGGTGGCACAACCTTTATCTTTGAATACACTCAAAAGTTAACAGGAAGAGGCCCTGAACGACTTGGTCTCATAGGAAGTGTTCCAAGCAGGAGGCTGGGCTGGAGGCCTCTGGATGTCCCAGAGGTCACGACCAGCCTTTCTGATTCTTTGGAAGCACTCCAGTTCAGATAACCCCTACTGGAGGAAAGCTTCCCAGAAGAGTCTCAATGAGAAGTTCCAGAGCTTGTGGGGGTATCTGTGTCATGCAGATAGTGCAGGACAGATGCATTCACATTAAGTACTCCGAAGCCACAGCAGAAACCATTTGTGGTACTGTAACATGGGCTAATTTGCATTGCTTCTTTTTCAAGCCTGTGGTTCAGTTGTGGCCTCTTTGTTTCCCTTCTGGCAGCAAGTACAAATTGTAGCCTTACAGGGTGGTTCAGTGTAAAGTCAACCACTTTAAAATGACCAAGCATTACTGATAAAAGGCTTAGTGGTAAACATAGAACTTGTAGACTTGTCAGTCTAGCTCTCCTGCTTTTTGAAATGGTGCTATATTTATGACAAGACTGAAAGTGGTTGTTTCTTGCCTGAGATAAAACATCCATTCTTTTTAGATTTTGAATTGTCTGAAAAATGTCTGTGTGTTAGAGACATAATTTATTCCACCTCCTCTGCTGAGCTTGCCACCCCTGGCCTCATGGAAGGCTACCTGAGAATCACAGGAGCTCGCTCCTTTTAAGATGTTATCAGAGAGATTTGTCTATATCACTGTCAGGTGTTAAACAGGAAGTTATGACTACAGCACTAATGATACTTGCATTTCGTTACTGCCAAATATTAAAGTAAAAATTGAAGAGGAAAGCAATGACGAATTAGTCTACATAGGGGTCTTTCTATCTCTCATTACTTAAGAGTGTTTTCTTCCAATAACAAGCACAGCCAGATTTCTAAGGATAATCCATGCTGGCCTGGTTTATTTAAATTGATTAGAAGGTAAATATTGCCTTAACCTTCAATGGAAGACAAAACTAAACGGCCTTGACCATCTCATCTGTAGCAAAAATAGACACAGCAGATTTATTGGTTTATTACTGAATTCAAAATAAAGGGAAAAGTGTATTTATGGTAGTGAGGAGCAGCACAGGTGATGCATTGTGCTGAGAGCAGGATGTGGAATACAATGTGGCCCCTGAACAAGAGGAAGAGCCCCTGTGGCCAGGTTACCTATAGGCAGAAAAGGCAGAGGTGTCGATCAGTAAAGCAGTCTAGAAATGGGGCTTCTGTGTATAGTTGCTGGGCAGATGTGTCAAGAAATGTATTGTACTAACTGATTAGATTTACTCTATAATAGTTTTGTACTTAGGCAGGTTTTTATGTCAGAAATTTATGTGTAATTCAAATTGGATATTATTTCTTTCTTTTAACTGTGACTATCAGATTGTCTAAGTATTATTTATCAGTAAGAAGTCTTCACAGATCTGGAAGCAATACAGTTTGGTATGTTTTAACTCACAACTGAGACCTAAATTTCATGGTATCTATAACAGATACTCTATACTAATTTCATGAACAAACTTTAGGAATTGAATAATCTCCATAGGGAAGCTATGACCAATGCATCAGATATAGTTCAGAATTACTTTCTTTTGTGAAGAAACCTGCTACAAAAGTCCCTCCTGCAAAGCCTTTATGAAAAGCTATGTAAAAAATGCAATCATACAGCAGTCTTCCTTCACCATGAGTTTCACCCTATTCAGCTGAGACTGCATCCTGGTAAAGGGTTTCAGAATCCAGGCACGACCTTAGCCAGGCTTGTGATTTGTCTCTCTGCTCTGTGTATGTATGGGCTTCCCACTGGATTTGTATCAGAATTTTGCTTCAAGGAAGTTCTAAATAGTTTTAAGGGTATTTAATTATTTTTCTTCAAATCAATATAACAAACTGCTAAAAAAAAAGTCTTCAGAAAGAATGAGAGGCAAGATTTGATCTTGTTTGAATTATTTTATGCCAAGGGAAATTTTCACTGTTTTTCACCCTCCAAATAATATTCTTTGAATAACTTCTAAGGATATGGATCTTTAAAGTGCAACCAATCCTGCACAAAAAAAAACCCCTGAATTACAAAAAGATCTCTCCATCCCTGTCCTTGTTTTCAGCTTTGCTAAATGTGCAAGCTAGCCATGTGAGAATTTAGCTCAGGAACTATCAAAGGCACCATTTTACAGATTCCTCAAAAACTGGCACTATTTTTAATGAAAATAATGCACTTTCATGTGTCAGAATGGTATTGGTTTCCATGCACAGATAATGGGGCTGCAAATGGGATCAGTAAATACGTCAGTGCTGTAAATACCTCAGTGCTGTTTTGATAAGAAGTCATTCAAGGGACATACAGTATTTACTTTCTATGGCCTAAGCACAGTGGTGTGCACAGCCCCTCATTGATTCAGCCCAGAACATAAAGGGGTTCACATTTTAGACTGCACAACAAGAAGTTATAATAAAGACAATTTAGAGTGAAAAAAGCTCCTTATCCTGAGTTCACTCACAGTTCATCAGATATGTAAGACAACAAATTGGGACAACGCTGAAGCTTTATGAGGAAATACCAAATTTACAAACCTGTAGTCTGTTTTGGGTTCAATCTGGGTGGCATTTGGCAACATAACTCAGAGCAGTCAGTACTTTGCCAATACATGGCCAAAACCAATTTACAGAGTAAAATGGTTATCACAAGCAATTACCAGCTTCTTAAACCCTTGGAACGAGAGTTCCAGCCACAAATTTGAAGATCTAACATCTTTCCATGTAATTAAAGACTTATGCATATTCTTTCAGTGCAGCCTGTAATTAATATCCCAAATTAAGCAGTGTTTAGATATGATTACATGCAAGTGAGCTAGCTGATAATCCGATTAGTTAAGCAGTGGTTTTCCTCTTTGGTTTACAGATCCCTGAGGATCAAGGGACTACTTCTAAAGAATTTGGAAAGGACAGCTGTGGGAGCGTCTCATATTACACCACACCAATACAATTCCAAGGCAATTACCACAATGGGCTGCCTGGCTGTCCCCACTATGAGCTCTGCTGTCTCTGGTGCCAGAAGCAGACAAGCAACTGGGGAGCTGTAGGGAAGGTCAACTCAGCTCACTTTTCCACCTGGAAAGAAAATTAACTTTCTGATAGAAAAAACTTATAAATTCAACTCAAAAACCTAGTAGAAAGTAGAGCAAAAGAGAAAGAAAAGTAGGATTGGTTTAGGCTTTTTAAAAAGTCTGTAGTTACTGAAGGCTAGATGTAATTAATGTGAAAATGTACCCACACCACTCAACAGGCATATATGTTCCCTACCGAAGGCTCTGCACTGCCAGTGGAAAACACTGAGGTTCCCCAAGACAAAAACGCTTGGAACTCCTTCATATCAAGCCTTATCCTGTCTCACGAAGTCTGTAGTAATAAAAAAAAAATAAATAAAAATATCCAGAAAATGAAGAGAACTTGCATAACTACTATGTGGTCACTGTAATAATTTTACTACAGAAATATTTTGCAAAAATGCAAAATATGACTTTGACTGCCACAAAGGTACATTAGGTCTCAGGATCTCCTTGGAGGTGTATACCTGTACTTTGCAAGATCAGATGCTCAATTCTCAGCAGCAATATCCTCCACAGTAATCTAGCACTGCAGAAACTGAAAGGACATCACAGATTCAGCAGCCTGAAAGACCAATCATTTTGCCAAGTAAATCTTATCCCAGATCAGCAAACACCACATTTCACAGTGTGGCCAGCAAAGAACACACGATGATGTCATAGGCACCACCCTTCACAAAATTTATTGTAAGCAGTCAAAGAGGGAATACAGACCAAAAGAAAAAACCAAACCAACAAACAAACAAAAATCCAAAAACAAACCCCAACCAACAACAAAAGCCACAACAGTTCTAAGATCTTAGTTTAGATCTTGGAATTCTGCATCCAATGGCATACTGTGCACATAAAATGTTAAATTATTTCATAATGAAACCACTGAAGGCCCACTTGTCCTAACACAAAGCAAATTATGAATACTTGAAAGAGGAGTTTCAAACATCAGTGGAGTTTCAAACAACAATGGGAGTCTCAAATATTTGTTTGAAATGCAAACATTCTTTTCTATGCCTTTAAACCTCATGCATTTTTCCACATGTATTGGAGAGGTGGGTGGAAATGCTCACCCATGTACAAGGAGAATTTGGGGAGACTATAGGTTCCCTTTGGATAGGGTGTAGTTTCTCACTCAATAGGCCCTTTTCACTTCCAGAAAATTTTGAGTTCTTGGGCCTTCTTTTGTACCCATAGGAAAACAATAGTGGTTTGGGTGGAAACTCAAAACTTGTTTGCTGCTCAAGTGACCTCCAGGCTAGAATGAGGTTGAGGGGGACTGAGCTGCATCCTGTTTTTCATATAGTCAAAGAAGTTTGGAATTGAATTGATCATCCTTTGCTTTGATTTCTTCTTTTTATGCTAAATTTGAGTCACTGTGATGTTGTATGACAGAAAAGTTCTGCATGAATGTATAAGAGATGTGTTTGTTACCAACCTTGCCACAAATTTAAATTTTCAGAGGGAGAAAGGATCAAACATGGGAAAGTCAGGGTTACAGTGCAAATGCACTGATGGGAAGGCCAGTATCCCTCTCTTTTCCTCCCACACATGACAAATCTCTCACTTTGTTCTCTGAATACTGGCTGACCCCTCCACTTTTTGCTTTAAGATGTTTCTGTTAGGCATATAACCTCATCTCTAAAGTTTTCATTTGTTCATTCATTTCAAACCATGTTCTTCTTATACCATATGGCAGTGCCACATTCCATGGAAGTCCTGAAGGTTCTAATTCAACACTGTTGGAAACACATGGAGCCTTAACTGTCATTTACAGGAAGAAGTTTTTGCACCATAAATTATTGCAGCTTTCAGACTGCCTTTCATTGACATCAGAATAGTTTAAAGACCTTTTACATCACTAAAGTAATGTAAAAAATCTTTTCTATAAATAATTATTAACTCTTCTGTTTCCTTGCTGCTTCTCTCCATCCATTTCTCAGATTATGGAGTAGACTGGTCTCTGTTATCATTAAATATAAGGAGTATAAAATTATTTACATTTAAAAAAAGCTTACATTCTGAAAAACACCACTTTGAACCTCATAATATAGCAGACATGCTGGTATATGCTAAAAATTAAATTATTTGTGTGAGTAAACCTTATGTATTTCTGTGACAGATATCTTGCTGCTGCCATTCCTTGAGGGTCATAGGTGTAATACAACACAATAAAAATAGTTTTATTTGTTTGCTATGAAATGGAACCTGAAGTGTGTTCAAAGTGCTTCTACTTGATCATTACTTTATCCATAAAAAATCAGTTTCTCATGGACAGAAGATTTGTATATGGACCAACTATTAAACCCAGCACTTCTGATACTGTAAATATAATACTATTTTGTGTCTTTGGACAATCTGTGAGCTGTTTAGTTTAGGTTGCAGCTCCTTTTTTCCCTTGGATATCTTCCCTCTCCCTTCTCCCTTTCTCTTCTGTATTTTGAGCCAAGCTCAGTGAGCACTTAAGTGAGATTATGATGCCATAATGGTCTAAACCGTTGCTACCCCTGTTCTCTTCCATCCTTATTGGGACATACTTAGATTTATGATAGTCATGTCTTGACCTACAAAACTAAATCTTCTGGGAACACTTCAAACAGCTTATGACAACACCAAAATGGCATTACCTGTGAGCTGGAAATTCTTTTAGTACCAAAAGTAAAACAACTTGATAATGCACAGCTTATACATCAAGCAGTCTGAAATCCCTGTGCCCTCTCTAAACATCTTGTTGTAGAGGCCATTAGTCCTCGTGGACCATAAATATTCAAGGACTATTGTTTTACTGCATTTGTGCTGCTGCCTTGAAATGTAGTGGCAGGAAGTTTGGTACCAATGTATGATATTGTTTACTGCCAGAAATTATTTGCTGATGATGTTTTATCTCATGTATTTCAAATAAATAGCTTTTAAAAATTTGATTCCCACAAAAAATACCAAATACTGAATTGGTCTGAATTGAGGGAGGAAAAAGAAGGACAGGTTTTTCAGTGGATTCCAATCTCATGTTACCTCCATTATCTAACTAACTTTCTACATTAGTCTACATAGGCTTCTAGTGGGCAAGTTCATCCAGTCCCCAAGTACTGGAGTCAAATGAGCACTTCCTGCTCCACAGTGAGCAGAGGGAAGATAGTGGAGAATAGGATTGGAGTCATACTTTAGTGCTCCAACAGATCTCAAAACCAGCAGCAGCTGTCTAAGGAAAATGGCATCAGGGATCTAGCCATCCATAAAATAAAATAAATTAAAAAAAAAAAACCAAACACACTAAGTGTGAATTGTTAGCTATAAGAGTTTGGGGAATTATTCATAGTAAAAAAGCTCACTACATTATTTCCTAGAAACAGTTAATGGTTTTGTACATAGAGCCTATGTGTGACTTTGGAGCTCAGCAGCCTTTGAGACTGAAAAGTACATGCCAAAGACCAGACTATACAAATGTGTAACCAGAAACTTATGCACAGAAAGAGCTATAAAATAATCAGATGTATTGGAAATTCCAGTCTTCTAAAAAGCTGCCCAGAAATGCATCTACAGGGTATTCAGATGAACTTACCCTGAAGTACCTTTTTAACATCCTCTGAAGACAGATTCAAATGATACATGACCCAACCAGAAATGCACTGCATTTAAATGTGAAAAACCAACAATTATTTCCTTTCTTTTCTTTCCTTTTCTCTGTTCCCCTTGGAAAGGAGCCTGCAAAATTCTCTAAAAAGAATGTTCTTGATAATAATCCCTATTTAATGAAACTGTATGGTGGTTGTATAACCAATGCTGATTTCATAAAGAAGGTAATTTAGACTTCATAAAGTACATAGTGCTTCTGTTGGAAAAGCTTGAACATGTTTTACTAGGTCTGAACCAACAGTCTTATTGGCAAGAGATAAATGCTTCAGACAATTTGGAGCTAATATTTCAAGTCTCTGTGGGGGGAAAAAAAAGCAAATGTATGAAAAGAAATATTGAACAAAATTTATCTTGGATGCAATTTTATCCCTCCAGTTAATTCTGAAGAGCAGATTCACTCAATATTTGAATTACTCAGTTCTGTACATTTGTTTCAGACAGTAAAGTTGTTGATGTAGATCGCTGGTGGACTCATCTGGTAAAAAGAAGAGCAGCCCCAGATAATCAACCAAGATAAACATTTTACTGCATGCAACTCATGTTCTATCAAAGCGGGCTAAATCCTCACCAGCCCAGGAGATTGCTGACTAGGACTTTAGAGAAAAAGAATAAAAGGAAACATCAGTACAGAACTGCAAATATTTTACAATACATCACATAGAAAAGTCACTGTTGTCTGTGAGTCAGTGCTCCAGAGAGGATGAGTGAAGACTGCTTTGTCTGTACATTTTGGAAACAAATTTTGCTTGTTCCAGGTGGCTGGCTGGCTTGCAGAGCTGGTTTGAGAGGCTTACTGCTTAGCTGAGTATTGGAGACAGAGGCAGAATTTATCATTTGTGGGGCTAGCTGTAAATAATGTAAATAAAGGTCACATTGTGTAGTCAGATGTGTGGCCAAATGAGATACGGCCGAGTCTAGGGAAGACCTATATGAACGTATGACCAGGTGATGAGATCAGTCTGGCATTATTTATGTCAGTTAGTAAGTCTTCTGCCTAAAAGTGTCTGTTTGGATTTCCAGCACATAAATGCTCAAAGTGCCATGATTTGTTGGGCCACTAACAGGTACAAACCTCGATCTGGCCTCATAGCATACCAAAAGCAACAGATTTGAAGATTCCAGTGTGTGTCTTCGTCACCTGGCAAAAACATAGCTATGATTTAGCATGGAGACAACTATCAGGGCTTGACATGGATTTGGACACATGTATGGATTTTATCTGAGTTGAGGATAACACACAGAAAACAATCTGACTACATTCATGATTAAACCCATGTTGTAATGGCATTAGGGAAATGCCATATCAGGCAGTGCTGCAGAATGTCATGTTCAGGCTGCAGAGAGGGCACTTACTTATTTCTGGCTTTTATCAGCATAGAAGCTATATAGATTACATTACAGAATGTAAGTCACACTTACAGCAAGTTAAAGCTAAGCAGAACAAGAACAGAGGCACTGGTGGCAAGTGGGGAAGCATAAGCAGACCTAGGGAAGTTCCCTCTCATTGCATGTATTGCAGCCACAGCCGGTAAGCCAGCCTGCAAGTCAGATCTGGAGGTTTTTTTGTAGAAGCTAAGATCTCCCTAAAAACTGCATTACACCAAATTCCTGTTGCCATCTCCACCCCAGGGGAGCTGGGAAATTCTGTTGGAGCTGAGTGGCCATCTCTAGCTCTATTCATGGTAATGCAATATATCTGGAGACTTTTGTAAGCCCCAGCTTATCATTTTGAAACATGGAATAAAAGAGGGCATGATGAAAAGCTCAGCATTGTTTATATTGTGAGAAAGACTGAGAAATTATTTGACCATTTTGTGTAATCCTTTTAGTGCAAGGAAATACTGAGGTGAAGTGAAGAAGAGATTAAAAGCAACCTGTGTGTCTCAGTTTGAGGGGAAAAACCAAAATGTTTACCCACAAGCGGAGGAAGGGGTTTCCTCCACAATAATCACGCCACTCTTTATCAAATTTAAGAAAAGGAACTTTAGTCAGAAAATGGATACAAGAAGGATAACTGTTCTTAACTGCTATATATATATATATGTGTATATATGTAGGTATAGATATAACTGGTAAACAGACCAGAGCAAACTGCTTCCCCAATACCACAAGAAAAAAACAACAACAACCAAAATCAGCAGGTTTCCTCCGGGAGGAAAGTTATACTTAAACGGTGTCAGTGTCACAGCCCAGCTGGTTGCAGGGTGAGCTCCCAGTCCCTCCTCATCGAGACAGACAAACGGTGAGCACCCAGATGAATTCTGTCTCTCCCTCTGTGACCCTTGTCTCAAACAAAGAAGGAAAACTGGAAACGGAGAACTGCAGCGTGTCCTGGAAAGCAGCTGCCACTTCTCTCTCCCAGGTCGCTGCCCCAGCCTGGGCGGGCAGGCCGCAACGCTGCAGGTGGCGGTGAGACTGGAGCAGAGACTGGGACCCCAAATGCAGAAACCAGGAGAACAGCTGTGGCAAGGAGAAAAGAACCGGCTCACCAAGAAGCAGCAGCCAGGAGCAGCCAGGAGCAGTCCCAAGCAGCCAGGAGCAGTTCGGGGGGCAGCACACACACGCACACGCACACGCACACGCACACGCAACCCGAGCCACGTGTAGTCCCCAAGAACCACAGAGACAACCTGCCCCCCATCCAAGCAATCAAGAAGAAGACGGTAGCAGTTAACCACTTCCTTTGTTAACTAATGTCATGGGCAGTCAGTGGCAGGGGAGAGAATTTACATAATAATTCCAAACTACAACACTGTGCATCTCCTAAATGCAAAAGGATGAGAACAAACAATTTTACTTTATGAGTTTTCCCCCTGGAATGCCAAGACATTCTCAGCGTCTTCTGGAAATGCGATCCTACCTGTGTTGCAAGGCATTGTGCTATGCTTTCTGGTTTTATCCAAATACAGATTTTGGACATGAGTCACTGGCTTGAACAAATATAATTTAATAAAAATTAAATTAAATAAAAATTTAAAATGCTGTCATGATCATATAATTTTTCATTTTATTAAATAGCTATATTTTTATTATTAAATAAAAAAGACTCTGTGAAAAAGAGTTTGGTCTTACCAAAAATAAGCAACAAAATATAAAATGCAAATTTTCACACAACTGTTAATCCTGTAGGCATATGTATGATTTTGACTAACTATACAGATTTGTCGTAGTCAAAAGTAATGTATCTCTCAAAAATATATTTCAAAACAGCTTCCAGGCAACACCTGCAAAATCACTATGCATATGAACTGCATATGCAGTTGTGTCTACTACTGTCAGATCCTCTCTGCAAAGCAAAGACTTTTCTAGACTGCTGTTTTACTTATGAATTACTCATATGTGTTAGGGTATGGGGACAGAAAGACTTTGCATATGTTTAAAAAGAAAACATTGTTGACTCAGACTAGTGCCTTGTCACAGAGTAGCAAGTCACTCCAGGGATGCACTGCAGTTTTGTTGCATTTTTAATGATCAACAAAATAATTTACAAATGCCCTGAGCAGACTTAGGATGAAAATATATTGCATTGGAAAAGCCACAGAAGAGAAGCTTCAGAAGAACTGGAGAAAATGCCTTGCAGTAAGAAACTCAAAGGGATCAAATTATTTAGTTCATCAGAAAGTAGTTGTACAAGAACTAGGGGAGCCTTTCATTTAGCAGCAAAAGCTTAAGAATCAATGTCTCAAATCTGAGACATTGAGAAAAATGCATAAATAAGGTCTATTTTGATGTCTCAAATGGGATGTAAACAAAATTTAGTTGCATAAAGAAAACAAAAAAAAGAAGCTTCTGCATCTTCTTTGGCATTTCCACACTGGGTTTCCTACTGAATTTGAAAGTTTTTCAGACATGAGTGGTGGTCCATCTGTGGCTGCTGGATACACCAGAAATGTGGGCCTAATCCAATGATCCCCTGGTACTGAAAGGGAGGGTCTTCACCCTCTTTCCAGATGAAGGTGGTCCTTTCCACCTCTTCTATTTCTCAGACCTGTCTGCCAGACAATTTAATGAATTTATACAGCAGGAAGTTATTTGGGGTGTCTCGTCTCGTCTCGTCTCATCTCATCTCATCTCATCTCATCTCATCTCATCTCATCTCATCTCATCTCATCTCATCTCATGGATTATGAGTGTATGGGTCTACAGGCTGCCCAATAACTGGTAGGTTTGGCATAAAGTTAGCAGTAGAAGCAGGTGATCTTCTGCCTCTTAGCAATATTCATCTGTTAGATCAGTTAACTTGCTTCCTGAAATAATTTTCACATTAATTGTGTAACACAGCTAATCACATCCCCTGGCCAAGTAGAATTCATATTCACATCTTTTATCTCCTATACAATCCTCATAATCAGAAGGCTACAGAACAGAGAAGTAGGAGATCCTCCTGGTGCATCTGAGCTCTTGTTCTAGAACCTCAGGAACTGTGGGATGTGAGAGGAACAGGCCTGAGGGTGTCTCATTGCCTATGACAGGAGCTTGGGTCCCTTATTTGAGATGGGCTATGACTTACTTTGGATGCTTGAAGTATAAAACCACAAATGATCTTGAGGGTAGAGAAAAGAATCCCAAACCCCTTCCTGAGGTAAGCACTGGGCTGCCAAGTCATGCTCCTTCATGCACGCTCTCTTTCTGGCCCCAGGTGTGAGGCACACACAGAGGCTGTACTATCAGGATTTCCTATCAGAAGGAAATTTCAGGCCTGCAAAACTAAGGGACTGCATACCTCAGCTTAACACTGGTAACAGTGCAGTTGCACTGCCTATAAAGCTGCTCAGACACGTCTAAAACAGCTTACAATGTGCTCACACAGGTGCTGGTATCAGCCCTCCTGCCACCACAGTGCTCAGGGCATGCTCATTTGTCTTACTGAGAGACACTCTCTGCTGTGCTTTGGACATGTCCTTGCACACAGTAGATGTTTCTTGAACCCTTCCAAGACCCTTCTGTGCCAACCTTGCATCTTTCCAAGTATCCTCTTCTGTTTGGAGAATAGTCAGAGACACAGTGAGCAGGAGGTGGTCTTGTTACACTGGTGTATGGTATTTCCTATTTCTCTGATTTCTGTACACCCACAAATATGGATAGAGTTATGATTCTGCTAAAAAAAATAAAAATTAAAAAAAAATTGAAGTTATACTTTCAGGTTTTAGAGGTCTCCTTTTTCTATTTGTTTTTGGAAATCAATACCATTGTGAACTTCATGGCCTGGCACTTACCCTCAAATGCTAGATTAATCAAGCACTGCATGCAGGAGTTTCACAAGTTACCAACAAGGCAGGTAGATGAAAAATGCCACCCCACAGGGCTCTGCAGCTTTGCTGCTTTTGGCTAGAGAGTTTCTCTCTGCTACACTGAGCAGGAAGAGTAGAGGCTTTGTTTGTCAGGCTGGATCTGGAAAGACTGTTCAGGCTCTGGGAAAGATCTCACCACAGTTGTTGCTCCAGCTCTGCCCCAGTGCTATGACACTAACAGAATCAGAGGGCTCCTGGGCCCAAATCTGCTATCTTGGCATTTGAATTCTTGCTGCATTATCCTGTCCTTTCTCTCCTGTCGCCGGAGATTACTGTCCTGCTCTTTCTCCTACAGAGCTGATCTCAGCTGCAATATATGTGCCCTATTGTCCCTCTCTGTTTTTAGACTAGAATCTCATAAGCAGCAATCTTTTATATTGAACAGAGTATCTTTTAAAAAATTGATGTACTTTTTAAAACAGAAGGCTGCAACACATTGGGAGATATATTTTTATTGTGAGGGAAACAAAATCTTGGACCTGAGAACATTGGCAGGATTGATTTATCCTTTTTATTTTCATACTTCCTATTAATCTCATTTTTCTCTTTAATCTCTTGTTAAATCTGTTAATATGCACCAGGGCTGTTTGTACAGAAGCCTTCTCCTTGAAAATCATGCCTATCTTAGGGTTTTTACTGGAGGCAAAGATAATAAAAGAAACGCACAAAAATGCTGAGGGAGAATATTTTCAAAGTAGGAGGGAAGCATATTTCCCTGGCATTTTCCAAAGTGTTCCAACATACAAGACTATTTATGACAAAGTAAACAGAAAAGGCAATCTTGTTTGAGAAGAATGCAGAATCATCCTCAATTAATTAAACTCCTACTGTGAGTTCATAAATGTCAGGATGTTAAATCACTGTATGTTAACGGAGACTGATTGTTTTTATTATTTATTCCAGGGGAGTAAAGTAAGTTTTCTGAAAATCACAGCAGCAGCAAGTTACAAACTTGGTGGAAAGAAATCATATTCAATATGAAGTAAGATGCTAGTCACTACCTCTGAACTCGGTGGTGTGATAAATCTGTCTAAGCCATGCTTTGCCATGACACACGGCTGTGAAGAAAGGAGTAGGGCACTGTGGTCTCAGAGCTGGATGCTCATGCCTCCTCACACAGCTGTGATAAGAAGGCATATGGCCCCTTCCCACACCACAAAGCCATGCTTTTCTATATGAAGTTGCCTGTGAGAGTCGTCTGGGACATGGGTCCAGCCCATGACAAAGCAGAAGGAGAACTACAACCAAAGCCAGTGCAAGCTTTCCTCAAAACAGTGAGAGAGCAGGCAGGTTTACAGGACAAACACATGTGCACCCAAACAGAAGTCTGACTGAGGCATTCAATTTATGTGGATGTATGTGCTAGGATACCATAAGGCTCAGCCTTAATGGTCTGCCAGCCCTGAGAAGTTTTCAGGTTCCTAAGGAGCAGAAAGAATACTGAGACACAATGGTTTCTTTCACCTTTTCAGCCATAGGGAATATATTTGCAATTTCAGCTGGCACCTCTCCTAGCAAGGAACACAGCTGGAAGCAAGAGAAGCACAGTTCTCAGGAAATAAGTAGAAGTAATTTTAATTAGACTTATTGCCTATTCCCTGAACCACAGGTGTAGCTGTACATAGGAAGAAACTCGTGTTGGCAAAACCCCTGGAAGAGTACATGAAGCCATCGTAATAAATGTGTCTGAGGGAGCATGTGTGAAACAAGTCCTGTCACTGCCCTGGTAGAACCAGCCCAGGTGGCACGGGGCCATCCGTGCGCCTGCGGGGTGGAGGGCAGCAGGCTCACCACACCTCAGAGGATTGCTGCAAGACTTAAAGTGATTATGCTGTAATGGAGGAAAGCCAAAGCCTGGCTCCCCCTTCCTCCTGTGCAGTTTAACAGCACTTCAATAAAAGCAAGGCAAGTTGCCCTTGTTGAACCAGTGTGGCAAGCATTGTTCATCGAGAGCGCTCAAGCATCCTGCAGGTATCAGCATCTGGAGAGTCTTTGTGTTTCTGGAGGCATTTGCTCAGAAGGTGGCTCCCCTGGTCCCCTTCCCTTCCCTTTGGTGCACAAAGTTGTGAGGGGAGCCAGTGGCTGTGCTTTTGCATTACTTCTATAATGTCAAGATTCAGCTATCAGAGCTACAAGGGCTCCTCTACAAATGACTATATCTATTGTGATTAATAGGGAGTCAAATAAGATTATCCACCTTAATTCACCCAATTCACGGAAGCTCCTCCCAAACAGCTTTTTGGACCGTTTAATTTTACCTCGAGCATTTCATCTGTCCACTTCAATGTAAGGCCAGAGAAACCCATGTTAGCTCAGTGTTCAGGCAACCCTGGAGCAGAAACAAGCAGCCAGGAAGGCAGGAAGGGACCACTTCTTTAATCAGACAGGTGACAGGTTTTGGTAGCTCGAAAAGCTCTTAGAACAAGTACACAAAGCCCAAAGACTGTACAGAAGCTGTACATTTAAACTCCTTCATGGTACTAGTGCTGTGAGAGCAACGTGACACAGGAATGATATACATATGAGTGCTACCTCATGCAATACAACAGTAAGACTAAAGTTTAGCTGACACCAGGCAACTCTTCATAACATCATTTTTGATGCTAATTCCTTATGAAGCATTACTTTGACTTGTTTTATAAGCATACTGTGTAGTTTCCAAACACATTGATAGGGTAATTTTTGTAATACTACTGTATCATTATAACTGCCAAGCAGAACGGGCAGATAGCCTGCAAAATTCCCACAAAAGCAAAACCAAAACCTCTAAAAAATAGCAGAAAGTTATGTAACTGCAAAACTCCTAAAAAGACCCCAATAAAAACTTCCCAAAAAGTAACACAAAATTTACATAACTAGGACTCAGTAACCTCCTTAGAAATTCACTGTCAATCTCAAAAAGGGAGAACTTAAACGAAGAAGTGTATACTTAGAAATGCCGTAGGTGAGCAGTATCATTTCTCTTTCAAGGAAAGATAATTAAGGCTGCATGAAAGATGAAGTATGAAGAAGGCATTGGAATGCCTGTTAACAGAGGCTATCAGAAAGTGTGGTATGTCTTGGATTACGTTCACTCCAGGACTGTCAGGTACAAGAACTTCAATGGCATAAAAGCACTGAGAAAAAAAGCAGAAGTTCTGGGCCTTTAGTGTAAAATACTCTACCAGGGTGTCTATCAGCAACAGGCAGGGCACAAAAGGTTTGTCTGGTCCTTCCAAAATATGACTAAAGAAGTACTATAGCTTAATTGCTGAATATTCTTCTGCAATGCATTTCAAAACACCATTTACACTCACGATGTTTTTCTGTTGTTGATTACTATCCATATATGCAAATTCAAAAAATTCAAATTATTAAACCGCACATGATTAATGATTGAACTATAGCTCCCTGATAGAGAAGATTTCATCGTAACTGACTGAAAAGTGCAGCTGAAAATGATTCTTGTATAGCTCAGATATATTGTCATTTTTGGAGTGGAAGTTAGATACTTATGTTTTCTCTTCATTGCTGCTATAACACAAAAAAAGATGCTCTCACCTGCAATATAATCATCTTTTATTGCCCCAGCTGGAAATATGAAAAAGTTGCTTACAAGTATAATAAAACATGAGAAAAGTATAATTGCCTGCAAGTCCCTGAATAGCCTTTCATTCCTGTTTCTAAATTGAAAGAAAACCCCTCTGACTTTTGGTCATTAAAACTGATTAAATTACTAATGACTTTAAAACTACTTTTCTTTCATATAGTTTGCTTCCAAAAATCTTGTTTTCTCTTCTCTTTTAACATTTTCAATATCTATGTTTTCTCCATGGAAACTCACTTAGGAAAAAAACCCAGAAGATTAACTATATCCTAAGATTATAAATGAGTTCACTTCCTGGTGGAAGTTACTGTCTCACATTTGTGTAATATTAACTTTGAAGAGGCAGGAACACAAAATATGGAGTTTGTTTCCCTGCAATATACAGCCAATATATGCTAATGGCCATTATTTTACTTTTACACTTAAGCAAGCATTAATAAAAATACTTGAGAAAAATTCTGCCATCTTGGGAGCATGTTTTCAGTTATCTGCAGAAAGAGCAGATAGACATTCACCTCTTGATCTTGCAGCTATGCTAGCCTTTTCCCGTTAAAACTTTCCTGAGTTCCTGCCAAAAGCAACTGTGCAGCTGAAAGTGGACATTTGAGCAATAGAAATTTTTGCTGATTTTCTTAGCCTAGCAAACAAAACATATGAGTTTATCTACCTTTTCATGTACTGCTAAGACACTAGTTTCCCTGTATATCCTCACCAACACTAGCAGTGGTGAAAAGCTGAATCATCTCTTCAGCAATTGCCTTTGTGAATATTGTGTTTTCTGAACTGCCTTACACCACATCAGTAATTAAACTGCCAGGGGAACACATGTAATATCTGCAATATTTAATAAAGAAACAGCCTAAGGTGGATGGAGCAATAGCTTATCAACTTTCAAGTTCCTTTTGTAGTTACAGAGGACATACTTTTTCTAACTCTTTAGTCAACACTAAACATGTTATTTTGTCTGCAGCATTGCTTAGCATTTCTTTATAATCCAGGGATCCCTGTGGGAAACTAATATGCAGATTCTCTCATGATCTTCAATCTCATGAACACTGAAAATTCTAACATATCAATTGCATGAAAAGCCAAAACCTGGCACAGAAAAGAAATTCTGTATTTCTATCATAAATGATCCTTGACTGTCTGGATTTAGTTTTCAGACAGGCTGAGAAGCTGCTTTGCAGTGAGGTCTTCTGTGAGTCACTCTGATGGATGGGCTACACATATTTACTGCAGTAGTGGTATCCTCTTCAGGCATCCTCACGATGGCATGGCCCATTATTCTATCCTGTCTTAAAAGTTGCATGAACATAGCTTTGCAACAGTAAATCTGTGGCATGCAATGAGATTATTGACATGTTTAGAAACACCAGATGCATGCTAAAGTGTTTTGCTCAGTTTGAAAATCTTTTTGTCTGGTGTAAATCTTTTTCCCTCCACACTCATCAATTTTTAACATATGTGCTGCAAAGTGGTCTTTTTTGCCAAGTGTGCCTGCTGTCAATGTCCAAACTTCCAACAGTTACAGTGCAGCAATGCCCAAAAAGATATCACTGTTCTCCAGAAAAACTGGGAAAACTAATTATCCCATCATCTGAAGTTGTGGACCCAAGTCTTCTTCTAACATGTGTGCTGCCCCATGCCCCACTGATCACTAGCATCCTGTTGAAGGCTTTCCCCCACATAGCTGCTATCAGGTACCCTTATGTAAAGATTGTCTGATCTGTCTCCATCAGAATGATCTAAATTACATAAAGTGTTTAATCCTGCTCATTTTGCTGGAATGGAATAGGGAGTGATCACAGAAGCAACAAGAAGCAGGTGGAACAAGAAGCAGTTCCAGGAAGAGCACTTGACTACAACCTAAAGTGCTAATCCAAAGTAGTACTTGTCAATATTTTTATCTTTAATGGCCAGTGTTGTCTTTATCCAGGAGTTTTTATTACCCCTATCACCACAGGATCGAGTCACTCCTAGCTGCTTACACCAAAACACAAGCCTCTCTTGTGCCAGCTCTCCTCCAGGGGTCCTGCCAATCCTCTGTGCCCCTTGTGTTGTGTTGCTGTGAGGCAACACAAGGCCCACAGTAAACACCTCTGCAGGAATGCTCAGCAAAGTAAGGAGGGTGGGACCTCCAGGGTACAAGTTGCATTTGCATTACAGGAGCCATAGCAAAAAGTGTAATGGATTTGTTCCCTGACTTACACTGTGCCAACAGGAACCATTAACATGGGTCATCTTGTAACGTGGACACTCCAAACTATTTTCTACAATATTTCAAAGATTCAGTGGGTTTGGATGGGAATTTTATGAGTCCATTAGCCATTAATTGAGGAAAAAAAGTGCCTTGATGAAGAAACCAATGAGTGTTTCTTCTGAAAGCTTGTGAGCCTTCTCAGGCAGGACTTCCTTTGGGAAAGTGATTAACATCCTTTGATGGACTAGGATCTCAAAAAAACATGTTCTAGGAGATCAGATTCTATTCATATTCTGGCAGAATTTTAACACTTTTTTCGTTATTTATTATTATTTTTGTTTGCTTATTTTTGTTTTTGGAGAAAGTGAGTTTTAAGCTATATGGCCACCAGCAAACAGTCTTCAAATATAAACAAACAATACCCAGAATTTCTTTCAAATGCTGCTTCACAGGTTTTTTGTTTCTTTTAGCTGAAGGTTTCATAAGAATTGGATCAATAAATAATTTTTAGGTGAAAATTTGGTCTCATTCAAATTTGGTAATCTGGAATTGTGTTTTCCTGGGGCAGAGATTAACATATTCTCTTCTTGAAAATGTTCCTCTCATTTCATTGTATTGTTTTCAGTGCATGATAGAGGAACTTTTGCACTTTGGATTAAATAGAGAGGAAACTAACACTGTTTTTCAGTCTGAAATTTGTATGTTTGGTTGCTTAGGACTGTCTATATTGTGGAAGGAGACTTCCATGTATGATGTGTATTGGTAAATCCATGTTTTATGAATTGGGGATTTGCTAACAGTCCAAGTATTAAAGAGCTTGTTTCTTGTGAAAAAAATGAAATTCAGAGCTTTCAAACAATATGGCTTCATGCAACTAGTTGGAGTTCCTCTATCGTATTTTATGTGACAATTCCATTAAAAGAATAGCAATGACAGTGTTTTTGCCACCACTCACTGATTATCAGGGGAGACAATGAAAGGAAAAAACCCACATAAGAAATGTGTCAGTCATGTCAAAGACACCACTAAGAGGTATGCAAATTCTATCCCTTTTGTAGGAAGCACTGCAAATTATACGAAATAGAACAAAATTATAATTAAGACATTCTTCTTAGTACCAAATAATTTATTTCAAGTCATTGTTATTTTTTATCCTACTATACACTATGCTAAATTACCATCTCTTCCTCTATGTTACCAGTTCTTAGAAACACCTTGCCAATTGTAGTATCCATTTCTCCTTTATTTTAATTTCCTTCTTAGATATTCATGCAGCCATAATCTCATAACCTTTTTACGAGGAAGACTCCTGTATGCCCGCCTGTTGCTATCAAAAGGGAACAACACTGAGATAACGAGTTTTGCTAACTCCTTTAGAAGTTCCCTGTATTGTTTTAGTTTATTGTTGCCTTTTGGTTTCTATTTTAACATACACAGCTGGAAATGTACCACAGTAGAGCTGACAGACTACTATCAACACACTGTGTTACCGAGAAATCTTCGTCATCACTTTATCCAAGTGATCTGATGATACTTTGAGAAAAGGAATGAAGAAAATAAAATAGTGATGAACAGTATGAAAGTACTAAATGATAAAAACAAACTACCTCAGTAAAAACTACTTTAGACCCTAGCATTGAGTCTTCATGGGTTTGGATTCAAATTCTCTTCAGAACAGTGTCTTAGTGCCATGGCTTGTTCTCCAGCTCATCTTGTTAATAGCTGTGAAAGGATATATGAGATCCTCACAATACTGCTGCCTCTGTTGGCCTTTTAACAGAGCAAAAAGCTCATGCAGTAAGGAAGAGGCTTAAAACAAGGCTGATGCCTTGATCTCTCTGCAGAGAAGTAATTAAAAATGGTTCAGACCCTTGCTAAGTTTATGCAGCCAGAGCAGCTATGAGAGATCTTCCAAAGTACCTGGAAATGACCCTGCTTCTTCTGGGGCTACAGCCTCATTCCAGAGCATGTATTAAATTGGATTTTGAAACTGTTTGGCAACGAACATAACTGGCATTGCAGGCAAATGTATTTCAAACACGAAGCAACTGAGATGCTAAAATACTAAGCCAGCTCTTTCACTGCTCTCAAAAGCCCAGTTTTGTTCTTTATTAACTCAGACGAGCAATTTTAGGCTCTACTCCTGCAAGAGTCTTTCTTACAGATTTATTTTGCATGTACTTTTTGTAAAGACATTAATCTTAAAGGGTTTTTATCAGTATCTGATATAAGCGCTGTATTTTCCAAACTGGGAAGAATTTATTATGTTACAGGAAAGTAATTAATAAGTCCTGTGACTCTCTAAGTGTGCTTCTTTTTTTGTATTTATTGAAGAGTATTATTGAATATCACTCTTTATGATGTTCCCAGGAAAGGTGGAACAGAATATGAAAAGATCCATTCCCTGTATACAGACATTAGGTCATGAATAGTTTTAGCGAAGAGAACACTTTGTCTATTCTTTTCCTGAGAAGTGGGTCAGAATAGTCACTACTAACCTAATCCCTACAGCTCGGCCCAACTGCCTTGCACCACAAAATCTATCTGAAATTTTGCACTGTACCAAGCTGCCTGATTGCTCTCTACATCTGAGCTGGAAAATAACAGGGAAAGCCACACTCAGGAAACTAGCTGGGACTTCTGGACTTCAAGAAGCCTGTGTGCAGGCAGGAATGAGAACAGAGAGCAAGACAGTTTCAAATTCCTCCAGAAAGCTCAGGAAAAAAAAAAGTCACATTTCAAAATGAACATAAGTAGAGCATTATTTCAACTACTCAAGACAGATAGAGCTACAAAAACTGTCACAGACACCTGACCTAACCATGGAATCAGAACTTCATGAATCTTGTGGTCTTTGCAGCTTCCCCTTATATAGCAGAGGCCTCTCTGGATACTTTTGTTTGAGTACAGCAAACAGTGGCAGGGTTTGGTCTCTTGCCATAAAGGCAAGTGGCATGGTTTGATCACATCCACACTGTTAAGCTCTCCTAGCTTCCCACAAGGGGCTTCATCCACACTGCCTGAGTGCAGAGCAAGTCCTGGCTGGGCTGTGCTGGGCTGGGCTGACCCAGCCCACACTGGGGGATATCCTAACAACCTGTCGATGCAGACAACTGGGCCCCTGTGCATGAGCCCGGGACTTTTCCCTGCTTTAGTCTAGTACAGACACAGCCTGTATGTAACTTTATTCTGAGATACTTCTGTGTATACTTTCACTTACTCCACTGAAATTAGCCAGAAAAGGAAACTCATACAGAGGCATAAAATATTTAAAATTATGACCTGTGTGCATCTTATAAACTGATGCTACGTTATTAGAAGTCATCTTCCAGTGCCTCATAGTGTGAGGAAGACATTGTGCACTTTGGTTTTTGTCAGTCCTCTTGCAGCTTGCCAGAGTTTTCAAATCAAATAATTTTTATTTGTCATTTAAACTTGGGAAATAATTAAAAGGAGGTGGGAGGAGGAAAGAATTCTTTGCTGAAGAAAACATAAATGGAAAAAATCACATAAAAAGAAACAGATAAAGGATATCTAAATAGAAATGTAAGAGGAGAGAAAAAACATCTGGGAGTCTGATTAATCAGGGACTTCACATTAAATAGTCAGGCAATCAGTCACACTGGATACAATTCATGAGGTTGGTAATCCTTTTCTATATAACCACCCAACGGCATAATTCGCTAATACAGTGTTAGTACCCTCCCCAACTATTATCTGATTCACTCCATAGTCTAGCTGAAACATAATATCTCAGTTCATCTTGCACAAACCCTGCAAAAAGCTATTCAGCCAGTTTACCTTACAGATAAACAGGTTAGAGCTGTGTTTTCTTGTTATGTTCTGTTTCTACAGCTCTTGCAGGAATTAGTTTGCTGTGACCACTACTCTAATACTTGTACTATGGTCATCCTTAGACATTCCTATCCAGATTTGGCTCGGTGGTGATAGTAGACAGAAGCCAAGAGACAATCCTCAAGCTGTAAAGACTTTATAAGACCGGGAGATGTGCTAGGCAAAGGGAAGAAGTGAGGAAGCACTGTACTAGTTTTAAAACAGTACCCAGTTTTAAGGAAGAAGAAATAACTTCCCTACCAGTCGCAAACAAAATCAATTCAAATGCCTTGGTCCCAGGCATATGCAGCCATGGAATTATGGATTTGTGCAGAGAACACATTTCAGACTGTGGCTTACAGGAAATCAAGTTTTGAGACTTATGATTAGGAATTAGGTAAGAGAATAAAATACACCTAAGTGGCAAAAATCATGCATGTACTGTGTTCTCCTCACAGTCCAGTTGTGGCATGATGCTGGTCATACGGCATCAGCAGGAGAGGCAGCATTATAAACCACTCTAAACCAGAATATACCCTATATTCCTCAGGCCCTCTATATACAGGCACATTGACTCCTCAGCACTGAGCACTGGGTGAAAGCAAAGCAGGGAGCCTGAGCCATGTACTGCCTCACTCTGCACTCAGGGATGAAAAGCACAGAGGCCCCAGCACCCCTGTCAGACTCCCTTCTGGATCCCAGGTGATAGCAAAAGGGGAAGGGAGTGACGGAAGACAGCAAAAAGAACTGCTGCCAGATCGTTATGGTACAAATCTCCCCCTTCTTTCATCTCTCAGACCTACAGTGCTGCTGGGAATGGAGGGGGCTGGGAAGAAGATCAGAGTGTGGGTGGGAGGCTCACCCAGAGAGTCTGTGAGCCACTGATGCAATGGATTCTTCTGAGTAACAAAGCATAAAAGAAATATCATCTTAGAAATCACTAGGCAAATAAATTTTAAATTGAGAATAAATATGATACATTCACAGACAATTCAACAGTAAGGGGAAGATGTTTGTCAATTTTTTTTTCCCTTCAGTAATTTGGGTTTGTTCAGTACAGGTACTTCTGCAAATGGCATTATCTTTGGTCAGCAAGATCAATCACAGTCTTTGACATTTTTTAAGACTGGTTCTGCAAATTCTTCTAATTTGCAAGTCATTTAAGAAATCTTAAATTTCCATTATAAAAGCCCAGTGTCCCTGTACTCTACTTAACAGACTGTGAGAGCTGATGCTTTCTATCAGAGGAATAATGTAAGTACAAAATTTACATGTCTTGATGTTGGTTCTGCATTTCATTTTACAACAGAATTGAGAAATGCAAGAGTTCCCATTTGAAATCTCTCCCCTGAAAAATTCGAGTTAAATTATACTTTCTGTCCTTTCCAAGTAGGACTTTTTACCCACTAAAGTGAGAAATGGGCAACTTTCCCATGTAGATAGGGATGGTTGTGTAGTTGTGCATGCAGAAACACACAGTGTTATGTCTCAGTTTTGTGCATTTTCCAAAAAAAAGGGGAAAAAAAGAAAAAAAAACCAAAACCAGGGGATCTACAGCAACACAGGCTCCCCAGTGCTCTGCATTGGTGTGTTCCGGCCCCAGTGTAAGGGAGCCACTGCTGCTCCTGCCTCCAGCTGCATTCAGGTTGAAGCCTGAAATCCTGCCTGCAATAACAGAGCACCTGAACAGAGGAATATTAATAAGGTTTTTGTCCTGAAAAATGTATTTTACAAAAAAGTGAAAAGCTTCAAATTTTTTCAGTTAAAACCTCAAAGAGGAAGATTTTGGAATTCCGAACAGTAGTTGTGGTGCAAAGAAGCTCGTTTGTTTGGTGGCAGATTGGTCTGTTCCAAATCCCTGCTGATGGGTGAGGTCAGAGGAGACATGATATCCTGCTCTCCAGGCAAGTGAACTCACACAGCTCCTCAGCTCTGCTTGTCTGTATTCCAAGACCTTTTATGCTCACTCCCTGCCTTTGGAACCATCACTTCTAGCAAACTGGACAAAACACTCATTGATGCAGATCTACCAGGCCATCACATGCTGCATTTCCTCAGGTTTGTCATCCAAGCAGCTGTGGAGTGCTTTGTTTGTGGGTTAAAATAGGAGCCATACACTCAATTGCCAGGGCTTTTTTAAACACTCCTTCTGTTTCCAGGAAGGTAAAGAAGAAATACTCTCTTCAGTACCTCAGCTTATTGGAACTGGTGTGAGTGACATGCAGCAAAAGCCTGGGATAGCACATGGCAAATACAGTAATATGTTTTCAGGTTTGAAGAGACCAAAATATTTACTGTTCTTTTATGTGAATAAGTATCAGAATCAAGATGTCTATAAATTATTTTTGAAGGAGCCATGCAGTATTCCTGAAAGTGCTGAGGTTAAGTGTGTTTTAGTATCCTTTTTCTCCTACTCAAACAGTTCATTTATTAAAAGGTGCCACAGCTGCACTGATCATTCGGTTACCAGTTCATGCACTGACCAAGTTACTTTATTGAGTTGCACTTCATCCTTTCAGCACTGCCAATAAACCTTAGTAGCTTTTTACTGTATTTGTCCATAGAAATCATCCCAGTTAAGTCCTCACTTTTCATAAGCACTGCTTGAGAGATGACTGTTTAATCAGCTCCCCAGGCACAGGCTGGGAGGATGCTGCACAGCTGTTGTGCGTATTTCTAAAAATGAAGAAAAATCTTTAACATAGACTTTGTGGGCAGCACTCTGAACTAATGAAGGGTATGGGTAAGATTCCTATAAACTTTAGGTCGTAGTGGGATGTTTGGCATTTTAACAAACACTGAACTTTCTGACATACTCTCACTGTGAAACACTGCCATTTGGAAGACTGTTCTAGGAGGTATCTATGCTACCTTTCTCTGTTCCTCCTCTCCTCCCTGTGACCTCCTCTGTGCTAGAAGAGTGCTAATCTAGGTGAATCTTTGCAAATCCATGGTGAACCTTCAGAGCACACATGTGACTGAGACAGAAGCTAGCAGAGCTCTGCTGTGTCTGCTTATAGTCCCTTATCCCCACTCTCACCACCATAGCTGCTCGTACCAAATTTCTTTCTACCACCCTTCAAGATACTGCATGGATGTCAGTCTTAAGTCTGTGTCCTTAAGCACCTGATGCTTTCAAAAATCTCAGCCCAAATTATTTCTACAGCACATGCATAAATGTTGCAGTAAAACAGAGAAGTAAATATTTTTTATTGCCTCTGAGAAATTCAGAGCCACTTACACATTGTCCATCACTTAGGAGTATTCTTCAGACTTCAGTGAATGGTCCCTTCTAAAATCTGTTCATGTATGCCCACTATACTGAAAATTATCCTAAACTGGGAGAATTTCCTTTTGTATGGACAATCCCTCATGTTCTTCTGGGATCAAAAAATGGATTACCTTTCAATAAATGTAACATAGAAGAGGAATGCATTTCCCTACCGCATGCGGCAGTCTCAGAAAAGCATTAACTCCAGAGGACATCTGTCTGCTCAGCACTCAATGCCATATGCCACAGCACTCTTGGAGCAAAGAAAGGCTTTACAGCCAGATACAGAACTCTGCCCTGCTTCACCAAGACACAGAGGCCAGCAGGAACCCACCTAAACCAGACTGCCTTAGATCCTGGTAGCCATAGGATTGTGCTGTTTCAGAGTTCAGTGCTGGCTACAAAGCCCATGCTGAGCAGGGTGGCAGTTTCTTGCTGAGCAGTTTTCTGGCACAGCAACCCAAGCAGCAGCCACTGAGGTCACTCTTTTATGTTGCTTTGGCATCAGAGCCACTAACACAAGTTACAGTCACAGCAGCCACTGCGATGTATATGTGTACTTTGGGGTTGGCACTGTTCTAAGTCATGGGTGGTATTCCTCACTTCCATACACCTCTATAAAGAACCACCTTCGATATTGAGGGTTACAGTGCCAAGACATCCCTCTTAAGATGTAGGCATCTCTTCAAAAATCATTTGGCTTACTGACATCCTTTCCTTGGATGATTCTTACTCAGAGGAGGGGAATTAAAATTTATCTACTAAAATGCTTTTTGTATGAATTTTTCTTTCCTGAAGATAAAATGGAGACTCCAGTCCCACAAAAACAAACGGATTTTTTTTCTTGAAATATTCATGAATGTTCAAAGGAAGGATCTGACTGAACACCCTGGAAATGGAAGTAATCCCTTTTCTGTATAAACTGAGCTGCCGCATCACACTAGAAGGGGTTTCAGTAATCAAGTGATAACCTGCAGCTAAATATAACTTAGAATCATAGAATCAATTGGGTTGGAAAAGACCTCCGAGATCATCAAGTCCAACCCTTGGTCCAAATCCAGTCCCTTTACCAGATCATGGCACTCAGTGCCACGGCCAATCTCAGTTTAAAAACCTCCAGGGATGGGGAATCCACCACCTCTCTGGGCAGCCCATTCCAATGCCTGATTACTCTCTCTGGAAAGCATTTTTTTCTGATATACAACTTAAATTTCCCCTGGTAGAGCTTGAGCTCGTGCCCCCTTGTCCTATTGCTGACTGACTTGATTAGCTATAAAATCTGGTCTGGATGAAGCTGGGAGAACCTTCACTGTTTTATTCATGCCATTCCTACAAGCATACTTGGGGTCACTGATTCTGTATTCTGATACAAAAAAGGTACAATAAAGACACAGTATGTAAATAATTGGTTACAGAAGACAGATGTTAATATTGCTGTTACAGGCAGGTTTTCAGCTATGCTTTGAAAGGCATAACTTATACACTTTCATCTGGGATACTTCAGATGAATGAATCTCTAAGCACTGTACAATTTTCCAGAGAAACAATTCTAGAAGGGACTGACTCACTCACCTTCCTTGGCACTATGGAAATATTTTTTAGATTTAGTGATGCAGCACAGCCCAATTGTTAGAAAATGGTCCATTGCTTCGCATGAGGATATAAAACTGTTTAGCACTGAAGTTGGGCTAGTTGGATTAAAAATTTTAGGGTCAAAGTGTGCCAGCCACCTTGCTCACACCACCTACTCACAGGGAAACATGCAGATCAGGGTGCGTTAATCTGAAAAAATCATAAAATAACTAACTTCTGATGTACTAAAATGTTCTAGTGAAAACAAAAGTCTTCCAGGGACTCTGTCAAAGGCTGTATAGAGGCTATTTCTAAATGCAATAATCAGTATTAGGGATGCTTCGCTTGACATTCCTGAAAACAGATGCTTGGATATGTCTACAAATCTGCAGCTGGAAGTTCAGGCCTGGTTCAAAGGAAAAAAACTTTTAAATCACCCTGTGTAGGGTTGTCTAAGATCCTTTTCCTTATCTCCTACGTGTTATATTTCTTCATACTATGTGCAGATCCTAATTGGATGGAGACAATAAAACCAAACAAACCATGAAATCTTGTTGAGTTCACAAACATCTTTCCAGTGTTACTCTGAACCTTGTGACGTTTTCACAGAACTGCTGCTCTGACACTGCAGGTAAATTTCTGAAGTAAAATAGAGAAAACATGTCACCTGGGTCTCTTAAGTACCAAAGAGATTACACATTTCCTTGCACATCAGAATAGGTGAGTCAAATTCTGTCTTTGTATGCAATGCTGCAATCAAAGGAGTCATGGCAAAACAAAGAAGTAAACAAGTTTTCTGATGAAGTCTAAAGTGGGTATTATTAGAAAAATTAAAGTAGTAATTCAGTAATCAATAGCTATGTTAGTTTCTGCCATTCATGTGTATGAATGAAGACCTTACACAGTCTTAGTTCTACTGGCATAAATATCTAATTCTCACTGGTGAAAAAAATGTTTTTACATGTCTGAACTTGACAGAAGAACTGATGTTGCTCCAGCTTTCCCAATGCTATTGCCTGGAACAGCTCATGAACTTCAAGTGTCATGCCATGCCCACCTGGCTATGCTGTCCCTTTTCCTCCTTCCTCATGTGTGCTCCATACTAAAGTTCCCATAGTTTTAACCTGCAATTTAAATTATGTGAGAATATTTGTACTGGGGCAAGAGGAATATTTATTTAGTTCAATATCCTGGCTCTAGCCAAAAGTGAATGTCTAGCGAAAAGTGTAAAAAAACTCAGAAAACACATGGTAGTAATTCATCAGAATACTTTCCAGCCTTCAGGGGCTTCATAAGACAGAAGTTGTGTCCTCATATGTAATAGCTCTTCATGGATTTCTATTTTGGTAAACTTGAAACTCCTGGAACATCACCTCCTTTGTTCTAAACCTTATCATATAAGCAAGAGAATTCTATCCATTCTCTTAATGGCATCTATTAGTTTATAGATTTCTGTTGTATTTTTCCTTTGTTTGCCACTTTTTTGCAGACTGAAGAATCTTATTTGCTCCTTGCATAGAAGCCACTGCATAATTTTGATCATTCTTGTGACTTGCCCCTGGATCTTTTCCATAGGCACTGTTTATTGTTGAGCTGGGGAGAGCAGACTTCCAGCAGACTGGATTTTTTTTATATGATGGAATCACAATGTTTTATTCCTTACTCCTTTCTTAGCAATTCTTAGCATTTTATTTTCAGGGGAGGGTTATTTTGCTGGTTGAATATTTTTTTTACTAACAAGCTGACTTTTTCACAAAACTATATGCTACAGTCCCAATAACTTTTGCAAGAGTTTTAATGACAGTATGGTAGTGACCACAGCTTGATGCTGGGGGGTCTAGGGCGTCTATGGGTCTCTTAAGTAAAAATTAATGGTTTCCACTCAGCAATGACACATACATTACTATAGTAGATGTGGGATATAAAGTAGAAAAGAGTCTGAACATAGACATATTTGTCTCACTTGCAGTTGAAAAGCATATCACACGTATCTACTTCTTCTGCACCTTGTACATACATTCTTCCTCAAGAACAGAAATAGTATAAAATGTTTTGTACCTTTTCCAAGTTCTGCAGATTTTTGGATTTGTAAGACAGCCTTTTCCTTTTGTCAAATATGCTGCTATAAAGCAAATTCAAATACATTATCTGAACCAGATGTTCAATGCAAAAATATTTTGGGATTATAAAATATCACAATTTTACATGGTCTGCTTTTTCTTTCCTTAGAAGAAGAGAAACACTTTTCAAAGAAGCCAGGGAAACCTTCTTGTTTAAAATGACTGCATGCAGCCATAACATACACAGCTGTGGATTTATTCCTAATGGAATTAGTGGACTCTGTCGTAGTCCATTATCCATCATTACTGAACACTTAAAAACAAGAAGTAGTCCAAGATTTTAAATGGATCATCATATAACTCCAACAAAACCACCTGAACACACTAGATGATTACTTACCTGATTATATTACAATGGAAGAGATAGGACACAAGTGATTAAACACAAAGTGCTTTTAAACACAATGCAGTTAGCATGTCATTCCGATAAATGTTTGGCTGACTACCATATTTCAAAGCAGAGGACACAGTCTTCTGGTTTTGTGGATCACAGGCTCTCTTTGATGTCCCACAGCTATTCTTGCTAGGCAGCTCAGAAATTGTTCGATTTTAATCCATTCTGATTAATGCCACAAAATGAGTTTTCCTGACACTGGTAATTTTGCTCTGCTGGGGAGTGATTGAAGAGGATGGTCTTTCATCCCACACAGCAAATCACTGGCAGCCTGCTGCAACGGAGTCAACCATCTTCCTCAGCAAATGAGATGAAACTGTAACTTGTTTTCTTTTAATTAACTCCTCACTAGATTGCCCTAGGCCCTCCTGGCACCCCTCAGCTCCGACACAATAGCAATGCTCCCAGCTAGGGCAAGATTTTGGAGCACTCGAGTTTCCTGGGAGTAGCTATGCTCTGCATGAGTCAGGTCACGGTTTTCTCATGCTGTCTGAGAATGCTTTTGGAGAGACTGATTGTGGGCACAAGGCAAGTCAAATGTAACTGCAACCATTTAGACAAACTCAGCATACTGGTGAGCCGGGATGAGCAGCAAAGATAACATATCAGCAACCCACAGTCTCTACAGTTCATAATGAATTCCTTCCTCAGGTTTTTACTTTCCAATGATTACTTTCTTGGTTTTCTGAGTTTAGCATCCTTAGACCATGGAGCAAACCACAGGGCTTATGAATGAGCCTTTAACACACAGGGCTGCCCTGTTCATATCTTCATACACAACCATATAGGAGTATTGCAGTGTTGCCAGGAGTTGCGTCCAGATAGGAGACTGGTCAGGACTTCAGCACAGGCTGCTCCTGAGTAGGTGTTATACACATGGGGTCACTGTACACATCCAAAGCCTTCTGTACACATTATAGAGGAGGTTAACACAGACAGCGCAACTGCTTCCTGGGGACAGACACCAGGCCACATCCAACAAAATTGCAGGAGGGACTTCCAGGAAGGAAGTGAAATTATATACTTGTAGCATGTACTCCTAGCAAATTTACAAAAATCATGGAAAATATACTTATATGGGTTTAAACTTATAGAAGAATCTTTAAATAACCTCTACCTTCTGTAAGCAGTTAAAGTGTGCCAGTATCATGTCTGGCTGGGTCTGCCATTCAGTGCAGCCAAGGGACCGAGCAGGCATCTGCTGAGACACGCACTACCACAAGTGAACAAATCAGGCTTTGGACAAAGTTTGTCATTAGTTTATAGTGGAACAAACTCATCTCCTCCTCTTTCTGAGGTAATGCTCTTGAAGATTAAAACAAAAATAGATGCCCAAATGAAAGGATAATATAGATCTTGTTCAGATAAGAAAATGTACAGTTTTGTTATACATAAGGAGAAGGTGTTCAGATAGTGTGATGAATTCTTCCTGCAGATACAGATCAGGTGTCTGAATCTTCTTCTGGAGGTGCATTTCTTTTCATATTGACTAGAAGGAGAGCCTAGAAGATCAGCTTATACTAATTCATTTCAGTGTCTGATTCATTTCAGATCTCTACCTTTAGGTAAAATGCCTCCCAGTGAGCAGTCTTGCTAAGTCAAATTTAATTTTCCCTGGACTTTTGAACATCAAATAGAAACCATTTTAACAGCTAAAATCTTATTCTCACCTGTAAAGTGTGGACTTCCAGGGAATCAGTGTGCAATTATCAGTGGTTTCAGAACAACAGGTGCAAAACACATAGTCTACAGTAACATTTTAAGTTTTACTCTTGTATTCAGGTGACAGAATGGTTTGTTCTAGTTAGTATCTCTCTCAAAATGCACACTAAAATCACACCTGAAAATCAGGCTAAGTATTCTAAATAGAAAACTGGATTATGTGAAAAGAGATGAAGACTATAAACTTGATATCAAGATTATATTATTTTAAAATGTAATAGTCTTGTACTCAAGTTGGTCACATATAATAGGAAAAAATTAATGTTGTCATAATTATGCTGTGTTTGAAATGCTAAGATATGAATATAAAATTTTTAGTTTTAAACAACAGTTGAGGCAGCAATCAGAAAAGGATCAGATAAGAAAGTCAGTGTCTTCTAAAGGCAGTGAAAAGCCAGGTAGGAGCATGGTCTTCAAGCACATCCAGAAACCCTCCACACATGTTAACACTCTTTCCTGGAACCCTAGTGCATTTGCTTCACTCCAGATTGAGACATGTCCTGTCAGTCAAATGAGCCTGTCAGTCAAATCTGCACCACAAAATGTCTGTTTATATTGAGTGCAAAAAAATAAATTTAAACTACATGGGTATAGCAAAACACATCAGTGAGCATGCACATGAGGAACAGTTTTTCAAATCATCTACTGAAAATGCTCTGAGATGTGCTCAGCTCAGGAATGGGAACGGGAACGGTAGAGTCAGTGCAGACAAGTACTGGTAGAGGTAGACATTTTGAAGTTTAAAGATTTAAATCAAAGTTAGGACAAAAATTATTTTTCCAATCATTTAGCATCTGAATTTCTGTGGCACAGATGGCTTTGAAAAACAAGGTAATTTATCAGAGTGAAGTGAAACTTTAATTAGATAATCTAGTTCTACACTGCCAGTATTAATTTATAAGGACTCAAATACATAAACATGGATACTTGAGCTTCTTGAATCAAACTGCAGGATTCAAAAGCTGGAATCAGTCCACCAGTTTGAAATCTGACAATCTGAAAGACTAGTTTTATTTGGGATTGTTTCTTGGCCTTCCTGATTTGATGAACTATGTATTACCTTTTAACTTTATGTTGAACAGCTCAATCAGGGACACAAAATGAAAAGATGCTGAGGTAAGATATGTAATGTACCAGCAGAGAATCACAGAAAAACTTTAACTTGGGACAGATCTATGGAGAGGTCTCTTCCAGCTTCTTACTCAAATCTGGACTAACTCAATAGTCAATTGGCTTCTTCGGCATCTTGTACAGTCAAATCCTGAAAAACTTTAAGGAGGAAAATTCCGAAGCCTCTCTTTGCAACGTATTACAGCACTTTAAATTTCTCTCTCTTTACATAGTGAATACTTTTCTTTCTGTAGATCTAGGCAAAATTTACCTTGCTATAGTTTTCTGTCATGGCATTTTGTCCTTTCACTTTGCATGTCTAAAAGGAGGCTGGCTCTGCCCTCTCCATACCTCCCCTCTAGGTAACAGGAGTTAGGGTCCCCTTACCTTCTTACCTCCGTACTAGGAAAACCCATTTTATTCAGTAACCCTTTCCAGGCCATAGGCACCATCTTCCTGACTATCAAATGGACCTTTTGCAGACTCCCCACAGTTCCTTGACATTCTTTTTCTACTGTAGAGCCCAAAATCAGTCACCACACTCCATATAGTAGCTTCATGAGCACTAAATGATCCCTTCCTTCAGTCTACTGGCCACAGTTCTGTTACTAGAACTTCAGCAGGTGTTTAAACCTCATTGATGGAACGGCCCACTGCTCTGTCAGCTTTATTAATATTAAGATATAAGATATATCTGTTTTAATTTCAGTTTTCTAGAATTGTATAGCAGCAGCATCCTTGCTTCCCTACAACCATTATGCTTTGTATCACTAGCAAGTAATTTCTTATCTCTCCTGGAAATGGATGTAGGCAAAACAAGCTTCACTGGTTACCACTTCAGAGTTCAGGACTTTCTCTGATTCTCTGGCATTTTGATGTCTTTGATCCTAATAGCAATTCCTTACCCTTTTTGTATTAACAGTGTTACTATCTCACAGCCATGAGCATATCACTCTCCTTCATCTTTCCAACTGTGACTCATGATCACCTGCTGAAGATGGAAGGTTATCTTCAGCAGAATAGGAAGGTTATCTTCAGCAGAACAAACAACACTCTTCATTCTTTATGATGTTTTTTATATGACTCACTGTTAAGCTAAAAGCTATAGAACTTCTTCATTCTGAAAGTATATAAGAACTGCTGAACACATCAGACTCAAAGGATAACTGTGTGCTGTAGATCTATCCAGATGAAAAAATAGATAGGTTCCAATAAGCATCTTGTTCAGGAAAAGCATGAGATCATAAAGACTGTAAAATTAATCATCAGATACTGTTATGCAGGCAGCTCTGCAGAGCCCACAAAGAGCTTGCTGCAGCTGAAACCTGTGGCCCCAGGGTCCAGCCATCTATTATCCCAAGTACTGCTTGATGGAGCCAGGCTGTATGACCTGAATTTAATTTTACTGATAAACTGTTGTTAAGGTTTTAAAAAGTATGTGAGCTAAAGCTTAAAAAACCAACAAACACAAGATGAAAACAAATGCAGAGAGATAATTGTTGAATAATAATTGGTAATGGTTAACAACTCAAGCATATGAGAGGAAAAATAGTGAACCAATATATAACCCTAAGGAAAGAAAGCAGAGCACTGGCAGATGGCAACTCAGCAAGGACCAGACAGTTCCAAAGAGCAACACAGGCCAACTCTTCCCCATTTGACTGATGACTGATTGGCCAACAAATAATTAATTAATACTCTTAAGCTGTGTAAATCCTGCTTATCTTTGTGAATGGTAAAAATACCTGAAAAAAACCACAACTGCAGTAAGGAGGGGTTTCATGGCTGTCTTGGATATTTTAAGATAGATATTAAGAAGCTCCAGAAGCAAGTGTTTTAATTCACAAAAAAAACCCCAAAAACAAACAAAAAACCAACAACAACAACAAAAAAACCAAAACCAAACCAAACAAAAAAAATTCTCAGTCACCACAAACCCAGGTGTTTACTATTCATCCAGACCATTAGCAAGAAAAGCAAGTGCAAATTATGCCAGTGTCTACAGAATCTTCACAGAACCTTCACAGACAATTTCAAAGGATTTTTTGGGTTTTGTTTAAGTGAGTGGTTGGGAGTTTGACATTGTTTCTCACTATCATCTCTCACAGTTCATCTGTGTGCCAGGAAATCTTTCTTAAGTCTGGTAGGTGGCCAAGGAAGTGTGATGGATACTACCAGACATGAACCCACAAGGCTATGGAAGAGCACCCCTCACCATGACACACATGTGGCTGCCCTGGAGTCAGAAGTTGCCTCTAAGCCAGGCTCTCTGCTCAGTCAGCACTGAGAGATCTCCTAGTCACAGCACTGCCCTCAGCTCATTCTGGAGCACTAATGATGCCTTGCTGCCAAGAGTTGAGACAACTTATCTCAGTTTACAGAACAGAATTCATGCCTAAGCAATAACAAAATATTTTTATAGCTCAATTCACCGTGTAATCTCTAAGATGTCTTGCTTTTTTCTAACCTTTCTTACAGAAACAAGGTGGTATAGGATGGTATAACCAGCTAAAAACTTCCTCAGGAAGTCTAGTTTGGGGGTGATAGGTGTTTGACATTCTTCATCATCAGACAAATCAAATGGGAAGAGAAGGGTTTTGTTTTAATCATATGAATACTAATTAGCAAGTTGTCACCATTCAATAGTGAGTTTTGGCATTTTGTATAATGGCTTAATGTGGGATCACTTTTCCTACTGCAAAATGTTAATTGCTCCACTGTTGTGGGCTTTAACCTCAAAAGCATATATGTTTCTTTTGGGAATGGATCTTCCTTAGGTTTTGTATAACTTTACCGTTATAATGGGCTATGGGCACTATCTAGATAAAAATTATGAATAAAGGCATGTACTAGAATACTCTTGTCCCAGTGAAATGCGAAATTTTGCTGAGTGAAATAGGGACTACTTGCAGTAGCAGTAGGCAACATTTTTTAACAATAAGTTTAATAACTTCCAAAAAAGGAAAGCAGACATGTAACCTAGCATTTTGTTAGGTCAAAGCTAATAATCATTGCTGTTATTCCAAATACTGCAAGTTCATTAGTGAGCACAATGTGCCATTCACTTGATTTTCATTCTGTTCCTCCATAATAAAATATAATCTACAGAGAAACAAATTTGCTGCTTCATATGTAACTCTTCTGGATGTGAAACAGAAGATTTCCCAGACAAACATGTAACTAGATGGCATTCAGTGCCTCCAGCACAGTGTTCATTGTTTTATTAATTCCTGTCATAAGCTGCAGCATTTTCCTGACAGACATCTGGTGTGTTCCCACTTCCAAAATAAAAGGCAGCAAGACAAGAGTTGATATGTACTGAAGCTACAGCCAGCCTCTAGTGATTTAGAAAGTTCCAGTTTTGGTGCTCTCTGCTCACACTGCCTTCTGGTGGGCTTTAAGGGCAAGTTCATAAGGCAGAGTTCATTGCCTCCAGCAAAGATGGAATGAGTGAGAGCTGCATGAAATAAGTTAACAGCAAGCCTAAATGAAACAGCAGAACACTGTGGAGCTTTTTAATGTCCAATACAGCTGTGTGTGAAGGCCTAGCTGACTACCCTTGAAAATAAAGTCAGCCATAAGTAGCTTTCCTTCTGTTGACCAAGAAGTTAATTTAGAGGGTCTGTGTTTTCAATATCTGTTGGCAAAACAAGTGGTCTTGTGGCAGGTGACACACCAAGCATCAGAATCTTTCACTTGGCTGGGGACAAACTCGAGTGACTTTCATCAGCCTAGTCAGCAGCCCCAGTTCCAGTCGGGAGTGGTACCAGAGGGCAGCACGCTATTCCTGGTTGCCCAAAAACAGGCCAGTTCCCAGCTGATCCACTACCCTGCCCCATATATAGTCCTTTCCCCTACCTGATTACTGCACATGTTACTGAGTAAAAACATGAGGAAAATAAACAAATCAGTAGAGAGACATTATTTGGGATGGATGAGAAAACAGATTCAGTTTCAGTTTTTGTTTATCAATTAGCAAAACCACTAACCCAGAAAGATGGGTGAAACAGCAGCTGAGAAACAGCAGTTTCAGTTCTTCTAGGGCTGAGCAAATAGATTTCATGTTTTGCTTCACAATGGTATGAGACCTTTGAGTTTCACTTTGAGATCACCACTCAAAGCAAGCCAGAAGTTGAGAATGAAACCCAGCTGGAATCAATTACTCTTTTCTGAACTTCTGCAACGCACTTGGTATTACTTGATGCATACCCTAATTTGAGCAATCTTTCTTCAGAGAAGGAAGGGACATTTCATCCAGTACTTTTTGTTTTCAAACAGCATTTCAGACCATGTTCTCATTTAATTGTAACAAAGGAATTTTCCTTAGAATCTCAAGAAAATTCAGGTTTGGATTTCAGTCCTTGTAACCAAAATGCCACTAGAAAACTAAGAACAAACAAGAATGTAACACTAGAGAACTGAATTTTCAACTACATTATGTGAATAGATCATACACTTTTTAATACCTTCTTCATCATAGTGTGCTTTCCCCCTTGATATTTTATAATTTTGTTTCTCAAAATTTGCAATTTACTCTTTAGGAGAGAGAGAAGAGCAGGTTGTTTCAGCTTAATAAGAGCTGAAATATCCATGGACCTAATTGAAACATAAAATGTGGGGATTTGTTACTATAGAAAGGCTGTAGATATTTTGTAAAGATGCATATTCACTCTGACAAAAAACCAACAGTATAAACAGATACTTAATTCAGTAATTCAAAGAGCCAACAAAAGTTTATGTATATAGCCTAGACATATGGGTTTGTGCCTAACTTTTAAATTGTTCATGGTATTCTCATTTCAAGTTTTTATTCAAGATACAAAACAACATTAGCTATCTTTTAATACTCCTTAAAGACCTGCAGGTTTAGTGGATGGTGTCCCTGCCCATGGCAGGGGGGTTGGAACTAGATGATCTTTAAAGTTCCTTCCAACCCAAAGCATCTCTGATTTTTGATCAGGATTCACAGAAGAAATTTGATTCTGCGGACAATGGAAAATATCAATAAATTTATAATATACGAGGTGGTTGTTCAAGCAAACAATTGACAGAAGTGTGGTCCCTGAAACTGAAATTTTTCAAGCCATTCCTTGAATGACTGTTCCAATTAAACCAAACATTTCCATAATGTCTATTTCCAAGGTAAATAGAACAAGGTGAGATACACTTTTTAAAATATTTGCATCCCAAATATTTTCCTGATTTTCTCACTGCTACAACATTACAAGCAGCAGTGCTGCGTGCTTTTCATTAAAGCTGTTCTGAACACAGGCAACAGAACATCAGGAACTACATCCATTCTTTCTCTGCAATATTGAATCTCGGTGGGAACAGTTAGACCAGTTTGGTGATGGCTGAACCTTCAACGGAACCTCTAGCTGAGCTGAAGAGCAAACCTCTTAAAAGCAGACTGGAAGAGAAAACCTCCGACATTTCATATTCTTTCACATTGTAAATCATTCCTTTCTTCTTAAATGTATTATTCCCATATTCCCCAAAAGAGCTTACTAGTTATTCATATCATCATCAATAACACTGTGCATCTGGTTAGAAATTATCATGCTTTGGGAATACAAATCTTACACAAGAAATTTTGCTCAGGAAATCTTGCCCATGTTATTAAAAATTAATTCATAATGTTGACGTATTGGTAATCATTTATGATTAGTGCTCTTTTGTTTATCTCATTAAGTCCCACAGTTACATTACACATACATGCTTGTGTGCATTTTCTGAAATAATTTGTTGCTTCTCTTCAATATTGGCCATTTGAACAAAATATGCAAATTTAAGTTTGCTAATTGTATTGGATTTACTTTAGATAAGGAAAACTGACTCAGCTCTTTTCTTTGTGGTACCTCTAGCAAAACTATTGATTTTCAGTATATAGCACAGGTTTCAATTCCAGGTCTTGGCAATCTTCACTTCAAATGCAGGGTAATATTGACCCTCCTTTGTGTTTGTTTTGCCCATTACTTTCCACCACAATCTCTGGTCTTGTCACTGAAGGTAATTTTCAGAACTATTTTCCTAAAGAGATAAATTCAATCAAGTAATCTGACAATTCAAAGACAATTTAAAAGAAGAGGTTTTCAGAGTGGGAAAATGCCATTGCAAATGTGAAAACCACAAAGTGCCACTTAAAGGCTATTTCAAGTTCTCAGCTCTCTAAATCTAAGTATTTAAATATATTGGTAGAGCAAGGTGCAGATGAATCTCACTCCACGTGAAAAGCCAGAGAAGTTTGCAACATGCAGCAACATAGACAGGAACTAGAAACTGTACGGGGTCAGAAACTGACCACCAAAGAAGTCTGATTAAAAAGCTTCACTTTGATCCTGTAGATTTTTTCTATCTTTAATTTGCATTTTTTATATGATTCCTGAACTTAAAAAAAAAAAAAAAAAGAAAAAGTTATTACTCTCCAAACTCATTAGTGTGCTCTAAAGCAACAATGAGAGAGTAATTGTTACCAAGAACATGTAACTGCAATTTATAACTCATGTTGATCTGAAGTCTTTTCCTGTTTTCCTGTGGGTGCTTTGCGAGCTGATACGCAAAGACCCTGGCAAAGAATCTGATCAGAGAAAACTGGTGTTTAGCCCCATTAAGTTTGCAGCTGTCCCCATGCCACCATCAAAGCATTGCTTTAACAAGGGGGAAAAGGACCACAGGTCTGACTGGCAGGGTGTCCCTCTTCTCAGCCCCTGCGAGCAGAGAGCCTGTAATGAAAAGAACTATTATGGGACACTTTCAAGCCAGTATTTATAATGTAACTTTGCTAAGTGAGTCATGTCCTCCTTTCAAATACAGAAGAACATTTTACAAGAGACTTTACCCCAAATGCCAAAAATTCGTAGTCTGTTTACTGATCTGGTTATTGGTTTCTAAGGAAGCCAGAGGATACAAACACGTTTCCTAACTACTGAGGCTGGCATGTCCTGTGAGTCATTTACACAAAGTGCAACTTTTGCTGAGAATGTCAGGGTGAAAGGCCACAGTCCCTTCCAACCATGTGCTGTACTGGAAAAATGCATCATCTTTTTTCTTTCCCATATTGAGTACCAGTGCTGTGTGGTCAGATACAGTGTGTCCTCACAAACCTGCTCTGTGCCTCCATGGGTAAGTTTGATCACTCAGTTTGAATATCTATGTAATATCCCAAACAACTCATAGGACTATTAGGCAACACAGATTGTGATAACGTTGTGCATACCTGTACATAAGAAACATTTCTGTCCAGCTTCTAAGGTTCTGACTATACATAATCTCTGAAAGCAATAGAACAAGAACCAAAGCAACACAACAGTACATGTTTTTCCATCCTCCATCAGGCCCAAGCAAATACATGGCCACTGCTTACCACAGACCAGATGTGAGTATCAGTCTGAAGTCTGTCTCCTAGAAATGTCTGTTTTCTTCCATCAGTTTACCAAACATTCCTCCAATTTCCCTCTGCTAACCCATTCACTGTGTTGTCCCCACATGTAGTGATCTGAAGCTCTGCAGCATGCTTGGAGGGCTGCTGTGATGAGAGGATGTGGAAAACCATCAGAAGTGGAGTAGCTAAATGTGACTGAAAGCAGATGGTGGAGATAGTGGCAGGAGATAACTGGCTAGCCAAGTGAAGGAACAGCATATTCATGCTGCAACACTACACAGAATTTCTTTGCTTCTGTTATTTTGGAATAAATGTCAATGATTACCTTCACAAGTGGATTTTACTGCTTCAGCCTCTTAGTGTAGTGCTTGAACATTGTTTTCACTCAGCAGACATGAGATGGAACTCGGTGGCAAGCTAATGCTAATAGGCAGCTCCAAGGCTAGAGATAACAATAACTCTTATTTGGTGTATCTAAAAAACTGTAGATTCACGCACATAGAAACGCTTGTCTACTTCAAGTCCAAACCTGAACTTCTCTATGAAGGTGTTTCTCCTCTAACAAGCAGAATAACATTATTTTCCCACACTAACAAATGCATCTTTATCAGTAAATTCTTCTGAAATTCTCTGAGTTATAATCAATAAAAGCAAAAAAGCTTAAACAATTTGAAGTAGGAACTTTTAAAAGTCTTGTTTATATTTCTCTTTTCAATGTAATTTTTCCTCAGAACTCCATCTACAATTAAATTTTAAAAAGGCAAGAGCAAACAAAAAATAATGCTTCTTTAATGTTATGTCTGTTGTAAATTAAATTATATTTTCAAGAAGTAGCAGAAACACAGTTTCATGAGTTTCTCACTTAAGACCTAAAAAGTAAATTCCTTACACAGTTGATCCTGTAGGGATTTTATCATTCTTCAACAAAACTCAGAATAAACATGGTCTAGATATGATTGTAGACACAATATCTCTAATATATAATACTCTATTTCCTCAAATAAATGATGAACCATGAATTTAAGGGGTGAACTTCACAAACGTTCTATCTATGTATGTTAGGAGATACAATCAATCTATGGATTTATTACTTGCTATATTGCAAATAACCCATTTTCTTAACAGAAAAATGAAAACTTTCATAAAATATACTGTAAGCTGAATTAAGCTGAATATTGCTTCTTTGCAATCCAGGTGATGGGATGCAAAACATTTTGTGATATGGCTGCTGGAAAGAATAGAGTTCATTAATTTTTTTCTTACATATGTAATTTATAAGCATATATAAGAAAAATTAGTATTTCCAAACACTTCATCTTGTTCCACAAATACATTAATTCTCTTCTAGCACGATACTTGAACAATACTTTATTGTGGATAAAACTTTAAATAACATGCCTATGATGAAACCTGCACTATTTATGCAAATCAGACAAATTATTATCTCCTGTGCATTTCATTGACAGTTTTTCACTAGAAATAATTACCTACAAGAACACAATGATTTTGTGTGGGAGTGGATATGATCAGCTGTAGGCTATGCTTATCATGTTTTGTTCTTAATCTATTTTATTTGTGATAGCAAAATTTACAGTACACATGTAATTTTTATCAACAAACTGAAAGATTGTATTCTCAATATCAAAGTAAACTCTTCAACTAGTGCTATTTTTCTCAAAGGAGCCTATGATTAAACTGAAGGCAAAGTCTAAACAAAAGACCATAACTAATATCATAATGTATTTGGGGCCCTGTTAAGCATGGCAGAATCTCATTAATGAGCTTTGGAGAGCCTAATGAATTTAATCTAAAGTAAACTCATAAAGGGTACAGAGGTGGAAAATGTCTTTCTCCTGTAGATGCACATCAAGAAGTTGCAAGCACTGTGAAGTAAACCAGACTGTGGCTGCCAATTTCTGATGGAAACAAAATCATCACACCATACCATGTTTTTACAATAAACTTTTAAAATTAAAGCTCCCCCATTTCCTCACTGTAAGATCATATCAGAGTCAAGTTTTAAGTCTACACACGCATGCAAGGGCACTCTTCCTTCTTTGTCTGATTGAGGTGACAGGGTCTCCAGTACCATCTCCAGTCCAGGGAGAGGACAGAAACACGGGAGATCTTTTTCCTTCTGACATGTACTCTGATGTTTCCTGTAGCTCATCACCCTCTTCAGACTGTTCCTTTCCCTCACTTCTTGTAATGATTTGCACCTACTCCTGGCCCTCTTTTTTTCACCAAAAAATACTTTCTATTTCTAATTAGCTTCTCATCCTTCTCTCTTGTTGATTATATTCCCACAGAACACGTCCATTTCTCTGCCTACTGGTCCACAGTGCACTCCTAACCCCTCACATCCCCTGTCTCTCCAGTCTCCCTGTATTCTGTTAAATATCTCCCCAGGCTTCCTCTTGCCCCATTTACACTCTATATGGCTGATATGGTTTATTTGCACCTGCAGAAACACCTATGCAGTCACTTAAGCACCTAGTCGTAAGAAGTCATTTAAGCACTTAGGCACACAGGTAGGCAGGCAGACTTCACGCCTTTTAAGGGAAGGGATAGAGGCACCTTTTCTAGTGGGCATATTGTTATAACAAGGGCAGTAGAAGTCAGCACCATGCTGCCTCCAGAAGCACTCTGATAGTTTTTATCATATTTATCAATTTATTCTGATAAATATTAGTTTGATAGCACACGACAGAAATGTGGAAAGATTTAATAGGAGTGAAAAGTAGCACAGAGCAATCCAAACCTTGAACACAAGGAAGAATAAGATAAATGAGATCAACTCTGTATTAGATTCATGAAATCATCTAGCTACCAAAGGCCAGAGGAACAGAGGGCCAGTCATCCAGATGCTCCACAGAGTCCAGAGCCCCAGGTTACTAAAATAAATGTCTAACTAAGAAAGAATTACAGTGACTTGACATGATTCAGTGTCGTTCTTCAGTTTTTCTTGCAGGAATGTTGGCATAAAATGGAAGGTTGCCAACATAAAGATGGATGACAGCATGAGTTACTGTGGGCAGCAGGTCACATCCAAAGCAGACTCCAGGACAGTTCAGAAAATTGCTGCAGATAATGAGAAAGAGAGTCCAGCTGGAGTTGGGAAACTGCAATAGTGCTGTTTTCAAAGTAGGTCACAAGTTTCACATCTCAGGGAGGCAGCTCATGCATATAATAAGATACATACATTTTTAATCAGAATATGATCCATGGAAATATTTAGAGAAACAGAAACCTCTGTACTTCTCCACATTTGAACAACATCAGTAAGAGACCTCTTAAAAATTATTGTGATTCCATCTCATACTTTCTATGGAAATTTGTGTGGACAGGAAACAGAAAATTGATAGCTGGTGATATTTTGCCAAGGGTACATTTATTGGGTGTTGCTGCGGGTCCTTTCTCCAAGTCAGTGTGCAAAACAAACCATTGGATAACCCAAATGTATGTCTTAAATCTACTGCTACTAAGATAACACCAAAGATTCAGCACACATGTATCCAGTAGATTGTGACAGGAAGAATTGAAGACCTTGACAGATGTGGTAAGATAAAGTTGTCCCGAGCAAAAAGAGACTCTCATAAATTTTACATTTCTAGATCATTTATAATTTTGCATTTTGCATTTCTAGATAATTTATAATTTTGCAGTTTGACTGCAAAATTATTGGGTTACAAGAACAAGTTGGACATGGTGCCATCCCAGTCCCAGGCAACAATGGCCTCTATTCAGATTAGAGAGGTTTCAGCAAGCCCATCTCATAAAAGTAATAAAAACATAATCACAGGGAACAGAACAAGATAACGTTTAGACAATGTTTTCAAAACCTAATTCAACTGAACTTCTGAATGACCATCTGGAAATGGGAAGGAGAGGCAATTTCACAAGGTTCTTTGAGGACAGGAAATCACTGATCAAAAGAAGCATACTGCATCTGTTCACCATCACTCTGGATTAGGGTGGAAGAAGAACAAATAATGCAGGCAGCATAGTTACTTTGGCTTTGAATTTCAACATCACATCTCCAGGGACTGTTAATATATCCAACTGGAAAATGCACATGGATACTACTGTCAGCATTAGTAGAAGTTTGTTTTTTTCACAGTGTAGTCAGAAGCTTGATGGAAAATATAGGGCTCAGGCTACTGTTGTCTTAAGAGGTTGTCTAAAAGCAACTGAAGTTACAAGCCCTGTAAAGAGGTCACATAAAATAAATAGTCACTTAATTGTAGAGAGCAATTTCACAAAGAGAAGTAAAAATGCCATTCAATGAATTTACTGAGAAGCTAAATAATTTCAGAATCCTTTAAAAGTGTACTAGTACTTGTAAAGCAAATTATACAGATTTATCATTTCTAGTATATACTAAATGAAAGGATCAGAAACAGAACTTCAGAACTGCAGAAAGTACCAAAATTCTGACCTTTGGGAACACAAAAGACTCTTTTCCTAGCTATGTAAAACTAAAAGTTATACTAGGCTATAGCACTGGATTGGCAGAACATTTGTTCCGTTTATCCTTGTTGTTCTTCAGGTTTTTGTGTTGATTCTTAGGCCGAAGTCTTTTGTGTTGGTGAACAGCTTCAGAGAACGGATTCAACAAAAGCATTTAGCGTTTGAAGGAGCCTTTCATTAGGTTATTTCCGAAAACAAAGAGAAAGTTAATGTTACTGCTGGTGTTCACAGGATACCATGCTACTTTTTTCCTTTCGTCTTCCTACTGTTTCAACTTGACTTTACAATGAGTGGCATCAGGGAGAAAATAAAACCTGTGACCAATACAATTATACGATAACAGAATTATTTAATCTAATGGTATTCATATTTTGTATCCTTCCAAAAGCATCAGGGGAAATGTCGTTGTTGTTCTGATGTTTTCTAATGTCTGAGAAGTATAATTCCAGGAACTAAATCCTTCAGAAAGCTGTGACTCATCAGCTCTTCTTTGTAAAGCTAAACATGAGAAGAACTTCATGAAGAATTTATACTGTTAATGTCAGGAATAAAAGGTACTTCAGAGGTTCTGAAACAAACGCAAGTTTCACATCCAGCAGCGTAGGGCATGCGGATCTAACCGCGGAGCCGGAGGCGGGAGGAAGACGAGAGGAGCCCTCCCTTGGGCTGCCGCCGGTGCTGCTGCGGAGCCTCCCGCGCTCGCCCCCCCGCGGTGCTCTCGCTCACGCAGCCCGGGAAGTCGGGGCTCCCACATGCTCGGGCGCTTGGCAAGAGAACAAACTCCTTCACCTGCACTGGATTAAGGGCGCTTAGGAATTACATGGGTATTTGACTGGAGAGTGTGATGCAGCCTGGTACAAAGCAAAAGGTCATTCACAAACCCTCCGTCAGATGAGTTTTCAACTCCCACACAGTGACCAGGGTCACTGTGATCTGCGCGTTTGATTTGTGCCTATCCCCCCTCCAGGGAAGATGACAGTTTGATAGGGTTGAGAGAGCACATTTGAATTAATAATCTCTCTTAAAGGATCATTTGTAACTTGATTTGGAACTCTTATTTTTATAGTATGGCAAAAGAGAAAGATTTATATACTGCCTGTTTAATTTCCAGTCTCCTCCACACTTTCTGACTTTATTAAAGAACAACTGCAGAAGCATCAAAATACCTCAAAAATACAATGTGTGTTTATTCTTTGGCATAACATTGGAAACAAAATTTCTGCAGAGCACCTGTTCACAAAAGATAGCCAAAACAGTTTGTGAGGGGAAATATTCCAAAGAGGTTATGATAAACCAGTAGATCCTACAGTCTTAGCCATAGCAAAACTTCTTTTGAGGAAGAAGCTTTTAGGAGATTGGTGCTTCTGGAATAATTTTCCTTGCTGTACCAGTAGAGGCAATGCTGTCACATGTTTAAGGATTCTCCTGCACCACTGGGCAATTCCCACCCCAAGGAGTTCAAATCATCCACCCTACGGTGGTAGTTCACTGGTCCAGTTCACAAATACTGAACCAACATATCCTATAGTCCACTGTGTTAAGGACAGATGAGAGCAGAGCTGACTTAATTTTTATATGCCAGAGTGTATTTCTGTGACAGGAGCTGAGCCATCCCCACTTTGGTGGAAATCTTGAATGTCATAAGTTCATAGAACTGTACCTCTTCTGGAACAGGCCCTAAGTCCTGTTAAAGGAAATCTATGTTTTGGAAATTCATAAAACATACTGCTAGATTGTTCTAAAGCAAGCAATATTCAGTAAGCACTCAAAGTACCTTTTCAAAGAGTATAACACATCTGGTAACAAAATGTCTTATTGGAAGTCAAGTAAGCTGTCCCTAGAACTTTACTAATGTTCTCCCTGATTTTCTACACAACCTGTGCTGCAGTTGAATTATTTTAGTGTCTGGTAGTTGTAAAGATCATTGAGGGGTAAAAAAAAATCCCAGTAGTATCTTCCTTACAAAGTTAAAATTTTTTACCTATTCAGCTTGTGAGGAATTGCTACTGATTGTAATAGCTCCAGAATTTCAGTAATAAATTCTTTTCAGTAATCTATTTTTCATGTAGTGTGAAAATAAACTGCACAAAAAGTGATTTACTAGGATTTCACATTGAGGTGGTTTTGATATAGACATAATGATACAGCTCACTAAAGGAAAAATCATATCAAATAACAAAGAGAATTTCCTAAAAACAAAGATCATAGGATAGTTACTTAAATGAAAAAAAAAAAAGAAAAAAATCCCTGATACTAAGGCTAATCACAGAACAATCTCCTTCTCCCCACCATAGACAAGATCTTTCTTGTCTCTAAACTAAATGAATTTGCAGGTGGCTTGGATAGCAAGGGTAAAACATGTGGATGCAGACTGCATTCTACAGGAGTTCTCTTTGTGATCTAGTGGAGTTCACAGAACTACAGAATATGCCGAGTTGTAAGGGATCCACATGGATCGAGTCTGACCCTTAGCCTCGCACAGGACCATCCCCAAGAGTCACACCATGTGCCCGTGAGTATTGCCCAAATGCATCTTGAACTCTGTCAGGCTTGGTGTTGTGACCACGTGGTCCTGAGAACACCGTTCCAGCACCCAACCACCCTCTGGGTGAACAACTTCTCTCTAATATTCAACCTAACCCTTCTCTGACACAACTTCTGCTAACAGGTATGCAGACAACAGCCTTGCAAGCTCCTGAACTTCCAATCCTAGGTGAAACAAACCTTGATCACTGGGAAATAAATATATCAAGTAGCTATCAGACAAGCAGCTCAGTAGTTTGTTCAGATCAAACCTCGTTTTGTTTCAGGAAATTCCTTTCTCAGCATTTCAGAAGATATAGAAGTTATTACAGAATATAAGCAGGAAACAGACTTCTACAGGCTTTGCTTACTAAACAGATTCTGTTTAAAACGAACTAGAATTATTGATTTATAAGTCCTTTAGGGCAGAAATTCTTCACATTCACACAGATAATAGCTAACAGAAGGCAGGTCCATTATGAACATATTTTGTGAATGTAAAACCTGCTGCAATGGTAACTAAATATTAAAACATCGCCATGCATAGATTTGTCAGAATGTGTCATATGCTATAAAGGTCAGCATTTTGTCCCACATCTTACTGCCCCCTGAGTTTGTTTTTAATGTGGTTCGTCACAATTCAGTCTGCAGCAGTGAAGCAAGAGGCAAGTGCGGTGTATCTGTTCCTCTCCCTATGCAAGCATACACTTCCTTCCCAATTTGATAGGCATATTTCATTGCAATATTGTAATACTCAAGTTTTCTCTTGTTTAGACCACAAGCCAAGTAATGCTGTAAGTAGAGGTGTGTGGACTCCCATTTGCTTTCTTCTCTCATATTCAACAGGTAATTGTTGTAAGTTTAAAGTACCAAATGTGCTCTACAAACAGGAAGTTTTAAGGTAGGAGATGACCTAGCCTGCTATACCGAAACAGCATCATTTTTTGTGATGCTACCATTAGCACAAACCTCTCATATAGGTGGATTTCATCAAGGGGCAAAAGCAGGCTTTCAGTGCTGCAAACTGCTCTTGTAGGTTACTGGAGTAACAACAGCACCAGGGAATGGTTCATTAACTTCAAGGGGTTGCACTGACATAGCTACATTAAAAACAACAAAGGTCTGAAGTGCAGATGGTGCTGTAGGTATCTACAACTCCTGCCCCAATACTATCTCTGTAACTTTGTCTTTTTTTTAAGGTCTGAATTCACAGCTTTCTAAATGTCTCATGACACTCAGAGTCAGAAGCACAAATAGTCCATTCAGGGCATCTGAAGGCTGAAAACTATCCTTTTACCCGGAAGAAGAGAATAGCCAAGAGATTTCTAATCACTTATGAAGCCTTGTAAGTATATGTGCTTAAATTAGCTTCAGTGAAAAGGATTTTAAATTACATTGCAGTTACATCAGTAAATGAAGGAATACTGTGGTCGTAATAATTTTAAGAGAATACACCTGCACACCCACTCTGATTCTTTGGACTAGACATTATCTTGAGTCTTCTGATATAAATGTTCTCCCTTTCTGCCTGCCTAAAAGAATAGAGATGCTCCTTTCCTATCTCTCTACATCTGTGGGGTTTTTTAGGAAATGGATCCAGCTTGACTTGGTATTGAATTAGATCTCAGAAGAGTAATCAAAAGCTTCTCCCTAGATTTACAAGTCTTTATATTAGACCTCAAATGTCCAGAGCATTCTATCCTTTCAGCAGCTGAGATATTCAACCCCATGTCCATCAGAGGCCATATAAGTTAATGATTTTCAGAGTATTCCTTTCTCAGGTTAACTGGCTGCTTCAGAATCAAACTTTCCCTCACTTTGGCTTTAGCCATTTAAAGTAATTAAAATTATGACAATTATCTGAAATTGGAATTTTCTTTTACTGGATTAGACTCATTCTGACTCCCAGTCATGGTTGCTCTGCTTTCCAAAATGACATAAGAGTAGAATAGCTGTGGGAATTTGGATGTCATGAGCTCAGTACATTTCTTGGAACCTGCTCTTTATTATGTAAAGCATATGGATTTGAGAATGGAAAAGCTGACAAGATACTGTAAGAGTTACCAACCATATGGCCATCCAACCAATACTGGACATCAAGTAATAGTTAGAAATCCCGGACAAATTGTTTCATTCTTGCTCCATGTTTGTACTATCCCTGGCTGGAACAAGAAACTACAATACTTTGCCGGTGCATCTCACTAATACAACTGTTTAGATAAATAACTATCTTTCTGGACATATGAGAAAACTGATCCCCATTTTTGAAATCCACATGAATGGTGATCACATTCTGTGCACTACATATCCGACCAACAGATAACTTTAAATACTTCTGGTGTTTGCAATAACTCTACTTGCCTTGGTGAAAACCTAGTGAATAGCCTGTTATGTTCTACAACAGTTTCAGTGTAGCATTTGCATTGCTTTAGGCTGCAGGAAATAGTTTTTTGTAAGGATGAATTTTCTTGTGTCTGGATAGACTTTTAAGTGAATTTCTTCAACAATATTTGAAATTACTTCTTTCTGCTTAGACCATTAAAATGTACAAGAACAGAGGTGCTGGGAAATCCTGAAACAAACATCAGAAAAGGTCAGGCTTTCACAGCAAATTTCCATAATTCATTACATATTCTCTACACATGGACAGGCTGCAGTAAGTTGTTCTGCTGACAAAACTGCAAAGAATAATGAATGGAACAAAGTGAACTGCTCACAACACAAGGATGGCAATGAGATCTCTAATTGGGGAAAATTAATTCCTCTGAAAAGTTCAATCTGTGGTCTTGGATTCTGAGTTTTACAGCTGAAATTCAAAGTGATTCAGTTCATGTTATTGAGCTACACATGATGCTTTATGTCTAAATTCTTCTAAATTATGGATTCAGTATGTTATAAATGGCCCCTTTCGTTTAAAGCAGGAGTTACCTTGCAATGCATGCAGTGCAACTGAGAGGAGGAATGTAGCTTTTAAAATCAGCTGAATACTTTTCTGTAGCCCAGATAAAGCCAGGCTTTTGTCCTATTGCTTTAATGGTTTCACTCTGTTGTTTCTTTACTTCAAAGTGGTATAAATTATGCCCTCTTGCTGGTGAGCTTTGGATGCAGAAATGGGCAGAATCTCAAAGTCTGAAGATCATTTACTAAGTCTACATCTTTTAAGACTGGCTAAACATTGGCACAAACAAGAACCTTAGTCACCCTCATGACTAATGTTCATTAGTAACATTTTTAAGTTCAGAAACACAGCGGCTCAGATTATTCATCATTTTAGACAATCAGTCCTTCAGTTACTGGACAAATGAATGGTGCATTGCTTTCGGGTAGAAATGTTATTCACCTTCTCCTTTATAAATCTGATATTTGACAATAACTAACCTGGGGTCTGGGAATCTTTCCCACCTCTTGTATCAAGGTCTATTCTCTGGCTGCCTACTGACTGTTTGTTGAGATGAGACTCAAATGTATACACTGTTGCCCCTCCAGATCTGGAACTATCACACTGCCTTCACTAGTAAAATAGGAGTCCAGCAAGCCTCCCTGTGCAGATGATTGAGGGACCAGGGCTTTTGAGACACCTGCAGAGCACACCAGGCCCATACTTTAGAAACAGCAATGTGTCTGTGTGGTAAGAGAGAACTAAGACTTCCTAGCCTTCCTCCAGGAGAGAAAATACTATGTGTCTCCTAACCTAGAGAGTTGGTCCTTGTGGATCTCCTTTGATGAGGCTCTTCAGCCCTTAAAGCCTGCAATTAGTGCACACTTCAAAAGCTGTTCTGCAAAACTCTGAGAGAAAATTGCAAAGACTTTTTATATCTTGTCAAAAATCAGTGGATATTTCAAGGACTAAGTAACTGAAGGGAATGATGCATGATGAGTTTCCGGATAGTTAATGTTTTCTATAACTCAGGTACAAATCCTCATCTAGTATTCTTTGAGTAATGGGCACTGGACCCACTGAGTGCTCTCGTTGCTTTGGAATACAGAGATTCATTGTGTTGAGGAGTTAGCAGTTAATGGTTATAATAGTGTACAATAATAGCGTGTTACTGGAGCAGCTAATCTGAGTTTGTAGAAGGCAAACAACTCCTGCAAACAGCTGAGTTGGTCATTGCTTCCTGATATAGTAATAAAGGTCAAAATGGCAGCTTTTAAAAGTGAAGAAATGCTGGGTTTAATGTTGAACCAAAGAAAGTATCGAACTCCATATACTTTAATACTGTTTAACAAAGCAAAGATTGCAAACTACACACAGGCATGTTATGTATCTCCCAAAACACAACTTCAGAGCTCTGGGGGAAGAAAGTGGCAGTCATGCTGTTAAATACTAATGCAACTTCTTCACTTTCAGGAAGAAGGAAAATTTTGGCATCCAAATGAAAGAGAACTTCTTCATAAGTGATTGTTTATGTAACTTTTGGTCTGTGCAAATCTCTTGTTAATGTATTAGGACCCTAAAGAGGTTTAAATGGCAAAAGCCTCTCAGCTTATCTTTGAGCTTACCTGGAGTTACAGTGTTCTTCCAGGGCTTGGTGATATTGCCCAAAGGGTGGCAAGTCAGTCAGAGAAGAGATAACAAGCAGTCTGTTATACCACATACTCTACATCCTGAGTTATGCACAGATCATTGTTTTATTAATTTTATCTAGTGATTTATCAATTTCAAATGGAAAATTTTTTGCTCCACCAGTTCTCTTTTTAAGCACTCCTTTTTCTTTCCCAGTACCATTTTACTGAAAGATGTGTCATATGAGCAGGGACAGCAGAGACCCTCCCTGCTAGAGGGTGCAGACAGCACTAGTGGAAGGTGTACAGCTCCCCTTAGCTTTGTTCAGCCTGAAAATGAGTCAAGAGAAAATGAGAGAGAGGTGAAACATCCTAACTTTATACTGGGGATAAGGAAAACGAGAGAGAATTATCTTATATTGGAGAATACTTGCTTAAAATTCCACCTCTTTTGTACATAGGTTCAGCACTGCCTGCAACGCCCTTTCACCACCTGGATGTGAGGGACAGAGCCTACAAAGTTGGCACAAGCCAAGCCTGGGGCTGGCCACTGAAGAGTCAGTGTGCTGCTGGATAATGTTCAGAGCCACTGATTTGTGAAAATCTGTATGGAGTCAAACAGTGAGACTTGGAGTGCATTTTGACAAACATGTTGGACTCCTGCTTTGGTTAGTCTCCTCATTCAGCCTGAATGCTGGAAATCAGAGCCAAGGAAGTTGTAATGGCCTAGCAATCCAATACAACATCCTTATAGAACTACTTGCTGATCACTGTAGGATGTAAATCTCTCTTCATGAACATTAAGAGAACACCACTGCCATCATCAACATGGTCCTCTGAAAGCCTCCCTTGGAAAATGCTAGGTGGTAGGATATTGATTTGATCCCATCTAAATCAGAGACAGATAGAACTGCCTGGTCAAAGAGTACAGACGGAGGGATGTTTAAAAGCACAAAAGGAAGTAAGTGGTATAGTGTTTCCAGAAAGTTAGATGTGTCTGTCTGTCACCTCTGTCCCTGAACTCAAAGTGCCTACCTAAGTAAGCTGTCCCACCCCTCCTCTCTGATCACAGAGAGATTCTGTGGCCAGTAGAAAAGACAGATTTCCATCTCAGTGTGAAGATAGAGAGACCTGAGGAAATCTATGCTGTATTTCCTAACCCTCAGGATCAGTAACAGCTGTGGAAGCAGTGAAATATGATCCATGATTATCTGGATAAACTGGCCAGTTTCCTTGGGAAACAGGTGAATATTGCACTATGGAACCTCAATAACTCCTAGAAGCTCACCAGGGAAATGGAATACTTTTCTCTAATTGTAAACAAAGATTTTTTAACTCTACTTTTCTGTCTGGCTCTCAGAGAGGAGGTATTGCCAGGAAAAACCTGTGAAAAGCTTTGCTTTCTTCAATGCAGCAGTGGAAGACACTGCTAAAAAGTCCCTGCTGCTGAGAGCAGTTTTGCAAAGACCCGATGAGGGGTTTGCTAGTCTGATTGCAAGTTGCTGGCCTTATAAGAATCTTGAACAAAGTACAGCTCAGGAAATACCATATTTTGTGGCAACACTGAGAGTTAAATGCTGTATGTAGTTTGTGTTTTCTCAACTGCCCATCCCCCAGCACTTGGAGGTCCCTGTCCCTTCTGCAGGAAGATGCTAAAGTTCTTATAAAGCAGCATGTAAATCACTCTGTTTTGAAGCACAACATATTAAGATAAATTGATACATATTTCTTTAATGCCCCAAGCTGTGATGGGACTCACAAGAGCTCTTATCAAAAGTAGAAAGTGAAACTCTCATCAATCAGAACTCTTTCAGTGTCTGTTAACATCATACAACCATTGCTTCTGAGAAAAATAGGCTAACTTCAGAAAGGAAAGTGGGGGCTGGACACAATTTAATGCTTAGGTTGTATAAAGATCACACTGGAGTGCTCTGTTTAGCTGAGCTCTGAGCCGCATTCATTGCTGTACCATCTCACTCTCATTTCTCACATGTCTTCTGCCATGTCTGAACTAAAGCAGAAAGAACATTGGGCCAGGGACCATGTCCTTTTATATTTTGTAAAGCACTTAGGATACTTTTAAGACTAAGACTTGCACTAAGGCAATGGATGCTATAAAAGCACAGGAAAAGGAATGCATTACCACTGCTGTGGAAGATTTCTACATGCTGCTTAAAGTTTGCAACTGCTCGTGTTATAACAGTAATAATGAAACCTTCACATATTATTAAATAAAGCACAGAATGTACTAAGTGAGTTGTAATACCTCAGTATTACTATGTTTACCAAGAGCTAAACACCTGCAGTGGAAGAGAAACTGAATCCCACCGACAAAACACATTATCACTCTATCATTTCCTAATGCATTCTCATCCAGATCAGTGTTTCACAAGAAGTAAGCTTATTCTTTTTGGTCAGAATCCAAAACTTTACTTCTGCAAGACAACTCCTAAATTTCCTCCATACACATACCCCTTTGTTTTGGTGCTATGTCAACATATTTTCCAGTTTCTGTACTGCTCAAATCAATACTTCTTTGTGTTCAACAAGGACCTTGCAATTCCCACTGGCAGTTTACTGGGTTTCTAGGTATCTTGTCCAGGGACAGCTTTCAGCTTCAACCCACTTGCTCTTTCCCTATTATTTCTTACCTACATTCATCTTACAAGACTACCTCCTCTGATCTGTTTCCCTAATATCTCATCAGACTAGTAAAGGATGACTAAAGATAGAACCAATGTCAATTAATAAATGCACACATTGTAAGTGTGATATTTGAAACAGCACATGTACATCTGAGCGTGTGTTGGGAAATCAAGCAGAGGTGTGACTTAGCAGTTTGCATTTGACATCAACTTCTTGTATGGCTGCATTTCTGCACTTAGACTGTGGTTCCATAATGGAATATCTAAGCACCACCAATAGTATAAAATAGATCTGATCAGACATGATAAGGTAACTGCAGTTCAGACAGATTAAACACACTACACAGGAGAGAGTTTAAGCTTGTGTAATGGTTTCATCCTTTTGTGAAGACTTTAGGAGAGCAGATGTTCCTTGATCTAGCATAAGAGTGGAAATGTGCAAACAGATCATACCTGATTGGGCATAAAGCTTGACAGTACAAAATAGATCCATCAGTGCTTTTGAATAAAATTTGAATGAGCAGGAGCTTATGTTAATCAAGTCTTGGCTTCAGATGGCCATGGTATTTCTGATGAAACATGAGGACCCCTGAAAGCAGATTTACCATACTGCCAAACCATGATGTTCAAGACACTGACACTGATGTTCAAGACTCTCCCAGTTCTATCTCTGTCAAATTAGGTTGTGAGGTCCACTAATGTCCAGGCCTTTCCAAGAACACCTCCCTGACAAAGGAAATGGACTAAAAATCCCAAAGTAAAATTTTGGGTTGTCCCTCAAATGATTGACCATCATCTCTGCTAAGGGCATAGCTGTAGGAAACAAGTGTTGTCACACTGGGAGGAGTTCGTACTCTGCACATGCAGTTCAACACAACATACATGAACCCTAACACCACTGACTGATGCCAATGGTGCTAAAAGGACTCAGATTAGTCATATATGCCAAAGGCACAGGAAGTATTTAGGTATCTCTAAGATTGCAAGAAAATATGAAGATTTAAGGCCAAAGGAGAATCCTGGCAACTTCAGCTGAAGTCCTCAGTTTGTGGTATAAGCACTGTCAGAGGTATAGCCAGTCCCACTTGTGTTCTGCACTGCTTTCCAGAGCAAGCCATCCTGCTAAGGGAGCAGTACAATAGTGGAATCACAGAATCACAGACTATTCTGAGTTGGAAGGGACCCACAAGGATCATCGAGCCCAACTCTTAAGTCAATGGCCCACACAGGGGATTGAATCCATGACCTTGGCATTATTACAACCAAGTTTTAACCAACTAAACTGATTTCCTTTCTATTCTAAAAGTTCAACCAATAAAGATGTTTTGGCTAAGAGTATGGTAAATATGGGAGAAGAATTAAATTTTTATACCCATAAAGTCATTGCCTGTTTTAAATGATACTCAATTGAACTTTTTTTCTTTTCTTTTCTTTTCTTTTTTTTTTTTCTTTTTTTTTTCCAGCAGATGAGCATATAAATCAATTTTGGTATCTAGTCAGACAACTCTTAGAATTTTGGTCATCAACCACTTATTTATGGAGAAATGGACACGAAGACAGTGCTTTCCAGAAACTGCTTACAGAATTAAACAATGCTTGTGTGAAGAAGTCCAAGAATTTCAAGTCTCCAGTAAGGTAGTTAAAAGTAGAGGCGCTACAGCTGAAAACACTAATAGCAAAAAGTTATCCAGTGATTTGACACAAATAGTTTGCCCAGCTCTAATCAGTACTGTTTTATAAGTGAAGACACATTTCATTATGGGAATTACACCACAGTTTAGCAGCTTTTGCTTTAGCCTGTTGTCCTCTCTCTTCCTTTTCTCAAGCTGTTGTTAGGAAGAAGAAGCTGAGAAGTTGCAGCCACAACAAGATATTTGAATGAGTAGCACACAGAAAAGACTGAGAGAAAGTGATAATCAACAGCCTATATTAGACACAAAAGAACTAGAGCTCATACAGCTCAGGAGAAAAACAAATAAGGGACTAGAAACAGCCTCTAGTAAAAATAGCCACCCTGAACTTTCCATGTCTTCAGTACAAAGACAAAGGGTCAATATGGATGGGCAAAGCTGACCCAGGGCAGTTTCAACTTTACCGTCACTCTCTGAATGCTGTTCATTTGCTACATTGCAAATAATGGTCCCTTTTTGTCACCACAAGGACAATAACAACGACACCAAAATGCTTTTCATGCCATTCAGTGCAAGTCACTGCAGTGATTTTGTTCCGGCCTCTACTTAATTCCTCTGTCCCGATTAAAGCAATATTTCCGTGGTTTCCGTGGTTATTCTCCTTGTTGCAAGTTGCACAACTTCTTTGTTTACAGCTTATTTCTTCTGTCTGGAAACAAATTGCTCCGGCCCTTTCTCCTTCAGAGAATCCCAGGCGCAGCTCACAAGGAAGGCGATGTTTGCTGCCACCTGTTGGTGAACTGCAGCTGGGGACCAAACGAGCATCACGCACTTTGTTTTCTGGAATACCTGAGCCCTCAGCCAGAATCTGCCGAGCCACTTCATCCCATTCATTTAGGGGTTTGGTAGGAGGCTACGAAAATACCGATATTTTTGTTGGGTGCCGAAAGCTAGCAAAGGAGGGTATGCTATATGTTATGAAAAATATTCAGGGAGAGATGGAGGAAGGGATTTCAGTCCTCTAGAGATGTGCAAATCTCTGCTAGCAGAATTCCCAGAAATATAATGACAGGAAGAAAACCTTGACCTATCATCATGGCTTAAGGTAATAAATCTCTAAGACTGTTGATAGAAGTAATAGTAAGTCATGTCTTAAAAAAGTACTTGCTTCTATGGCAGTAGCTTAGAAATTAGGCATTATAATCCAAAAGGTGGTTGTGTCACTGTGCAGTGGTGTTCAGGATTAGCAAGAGAAGTATTTGGGGTCATAGGCCGTTACAGGACTCCGAATATTGTGAAGAGGGAAGGGACACATGCTCGGGGATGCATCAAAAAGTTACAAGGTCAACTAACAAATACTCAAGATGTGAATCTGCACTCACAAGCAGGGGGGAAAAAAGAGACATGTCACATATGCTTGTGAGCCTTGAACAAAGTTCATAGAAGCTGATGCGCAGGTATCTGGTGTATATATTGAGGCACTCTTTAAAAGCAAAGTTTAAAAAAAAGAAAGAAAAAGAAAAAGCATTTAAAATGAAGACTGAGAGCAATAGGTGGTTCTGATATTTTTTTTCCCCAGGGAAGTTACACTTGGAAGTGTCTAGCAGCTCTGTATTATACAGTTAGAAACAGTGGTTACTGTGGTTACTGTTTGGCTGCCAATGTGGTGTTCTGTAAGCTGAAAACAATCTCCAAGTAAAGAACAAGCTGATATTCTTCCCTGAAGGTACTGAGCCTCCTCAGCTCCAACACTTCCACAGCTTTCACAGGATTTGAGGAGCAAAGCAGTTCCTTGAACAAATGCAAGACATTCCTGGATACAGTGGATTCAACCCAAAAGTAATCCACTACAGCATGTGCCACATTCACACTGCCCTACTCTTGCAGTCCTCTTCCTCATGAGGATGACATTTGACACCACTGCACTGGCTGCCTGCTCACAGTCTGGTCCTTTGTTCTGATGCTCTAAATCCATAGAGCAGCCTGTTTCTGTTTGTACAGTGTTTACCACCGTGGTTTCTGATTCTGGGGGCCAGCTATGACAACAAAGTAATAATAATCTGTTCACTAACCTGCACTTACTCTTGCTGAACAGAGCAGACAGCTGTATCTCTATGTAAGTATAACTGAGGTTTCTTAAACAGTAACAGGGAAGGTTAATCTGAGCTAGAAAAGCTGTGTGCTACTGCCCACTTCACACGCCTCCCATTCTACCTCCCCACCAGCCCTTTTCAAGCAGACGCACTGTATTCAATTCACTGCAGAAAGAAAACGAACACTAAACCCCCAATTTTTCTGGTTTCCTTATCACAGATATTGCCTCCTTCGGAAGATTTGAACGTTATTCCCACATCCTCCTTAGGGAGGAGTTTACATCGTTATTTCTTAACAGCCTTTCAGGCGACAGGTCCCTCCCCAACGGCTGCAACTGCCAGGGAGGCAGAGCCATTGTGCGGCTTTCGAAAGTTGGCAACAATGCCTTTGGGTCAGGCTCCAGCTGACTGCAAAGCCGCCCCCAGCTCATTTATCTGCCCAGGTCAGGGAGATAAAGCGCAGCATCAATTGGCAAGAAAGCCCCGAGCTAGGCTGATCTCCATCGAGTGAATTTCCCGGCCTTGAATAGAAAGCCACAAACCAGCAGCGTTTGCTGCTTTCCCCCATACAGTTCAGACAGGATTCAACAAAGCCAAACCTCCAACAGTAACGGAAAATCGATAGGATTCAAGCACAGTTAAGCCTCAGTGAGCAAATACCTTCTGTAACTAAATCTGCTGGTACCTTGTGAATTTGAATTGCATTCATCTAAGCAGCATGTCATCTATTCATGAGTCAGGAAATGAGTGGTAGAAGTTTGCTGGCGTATCAATAGCTGCATGATCTTGTTATCTGTTCTTAAAGCCAGGTATAGGACACAAAGAGGCGCAACACAAGACTCCCCAAATGCTAGCAGCAACTGATTGAAAATGCAGCAGTAATTCAAGTGAGCGAAATCTGAAAAGCCCTTTACAGGAACTGTGGCCAAGCTGATACCGTCTGCAGTCTGATTTGTGTAACCCACGCATATCTCAGATTACTCAGCCCTCTGCTCTGTGGACCAGCTCCACAGCCATCAACAGTTTGAGAAATACCAGCAGCCTGTTCTCTAAGGAACAGGGAAATAAGCAGAGGCAGACTGGCATAGAGAGGTGACAGAGAAGCCTTCTCCAGGCTTTATAATAAAAACGCTCATGGTTTATAGTAATGATACTTCCTTGCTTTAGTTTTCAAGCACTGGTGCCTAAATGAGCAGTCATGTTCAACTCTGAGCCCTTTGCACTTGTCAACACCCTTTTCAGCTGTCACTTCCGTCTAGCTGTCCTGTGTCCATACCCTCCCCCACTTCTAATTAAACTATTTTTTACAAGACAATGTTTGCAAAAGCAGTGGGGTTTTATACCCTACAGACCATGAAATGTCTAGAGCAGGAGTCCTGTTCTTTTCTCATTAAAATACCATATAAATGAATATTTTACATATAATCGAAGTAGAGTTCGCCTGGAATACTTTTTGCCAATACTTTCAATGAGAAATTAATTTCTAAGAGAAATGAGCACCGCATAGCATGGGGAAGAAATAGCAATTTGGGACAGAGCTTGCTCCATTCCTCCTGGCTCCAAGACATCTGCTACAGAGCTGTCACATTGTCCTGGTCCCACCACACAGTGCAAGACATCTGCTGGTCATGCATGTGGTAAAAGCAGAACATCTCAGCTATATCTGCAGACTGGCCCACTTACTCTTGAAAGAAAAAGACTTAGCAATCTGAAAGTAGATGTCTCTGTCCTTCCTCCAGCAGTGATGTGACCTCTTTCAGCTCCTAAGGATTTAAATTAACTTGCAATACCGGTGCTGTTCTGGCTGACACACAGACATAACTAAGCAAGGTAAGGTTGTAGGGAAGCAGTCTTTCATTAGCCTCCTACTGTCAAAACGGAAGTCTTGTGCACTTGAAACTGTGTTTCCGATACCTGGTCAATGAAACATATTACATCCCTCCACAAAGCTTTCCTTAAATTAACTTAGCATTACTTATCTAAGTTCTACTGCAAAGCCATCTCTTCTACTGGCTTGGCATGCCATCTTGGGTTTTTTTGTATAATTGTGCCCTCTTTCTTACATGTTTTTTATTTAGTTCATTAATAAATGTACTACATTTCACAAAGTTTGACTGTACTATAATTTCTTTTAGCTTACTTTTAAGCATTTGTTTAGCTTTGCACATTGCACATATCAAATATTTTAAATAATACAAAGAAGAGAAGAGCTGGTGAACTGAAAAAGGGTGGCAGGATGCCTTTTTCAGTACTTGCCAGTTTCTTCCAGAGGGATTTCCTGGAATGCACTTATGTCTAACAGCCCTCAGCAACTCAATAAATGAGCACTGAAATACAGTGCACAGATGGGTAATATTTCCATCCCTGTTTGCTGTACCAACAGTCCATGAGCCAGGTAAGATCCTGTATCCTTTTGCATTTCAATCCCCTTTTTTAAGTGCCCTTGCAATCTAAATGCATAGAGTTCTAAGTCCTTCTGATATGAAGACAGAAATATCTTCAATACACAATTATTAAGCATAAATTGAGCCATTTTAGGTTGTGTTGAAATCATCTTTTCATTACCAGTTAGTGAATACACATTTGGGAAACTAAGTTTTCCTAATAAATAGGAAAACTGAAGCAATACCACCATAAACTCCCCCAAAGAGAGGATGTCTAGTTAAATTCATTTAATGTGAATATTACTTTAAACACACTTTGCCCCAGTTGATAGGGTTTTATTTAGCTCATGACACTACAAATAGCACAGATTTGGCTGGGGCCACACTGTAACAGGCCCTTTTAAGACTTTCTAGTTACAGCTTCTGGGCAGCATCTACCTCATAAGTCAAGAGAAAAGACAGGCCCAAGACTGAGAAAATGATACAGCAAAGATATATGACAGCTACTTATACTACATCATGAATCATGAACAGCTAAAGCAAGAGCAATTACACTGCTCTGCCACTGTATCTAATGACTCATTGTTGTCTCACATCTGAAAGGCATAATAACAGAGATGAGGTTCTTACAGTAACTGCTCCATAAGTAACAAACTCTAAAAGGAAGTTTGAAACCAACACTTCAAAAGGTGGTATGTGAGAGTCTTCTCAAACTGCATTACAGTGAAAGCACACACACACTAAAAGAGAAAAGAAAGGCAACAAACTTGGTCCCATCTCATCCTGACAATGCTGGTCTCTTCAAGATGAGATGGGAACATTTGTCACAAGGAAATGAAGGTCTGAACAGAGTCACTGAACAGGAGAAGGAGCTGATGTGCAAAGCATTGCTAATTTCTGCAAATTTTATTACAACTCCATGTCAAGTATGATTACACCTCTAGAATTTTTTGGCTTTAAGTCCCTTATCATAGATGCATTTTTTCTAATTGATCATCCGTTGATACACAGTTCACAAATCCTTATAATCCATAAATTATTATGGAAGCTTAAAAGCTTTCCCCAAGCAGTCTTCCTTCCTTACAGAAATGAGTAGCTTGTACTTACAACCTTTCTAGATTTGCTGTTGACATAAATAAGTGGCATTTCCAGATCAGAATGAGGAAAGTGACAATGAATTTGGCTACTTTTAAAGTCCAATGAGAACAGCTTAAAAGGTAAGGAGTAAGCTGTTCTCTAGAACCAGATCCATTTAGTCTTAAATCCAACCAGTTGTGCTTATGCCACATTGCAGTGCAATTCCCTTAAAACATTATTACTCCTCTTAAATCTTTGCAAAGTTTTAAGGTTGGGAAAATAGCTCAGAAACTTATTTTATCATGCCATCAACCTTTTTACATGATGCATGTCTGAGCTTACCTTCCATGTGACGGAGGGGCAGGCTGCCAAGGTGAAGGTAACTTTCTCTGTCACTACATTGAAGGTGACACGAAACATGGTTTGTATTCCAGTGGCCTCAGACCCAGGGTAGAAATCTTCAGTGACGGTCACAATGCTCACTTGTGTGCATGCTGCAGGCTTCTGTCACACTGCACTATACGTTCAGGAAACCCATAACGTTATGATCGGAGCTGAAGCCTGAAACAGCTGTAAGGGTCCAGCTTTTCCCAGCAGCCTTGCTCCTGTATGTCAGAACTAATCAGATTAGCTGGTTTTACTTGTCTGAGTTGGGACTAACAGGTTAGCAGAACAGTTTGAGTGGGGGAAGGGAAAAGTAAAGAAATCAAATTAGGGCATTTACTAAGCATCTGAGATTTCCTTCCTACTTGCTTTTGTCTCTTTACAGGACTCACACAGAGCCAGAACAATGCATCACAAAAATGCAGCTTTGTTTTAGAACAGCTCTTTGTATAGGAGAATTTCCCTAACTTTGCCTTGATTTGATTCGTTTTTGGTTGCCAGTGATCACCAAGGGGAGAGCTCCCCCAGAACGTCCTGGATGTCATGCAGATAAACAAGTCTCAGACAGAAAAGGCATGTATTGTGCATTTTTCATCCCACACTACCCAGAAAGGCACACACTGGCTGTGCCAAGAGATCAGTCGCACGCTCTGTTCTGCTCAGTGCTAGATAACGAGATTCACAGATGGTCTAATCTGGAGACTAGGGCAAAAGGGTCAAAAGGACAGAATAGAACAGAAAAGGTAGAACTTTTTGATCCTCGGTCTGCTTCAGGGTACTTTTTCCACCTCTGTTACTGAGGCAGATTTACCCTTATAGAAAGGAAAATTCAAAAGAAAGGGAAAAGGGGAAATATGTAGTATAATAGCCACCATTGACAGTGTCTGACTGCACGCATAGACTGTGCTACATAATGAAGGAGATGCTACACATGGGAAACACTTCCCTCAGGAACACAGCAAATGCAGTCAGCTCTGATGGACACCACCACATCACAGTACCAATATGCAAAGAATAGACTTAGTTTTTGGTAATTTATGTCTCATCTATATTAGTCTTTTAAAAAATAGGTGTCTAGCTTATTAGTCACCTAATTGCCTCCCCTGCCAGAGAAGAAAGACAGGTGTAACCAACCGCTCTCTAGAACTACCACTTTCTCAGCACTGCTTAAAGGAGGGAACCTACATACTGATGTTTCAGAAGTTTGATGTGACTTAGGATTAATATCTCCCTTGAAAACTTCTACTGAATGTTAAGACTGAGTTGAAAGATGCATTGACTTTCTTCTGCTTCCTCTGTGGGTCTGGTCTCTGTGACTCTAGAGATGTTTGCTACTGAATGAAGAGGCCACCAAAATATCCTGAAAGTTTCATTCTACTAATCAGTAACTACCATAAGTAACAAATTTGCTATGTTGCAAAGAGACCAGACTTAAAACCCTTTATTCTTGCAAAGGAATACCTACTTATACAACAGTTGCACTGACATTGAGCAGATTAGACTTGCAACAACTCAGCAAGGAAAGTAGCACATTGGCAAACTGACTGTAAAAATTCATTTATTCCGATAATCTAAGTCAAGAAGCCATGCACCATGCTAAAGCTAAGGAATGCTCCAAAGCTTTTGGTGTCAGCATATGCCTTGATTCTGCACTGACAAAAATTAAACCCACTGTTTAAAAGGTACAAAAGCCACATCACAAAAACATTATTTGAAACATAACAGAGCAAGTCCATAGCTCAACCCTCAATACCAACACCCCTTCTAAGAAGGTCAACAAACCAGCCAGTGTCAAATTACCTTGAACCTGAATAAGAAGAAAATGTGGGAACCCCACTCTGAACATAGGCATAGAGATCTGATGCACACCTTTAAAAGAGAGAATGACATGTACTTTCACTTATATCAGGTTCAACTGGACAGATAGAAATCATCTGTTTCCTGTGATTAGGTTGAAAGGAAACTTTATTATTTTCATAAGGATAAAATTGGATTCAGCTCCCTGTAAATAATATATGACAGTAACATACTTGTGTATTTATCCTAGTTACAGAAGCTGGGACTAGTTTATCACTGTGTGGGTGTAAACAAAACTGTGTATTCTACACCCTCCATGTAATTTCTCATGAACTGTTAATAATGGATCATTTGCAGCAGCTGCCCAGGGCACACCTGATACTTCAGGCTACAAGCTGGATGTTAAAGAACCCTGTGAGTCATGGCAATGTTTTTCTCTTCACACCATTGACTCAGCTGTAATAACTCCCGTTCAGGGAGGCATTAGCACCTTCACACCCAGCCTGAGGGGTCATGTCTGCTAATGGGCCATTAGGGACTGGCACAATAGGCAGCTGCAATGACCTAAACCATTAAACATTCCAAAAATATCCCATGACTCACAGAGTTAAATCACTAAGTGTGAAACTCTCCACCCTGGGGGTAGGTACTGGGTACTCCCACCTGAATCTGAGTGTATATAATCTTGGGGTACCATTTATCAGATCCAGAGGATTATGAAAACCTCAATAGGACTGCAGCCAACACTCTCAACAAGACTATGACCATCATCCTCACTAGCAGGTTTTCCTTTCCTTTTACTTTGTACTCAGGGGGACCACATGGCACTCAGCATAGGGGCTATTTGTGCCCCAGGATGCTGGGTTATACATCTGGGTTTTGTGAGATAAAACCAATTTTTCTCTGTGTCATTGTATTTATTGTAAAGTTTTTAGTAAATTGTAACTCTGACTTTTAATCTCCTTTGAGTTGGGTTCATTTCTCCTGCTGGTTTACTTTTAAACCAGCAGAGTATTTTTAAGAGATTTGTGCATGGTGAAAGGTGTTTCTTTCCACAACTGACTTTCCACTGTCTGCTTTCATTTACTTGTCTATTTAGATTCTTTTAGGAATATTCAAGAACTAGTCAATGAAGGAGAGGAGAAATAACATAAAGTATCTTCTTGCTTTAGTTGAATAAAAGCTACATTTTTTCCCCCTTTTCTTTAAAGTGTGGGTTTACTGAGAATCTGAAGTAGAAAGTTTGCTTTGTGAGAAAAGGTAGATGTCCAAGGTGGTTTCCCTGTAAACTGTCTTCCAAGTGCCAACAATGCTGTAGTTTCTATGAGATGTAGTTGTTACAGAAAGTCAGGCTCAGGCTGAGACATGTTTTGTGGCACAATGATAGAGAACTCTGGGGATGAAAATCTGTAGCATGAAGACAAGTGAGTTTTAGGCTGATATGGCCTGAACTAAGCACACACTGTGCTGCTGAGCACAGAGATCGGTGATTGTTTCTTTTTTTAAACAAAGCAACAGTCTCATAACTCCAGAAAATTACAATAATCAGGGTGTGAGGTCACTACAGATGCAAAGCCACTTGTAACTAATCCTCACTTTCCAAAGAAAAGAGTATAGGGTATGTTAAAATGTTTTTGGAAGAAGAAATCTCTATGAAATACTACTACAAAGAAAAAGCAAGAGTATTTACATTTATGCAATATTATCCCCAGATTAGTTCTGGAAGTAGCCTCACTGCATAAACAAAGAGGATTTGAGTCATAATAAAATGACAGATGGATTTTGTTCTGGAACTGCTGAATCTATGAAGTGTCTTTGACATGTCTGTTATTGCCAGTTCTTTGTAATCATTTTCCAACTGTCTTGTCCTGCGTCTCAACCATACAGGTTAAATCTGCAACTGGAGCCACCTTCAATTTTCACCTGTGCACAGCAAAGCACCTAGCACAAGATTATCACCTCTGAAAAAGGCTACTGGACATTATCATGGTAAGTAAAACAAAGAGCCCAGCATATGAAACTTCCAATCTAAATGTCCAGTCAAATCTATATACCTTTTCCTCCTTTCCGCGACATCCTTCATCTTCTCCCTGCTCTTTTTCTCTGCTCTTACTTTCTGATACATAGTTTTCATTTGCACTGTAAGCTCCTCAGAGCAATATTTGATTTGTTCTACCTACAGGCCCAAACCTGAGTACTAGCAGATTCCAGACTCGTTTGAGCACAATGTGTTATAAAGTAATAAACTCAATATAAAGTAGAGCCAGTGGTGAGATCAGTCAGCCTGAACTACTACCTGAAAATGTTTAGAAAAGTTATTCCTCAGACATCTTTTCCTGCCATGTTAATCCAAAGAGACATGCATAATACATATGTTTAAAACAAGTATTCTTTTAATATGCTGAAAACACTGGGTTAGCAAATTGTATGGGACATCCCAACTGGGAGCTTAGTGACAAATGCTATTTTGTTAATTAAGATGAATTAAATGTTAATTTAAACACTGATTCAAGGGCACACACACAAGCACTCACACAGAACATACCACCTGCAAACCACTATCACCAATTTTCAAGCTGCTGTCACACAAAAGGAAGTATAAATTGAAGACAAGACAAAGCAACATAATCTGCTTTCTGTTAGCGTAAGGAATTTTGCCCAAATATATAGGGAAAATGTCAGAGAGGGTAGGATATAAATCCTGTACCTCATTTTATGAATCTGATCATGAGACACAATAAATAATTGCACATCTTCATATCACTTCAGAAAACACTTAACAGGTGACCAGTGCATTTTGATTGCCAGTCAGCATGGATAAGTAAAATTTGAGGTTTCCTTTTTATTCCTGGATATTGCCATTAGGTCTCAAGTGTTTTGCAGGCCTGTTAGTCTAACATCTCTGAGCTGTGACCTAATGGAAAACGGCAGCTTCCACACCCCTGGGCTTTGAAAATGTATGGGTAAACCTGCTTCAATGAACTTCCCATCTCTTTGGATTTGGTTTGTATTTGTTAGTATATGTTTAAGGAATCATGTCTGAAATCACCCACCAAAGCATCTTAAACCCTGCACAGTCAATTTTGATTCTACAATACAGTGGATCAGAAAAACATGCAGACTCTAAATGAGAATTTTCTTCATGGCTCAGAGGTGGACTTTCAAGGAAAACTGCATGCCTGCTTGCCCTGCTGTACTAGGAATTCCTGCCTTGAAGGAAAGGCTTTTTGAATTCAATAGCTCCTTCTGGTGGTCTGAAAGAAAATACTTGGTTACAATCAGCTCAGAGTAGTGTAGGATAAATGCATAAGTCCTTCAGTGATTGTATGTATCAGCAACAGCTAGAAGTTATGCCATGAGTAAAAGAAACACTAAAATTGTGATTCCAGAAATATGTCATACCAAGTCTATTCTACATTACTGTCACAAAGGAGATGAGGTTTCTGGGAAATCTTCCTTTCCTCTGATGCCACCACAATATTGCTGTGAATTTTCTTCCATGTGGTAACTCAGGAAAAACATGAAAAAGGTGATTGAATGCAAGGTGGCAGAAGTCACAAATTCTGAGCTACTGGCCCAGAAAATTTAAGAGAAGTCCTTAATGAAGAATTTGGCAAGGAGCACCTCAGAACCAGTGGTTCTGAATTTGAACCAATGATCAACTTAAAAGAGAAGGGATTTGATCCAAACATTACTGGAGCAATAAGAATGTGCTAGCAATAGGAATGTGTATTTGATCAGGCTCAAGAGGGAAGAAGGCACTACAAAATCTCTGATAAACAGACTTTGAGATCTCAAGAGCTTTTCATTCTTTTTCTTTTCCCTGTCAGAATGTCCACTGTTAAGACAGATGCTACCTTCTTTTAGGCTCACCTCTTAAAGAGTAACAACCAGACAGCATTCTGTCCTACAGTCTCAGTAATGTTGCATGATTCCCCAGATATACAAACAAAACATTGTCTTGAGAGTTAAAAGCAGCATTCCCTAGTCTCGTGTCTCAATGGTGCATTGTATTTAATTAACAAAATTCACTGTCAGGGTGCTACAATGTATTTCCTTTCTGAAGTTCCTTGTAAGAGTTATCTGGTGAGACATTCATGGTTGCTGTCAGAGATCTCCAGAGAAAACCTTTCACATCCCAGTTACAGGAGAGCATGTGATAACTCCGCTCAGGTAGACCCCTATTGCCTTAGACTCTCCTTAAGTGAAGCACCAAGCAGAGCTTCAAGTCAAATCAACATTTTTCAAAAATACAACCGAGTCACCATCTGTTCACCCTTTCATCAGACTTTATACTTGGCAAAATCCAAGATTTTACAAAAACTATGAATAAGACAGGCATTTAAATGAACTTTAAAAGCCACAACACATACCTTTCTAAATACAATTTCATTTAAGGTGTTTAGAATTCATGTTTTGTTAAAAGCCAATACTGTATAAACTAAAGTGTAATCTATTTTTGTCAAAAAATATATCCCTAGGAAAAAACAGTATTCATGTCAATAAGAAAAGCCCAAAATCACAATCTAAACAATATTATTTTTTTCAAATCTACATAACTTTCCAATCAACAGCACTCATTGATGTCAGTGTGAATTTTAGAGAATGTTCCAATTGGTAACATCACTGAGTTACCAAAGGAAATCTAATCTCATGCACTAAAATATGATTTTTTTTTTGAACTTGAGGCTTATATTTGGTGTGGAGCCTACTACCAAGCACTTCAAACTCTTTCTGTATGTCAATTCACTATAAAGGGTGCTCCACATTATACAGTTATTAGGGATGTTCCTGAACTGAGGGTGCTAGAAAGAAATAAGCAGAAAATGCATCACTGGTAGAGCCAAAGAATGGTTCTGTGCCAGAAAGTATCTTCTCCCTTCCTTGTTGGCACATGTGATGTTTGTGTCTCTGGGACACTGGAAGAAACATGAGAGAGGTTTTGAAGGAAAAAAATCTTGCAGTCAGCATGCTTTGTGCTAGTCAGTTCTTACTTTACTTGACAATGAAGAGCTGTGTGGGTCTTAGTGAGAGCCTTGGAAGTGGAAGAGATAGAAAAAGCAAAAATTGTACCAGGTTTCCATGTAAATAACAGCAGGACTCTAGCTGTGAAATGAGCACATCAAACTAGATTCTCTGTTTACTGTACATATTTTCAGTTGCCTCTTACCTGACTTTTAATTACAATGTGTATGAAAGTAGCATATAAAGTCCCGGGGAGAAATCAGGGGCCCATCCCATTCCATTAGAGACTGTACATTCACGGAGCAAGAGAAATCTGTCTCCAGCAGTCTACGGTGAATACACATGTAACACTCAAACTAACCAGAATATCAGGGGCCTGAGACTGCAGTGACCATAAGAACACAAAAATAGACAGATTCAGACCAAAGGTCTGCCCAGCCAAACTTCAGACTTTTAGAGTAGCCACTACTGGGACTTAGGAAAAAGGGAAGATCAGGGCAAGTTTACCATAAGTTTTTTGACATATTACTCCAGCTTTCAGCAATCTTTGTGTAGGGACTTGCAAAGCCAAAGTTATTTAAATGTCTTTTTATATAGTAGTATTGGATAGACCTTCTTTGACTTTGTCTACTTACTCTGTAAAGCCATTTACATTTATGATTGCTACAACGTCTGTGTAATAACTAGTTCTGTAACTGAATTATGCAATGGTATAATACAATACTCAGCTTTGCCTATTTTCTTGACTCGATACCTGGTAATTCCATTGAACACTAAATAATGGTTGTCTATTCCACCTCCACATGACATTCATAGCTCCATACACCCTCGTTCTGTTTTTTTTTTTGTTTTCACCCTGACTTGAACTCATTTTCTCATACAGATATTTCTTTATCTCAGTGTGCATCTAATAACTCAGAGGTCCAGACCTAAAGGGCCATTCAGTAGGCTATATTTTTGGTAAGGTAAGAGATTATTTACTGTCTCCTAACTATACCAGACTATCCCAAGAGCAGTGGCCAAGCCTGAGATCAATGAGTTCATAGTCCCCACTGCTATGCCCTACGCCCTTTTATTTGTCTTTGAGAGACTTTTAATTGGTGTGACAAACATAATAATCTGTCTGGTAATAAACCCAGACTATTGCTACCTCTTCATCATGAGAACTGACTATTTATTTGTAACTCTTTGATTCATACCTTTTAATCAGTTATTTAACTGCTTTGTCCATTGAAGAGTTTCTGGTAAGGAAGGAACATATCAAATGACTTTTGGAAATAAGGTATGCTTAACTAACCAAATCATTCTTTTTCATACAGTCATTGACTCCAGTACCCTGCTATATTTATGAAGTTTGATTTCCCACTACAAAGCCACTGCATATCTTTTCTCCTATAATGTATTTATTTGTCTGCCTATCAATGGCACACCAGAGAACAGCTGCAGAAAGTAAAATTCTGTATAAGGAGATCATATAAAACTAATCGTCTATATACAAACCAAATGTGAGTATGACAATTCAAATGAAAGGGAACAAGCTTAGTTTTTATACACTAACTGGAAGGCTGTTAAAATGACATCAGTAACAGCAAGCATCACAGCCTAGAGCTTTGTTCTTCTCCCTATTGCTGACTTGGAAGATGAGCTAAAATAAGCCATTTTGCAAATCTAGGTTTCCCTCCCACTTCTTTCTGAAACCTCTTTACAGGTCAGGATTATTTCTTGTACAATACCTTGCTGCTGAAGTGCTGTGAGGTTTAACCCAAGGCCATGAGTTTCAACAGACTGAGTAGAAAGTCTGTTATTTGTGCACATCCAAAAGAAGATCCATGAGCTATGCTGGCATGTTCCTGAAGGGAGGGAGACTCACTGCAGAAAAAGGGTTTGGTGAGGTGTAGGCTTGTGCTTTTTGATAGAACTGCTTGCCTATGGCCATAGAAGAAGTTTGTAGCAGCTGTAGGAGGCGAACCCAGACACCTTCCACCACTCAGCTCAGTTCCTTGCCTGCAAGGCTTTATTCCTTCCCTCCACAGCATGTGCAAGAGGGAATTGTGTGTCAAAACATCTCTAAGTCTAAAACCAGACATCTGGTGTAATGTTCTTAGAAGGTTAATAATGCCACTGGCAGCTGAACTGAGTTTAAGTAAATGACAATGTATGTGTTAGAAAGATGACTGTGACCCTATGGAGAGTTAGAATGTCAAAGCACATTTATTTCATATCAGCTGAACTATAACCAACAGAAACTTTTACTCTTATTTGAGCAAATTTTTTCTCTTACTTTGGAGAAGATTTTTATCCTGCTTTCTCTGACATCCCCTCTTCCACTATCACTGGTAGAAAAGGGTCTCTGAAAACATTTTTCAGTCAAAAACCCATTAAGTGTTCTAAATTCCTTTAATAAAGAAATAAACCTAATAAATTTTTTGTAGTTTGCTAAAGCCTAATAACATTTAAAATGTATTACAAGGCCTGAATTATTTTTGTGGTTTGGATTGGGCTACTTTATAGGCCAGCAAGAAGGTGTAAGTACATGACAAATACCTTTTTCTGAGGCTTACTACAGTTGATGAATTACATTCTCAGCAGATCTACAGAGTGCTTAATATCAGTTTGTATCTGTGCTTTTCCTGGCTTGTAGGAAAGAAATTGAAGCAAAAGGCATTCTCAAAGAGTCAAAGAGTGAATGCCTTGTTCAAAGAGGAAATGTCTCTTCCACACATGAGATAAGATAAAGTAAGCTCCTCCAAACAGACTACTTCATAGCCACTAAATTGAAAAAGAAAATCATAGTCTAGCACACTGCCTCTCCTTGTTCTACTGGTCCCTGACCTATGGCTGTGGCTTGGTCCCAGCTCAAGGACTAAGACTGGGATTTTACAACTGTTTATTACAGTAGTGTTAAAGTACAGGAAGTTTGTATTTAGAACTATCAAAACTGTGCAACTGAATGAATGGCTTGAGATTGTTAACTGATAAGCAGATAGGTAATGGAGTAATGATCAAGATGTCTGTACACCATCAAAGAACTATCAGAAGTTTACACAAGATACCTTTAGTGTGGCTTATCTCATTCATTAAAGTGTGAATATGGCAAGGGAAACAGACCAGAAAACATCTAAATACAAACTCACGGTGCTGATAGTGATTAGAGTTTGGGTGCATAGTTAGTATATGGATAAAAATGTACAGCTGAAAATGTACAACAAACATGTGTGATCAGGGAAATGAAGAACTGTCTAAATATTTACGCAGAAGTAACTGCACACACAGGGAAGAAATCTTTCTCATGGTTGTCCCTGGGAGCAATTTGATCAGCAAAAGAGAACTGTGTTTCATACTTACAGGCTGAACAAAAGAACATGTATATCTGTATCAGTCCCCAATCTACTGCAAGTTTCCAGACAGAGATGCAAGTATAAATGATTCTGGTAGTAAGATATTGCATATCCCTGGTGTAAACCCAGTTTGCTGGACATGCTGAAGCACCAGTAATGCCTGGAGTAGCTTGAGCTGTGCCCAAAACTATAGAGACAAAACTACAAAGCAAATGAAAAGCCCAGTTTCAACTTGGCTGTTCTCACTGGCTAATCACTGCCTGTAAATGGAGAACTGGGGTAATTATCTGCAAGAGCTGCTGCTGCTGCTTTTGGTCAAAGGTATGCATGGTGTCTTCTGTGTTAGCAACTGATAGGAAAGTGTAGGTGTGATAGCATTTATTGCTGGTTACAAGATAGTGGTTGTTGTAGAAGAGTTCCCTGCTCAGGTACTCACATAAAGAGTAATATGCCTGCCATGTTAAATCTTATTTCTAGTTTCCTACTCATTGCTAAGCCCTGTCCAAACCAAATTTCTTCCATTCCAGTTCACCTTTCCTGTGCTATTTTTTTGCTGAGGTACTGGTCCATCACTCCAGGCTTAATTTACACTCCCAGCTAATTTGCCTTGGGTCTCATCCTTCTCCCTGTTTTGCTGTCTGTTTCTTCCAACTTCTCATTTTCCTTTCCCATACACATTATTTGGCATCAGCATATGCTGAAAGTATCTCCTCTTTCACTTTTCTTATGAGCCAGAAGAGCTCCTGTCTGACAGCTCAATTCACTTTTTACCCTAATCAGAAGCATTTACTGTCTTGTGCCTCTTGCCATCTCTGTAGTGGTTGCATAACTACTCTTACTAGATGCAAAAAGACAGAGTTTGACTGAAAGATGATGTCCTAAATATAGCTGCACCAAACGTGCATACATGTGCTATTTCCATACCCACTGTGCAGCTCAGCTGGCAGTGACAGTCTCACAAGGGAAAAACATAAATACACTCACGACATTAAAGATCCTCTGCTACTCTCTGCTGCTGTTACATTTGCTCTCACTGACTCCGCATGGCAGATGTCTCCTCTAGATCTCTCTCTCTCCTGTATTGTGCCATTTCACACATAGTAGTACCTTTCCCAGCTCTCACTCCAGGGCACAAAATCTTGCATGTAGCACTGCTGTGATGAAGTCAAATCACATGCTGATACTCAGAAGTTTCAGACAGGGCTAGACACAATAGAGACACAACTCATATGGCTTACAGCTTAGCCAAATTAGTTTTGGAAGATCTTAGTCTTCCTGTGGTCTTATACAGAGAAGGTTACTGAGCTGCTGAAGAAAAGTCACAGAACCTAACTCTGTGAAGACATTCCTGGTACATTTGCTTCTGGCACAAGACAGTGAAACTATTTTGTACATCTGCTGAATGTGAGAGAGATCTCTTCTTCCCTCCGTCAGTAGATGTTTTGTACTGTTGTTTCCCAGAGCTTGTTGAAGTCATCATTCCAGACATATGATGTCTGTTGTGCTACCAACCACTGTGTTCTTTGTCTTCATCACAGAAGGCAGGCTTCAGAAGGAGATCTAGTAGAAAGTTTTATTATAATCCTTCAGAGCTGGAGAGCAGAACCCCCAAACCTACTTCAGCCTTTCCCTGTATGATTTAAATCAGAGAAATTTACCTTGCTCCTTGTTTTGTAATTCTTCGGAGACTATGGCAAGGATGCTGAGAGCATTTTGGCAGCCTGTAGCCTGCTCTGAATCAGGTCTGGAATTTCCTCTGCTGTTGCCCATTATTTTCATTTTCCCAGAAGTTTACACACCTCCGTTTCTTGGCAAAGACAAACCAGCTGCACTACAACACCCCGCTCTGCCATCAGCTGCTAAGAATAGCCTGTTTGTCTTTACGTCAAAACACAGTTCCTGAAGCCTCTTTGTCATGATAACAAAGCAATATAGTCAAGACCAACAAGTCAGCCTTGAAAACTTGCAAGCAAGACTGTGAGCCTTGCATGCCATGTGAAACAGCCTGTGAGAATGCAGAACTGCCACAGAAAGGCCAGCCCTGGAGCATCATCAAAAAATTCTTTCCAGAGAGAGTAATCAGGCATTGGAATGGGCTGCCCAGAGAGGTGGTGGATTCATCATCCCTGGAGGTTTTTAAACTGAGATTGGCTGTGGCACTGAGTGCCATGATCTGGTAAAGGGACTGGAGTTGGACCAAGGGTTGGACGTGATGATCGCGGGGGTCTTTTCCAACCCAATCAATTCTATGATTCTATTCTATTCTATGATCATGGCTTGTGCTGCTTTCACTTGCAGGACAAATCACCCTTTAGAGAGTCCTGTCACCTTAAAGATATGGCAGCCTGAGTTTCTTTAACGACACTACAGGACAGAAGTACAATCGTTGCAATGACCTCTGCCAATTCATTTCTGTTCCTGTTGTCAACATTGGCTAGAGCATCACATCTCTCAACTCTATTGCACTTCTATTTGATCATGTATCCATTTCAAGTGAACTCAAAAATATCAGTTTCAAATGTGACCCTCTGAACATATGTAATCTATCTAAAAGATTAACTTTCTTTAGCTGAAGAGTTATTACTTGCTGAGTAAACCACACACCATATAAATATATTTATTCATAAACCTACTGCTTAAAAAGCAAACACTGACTGCAGGATTTTGAGGTGCTCTTGGTTTGGTTTGTCAATTTGTTTTTATGGGAATTTATTGACTCAGAAATCCTGAAATCTGAAAAAGCCTTAAAACACTTGGATTGCCCTGTACCTTTGTAGTAGTTCAGATTGCTGTGTAATGCTATAATTCTGCAATGTGAGAAACACCTTTTCAGTTTCTAACTGACCTGCCTTGAATTAATTTTTAAAGTTGTTAAATTATGCTAACAAGATCACAATAAGTAAAAGAGCTTCAGGGGCAAGTGTACAGAGTTGGGAGTTAGCTCTGCCATCCCTGTGAGAGAAGAGATTCATGCTTCCTCTTGAGGTATGCTAAGCTAGCAACACAAATCCTCAGAGCTCACATTAATGCAAGCCTGACTGACAACCTACCATTCAGAACAACCATCTCAGATTTCTGCAATTAGCATGTGCTCTAAAATTTCTGATTCTGTAGGCCTGGTCTCTAATTTACATTTTGAAAAGGCTCTTAAGAATGAAGATGCCAAGACTGAGCAAACGCAGTGCTCTTGAGACTTGTTCTGCATATCTGCAAGCTCAGTAAAAGTGTGTTGCTGTTAAAATCGATAGGGTAAGTATCATATGGGAAAAAAATGACTGTTCTTACCAAATTGGGAGCACTGAAGGCTTTCATGGAGAAACTCTGGAAAGAGACAAAAGAAACTAGTCAATGTACTGAAATAGGGAGACTATTAAATAATGCAGAAAGTCGCAGAGAGCACTTGCTAATCCCTGAAAATCTTCTCATGGCCTTAATAGCTGCTTTTTATATGGAAAACTGTATAATCAAGAGGTCTACATACAACTTACCACATAAAAAAGAGAAAACAGAACTATATTACATATCGTCCCATCTGCTGCTAATAACTAATTTTTCTCATTGTCAGGGTTTGTTTTAGAGGACCCAAGAAATCAGATTATTTATTGCTTACCCAGAAAGATTATTTCACAATTGAAGAAAGATTTCTGAAGAATAGGAGGCTTGAAAAACAATGAGATACAATCTGAAAGCATCAGTGCCTGAATAGGTCCTATATTGGAGTGCTGAAGTCAGCACACAATCAGTAAAACAATATTGGCAAGATCAGTTACTGACATTTTGATCATGTCACACACTTGAAGTTCCAGCAATTGCACCCTGAGTTGCCTATACCTGAGATACAATTTGTGTTAAGTCAGGTTCTCAACAAATGAAGATGTCAAATTATCTAGGCCACTTTTAACAATCATGTCTTTGCTGTGTAAGCATAGTCTGGTCATTAATTCAACTCTTGCAGACTGTCCATTTATATGTAATGACTTAATTTTTTTGATGTTCATTTGAAGTAGAAAATGGAAGGAAAAAAGAAAAAGGTCCCTTTAAGTGGATTTTTGCAAAACAATGACGTTATCTACTCCCTAACTTCCAACTCAAAGAGCCATCAAGAATTAAACAATGTCTGAACGAAAAACATTTAATAGTATGTAGCTGTTCACTACAGTGACATCTACTTTCCTGTATCTGATAATAAATTAAACTGTTGGCATTTATTGTTAGAATATATGACTGCATTAACATGACATTTTTCCCATGCAGAATATCATCTCAAATATTTACATTTATCATTTTCTTCTCCCTCTTCTGTGCAGAAAGATTACGTTTTAAGTCTCTGATTAAAATGACTTTGAAAATCTGGTTGCATATTCCTACAGTAATTATAGAGTGCACTGCATTAGCACGCACATCACCAGCAAGTTTAGGGGCCTAAGCCAGCTACCACTTTCACACGTCACACCAAATGGAGACAGCAGAGGTATAATGCCCCATAAGCACTGTGGGTGAAGGTATCCAGTTTGGGGAAGAAGGCTGGAGAGTTTAGTTGCAGGAATGCAAACTGAGTCACTGTATTTGCCCTCCAGACAGTGAGTCTTGTCCCATTTCATTCACTGGTGCAGATGTTGCCATCAGACCAATAAGGGCAAAGTTAGGAACCACACCTCTCAGCTTTACTAACTGAAGTAATCCCTTAATGAACCACAGCAGGATTTTTATCTCCAGGCTTTAACTCAGCAATATGCAAATCAACATTGATTTTTATCCCACACAGTAAAAATTAAGAAAATAACCTAAGAATACGTTATATTCCTTGGAGTTTTAATGGAGAAAGCATGAAAATCATCTGATACATCTACATACAATTTCTGCAGTTCAGGAAAAGGCTCACTGAATATAGTATAGGATCTTAGCTAATCTGCCACTTTGTTTTTGCACTTTCAATAATTTTGATATTGACACTAAATTTCTTTACCATTAAGGACTAGAAAAACCTCATATAAGGTTTAGAATTATAAATATAGATGATCTCAATTGGGAATTATCATTTCACTGTAGTTGCTGAATCTTCTTTAGATTAAAGCTATCATAAAGATTACTGACCAATAAAGCTGCTGAACAGTTTTTATTCTTTTGTAGCACAATAATTAATTTCTAGTAAAGGGACAATAGCAGAGCTGTTCTTCACCCCCTATCTGTGGCTCCCTGCCTGTGGCCCAGCAGTCCAGCTTATCTGTACCAGTCACAGGCAGACATTGACTGTAACAGATGCCAATGAACAATGGAACCAGCAAAGCCAAGGGAGGGCAGGAGAAGGAAGAGAGGTTTTGGTTAAGCCATTCATGAGTTTGAATAATTAAGTTTAATTCATCACAAGCCAGACTTGATGCTCCCTGCTCTGTAGCCTCCCAGTTGCCATATTAAGTCTACATACAAACTACTTTCTGCTGTTAAAGATAAAGCTACTGAAACAGGACTCAGAACGAAAGTGTGTTCTCAGTAACTTCAGTTTGCATACATCATTTTTTAAAACCAGTAATGCTTTTTATTTGTAAGGCAATGTTGTAGCTTGCAATGCTCCAAGGATATAAAAAATGTTTATAAAGGCTACTCTGATTGATAAAGCTGGAAAAACATTAAGAGTTGTCAAGCACATAAGCTCTTTTACAGATCTAAATCTCCAAGCTAAATGAAGAGTGTGAATCATTGTAACTTCAATGTAACTGAATTAGTACTTTTCAAGGAAAAGGACAGTTGGTGCCAAGGGAGCCAAAGAGAATATTAACAGAAACATAATGATAATATTTTGGGCTCTGTGGGACCAGAAATCAGTAATTACTGCCTACAGAACAGTGAGCTCTTAATAGAGGATATCCAGTGGAGGAAACATCCCAATCAGTTTTTCTACTAAGTCCATGTTTTTTAGTATCCACTGCAGTTGTGAGTTTCCTAGGCTAATTTCTTGAGGTATTTTTCATCCACCTCTTAAGTTTAAGAGATCAAATTGTGGCTTTTGTTATGTACATTTCCATAAATTTCACTGGAGATTTCTGGGGTTTTTTTAATCCATTATCTGTGTGAATTAATTCGGCCACTTAATCCTCATTTCACTTCATTCTTAATTTGGTACTCTGGACAAGGTATATCATCACATCCTGAGACAAAAGATCTATACATTCAAGGCTGAGAAGAGAGGTGGTGGTAGGCTCTGTCGCAGGGTAGATCTTTTTCAGTAAGATGGGCTGTCAGTCTGGACGTAGTATTATCTAATGATCTCTTATTCAGATCTCTTACTGGAGTAGCAAGGAAGTAATTTTTTTTTGTACACAGTGTAATAATCTACCAATGAACTGGAAGAATTAGAGTCACTGTAGCAGTGCTAATCTATTCCCTAAGTAATGCAGAAACTGATCTGACAGGCACAAGAAGCAAAGAAGCATGCACTTGTGTTATTAGCCTTTAAAGAAGTTGAGTTTAACACTCTTGCAAGCTTTCCTGATACAAAATGTACTTCAGTCACAAGAAAAGAGATAGAAAAGTGCTAACAAGTTTAATGGGTGCTATTTAAAATACATTCTCTACACAAAATAATCAGGTTGACTTAAAATGATAACAAGACTAGGCCATATCTTTCACTCCAGCCTTTACCAGCCTGTATTTGTCTGTAGTTTACAAGGCTCATGTAGGGCGGACCCATAGCATAATGGAGAGCACTCCAGTCTCTGAATTCCAAGGTCGTGAGTTCGAGTCTCGGTGGGACCGCCCCCGGCAGTTCAATGCCTCCCTGCCATCCCATCCCGTCGGACCTAAGCAGGGTCAGCCCCGGTTAGTATCGGGTGCTGTAGATAGTTCCAAGGACTTCACTGTCACTGTCCAAGCTTGCTCAGCCATGGCAAAAGGACCTCAGGACTTAAACGGTGGGGCCAGTTCTGCACACGCTGTGCCTCACCTAAAAAATCCACTGCACAGGCTCAAAGGGCACACCCACGTGGGGAGAGCCCTGCCCAAATCTTCATTCGCGAAGATCGGCCATTATACAAGGCTCATGTGCTGTGGAAAGATCACCATTGTCCCTCTTTGTATGTTATTTTTTACAAAATCAAAATTCCTAGAGGCTAGAAATTGTGAGTCTCCACGTTATGCCTTACAGGTTTCTTTATGGAGAACAGGTGTGGCATGTCCAAATAATACCACAGAGACACTGTGGTGTTTCCATCGCTGCCATGGATTCTCCTTTTGCAAGCTGCATCTGTTCTGCCCCGTGTTGGAGTGAGCAGAGAAGGGTCAGGGGCCCGGCAACAAATGTAGTATGAGCTGTGGTCACATCTACTCACATCAAACTGCTAATATGACCTCGCTCAACCTTGATGGGCTCTGCATGCAAGAGAACATTTACGTAACAAGCCAAGCAGGCAGTCCACCACCTATTTAATGTCTTAAATAAGCACACCAGGACCGCTCTGATGCAGTAGATCACCAAGTGCTTTGCACCACTAGGCATGTCTTCCTACCTAACATATAGCTAGATTCAACTTTTCAAAGACAAGCTCTTTTCCTGTGTGTCCCATGACATGACAACCCCAGCTCCAGCCTGGAGGAAGAGGAATATGCTGCCTCTCCCCAGAGCCGCCCAGCGAGGAGACCTGTCAAGTCCCTTCCAAGTCCCTTCCTGAGGCCAGGGTGAGGAGGATGCAGCTTCCAGCTTCAAAGGAGTGGGATCAGCAGGCAGCCAAGCCCCTGCTCCCACCTCTGTCACCCTGCCAGTGTGCCCTCAGCGAGCTGCCTCTGGAGAGGAGCTCGACATTCCACTGCTCATTCCTGTGCCTATGTGAAGCCTGGCATTGAGCAGAAAACGCTGTGGCAGAGTAGTCTGCAGAAAATTTTTAAAAACTTAAAGCTCTGAATGGGTATCTCCTAATGTAAATGAATTTTGTTAAATCAATTGTAAGTTCTATTGTAGGTAAAGTCTATTATTGCATGCCAGTTTTGTATTTCAAGTTAACCAAGATGCTAAAGACTGGATGAGAAATCTCTAGTGATGCAGCACACCTCTGTGGAGTGCAATATAGCAGCTGTAGGTCTACCAGATATAAAACCTTTATTCAGGGCAATACCAGTGGCTTACACAAAAACTAAATGGAGGAAAAACCCATGAATGCAATCAGAAGTGTGTGCATGAACTAGCACCACTCAGTAGGGTTCATGGCACTGAAAATCCTTCTGGGGCAGCACAGGATCAAACAAAACACATTTTGAACCAGCCAGGTACTGACAGGTTTGAAGATAATTAGTGCCTATATGTATCTGTCGGGAATATGTCTTTGTTTTTTTCACAGAAGAATAACAGCTTCTATCAGCACACGTCACTCTGTGTTAGGTGTTTAAAACCTTGGAGGAAAGGAAAATCAGATTTTAGGTAAAAATGAAATTCACTTATCTGAATTTCCTTCTTTTTCTTCCCCATTAAAAATATTTGCAAGGAGATTTTTTTCTAAAGTCATTCCTAATTAAGAGTACTTATAATCTGCTGCTGTGTCTATAATAAAATGATAAAATATCTTTCAGCTACTTCATATTGAAACTTCAACAATACAACAACGCAACTGTTTTCTCTAATGTTTTAAAACAGATTCAACTGGTAAAACCCACAACTGAACAATCTGAAAATCAGTTACAATCTGCTCCAAAAGTTTAAATCTTCATGTCTGTACAAACAGTTGAGTGCAAAGGAGCTGTGACCAGGCAAATGAAAATAATAATTTATTTTTCAAGTATTTATGGGGGAAAAAATCATCTATTTATCTCAAAGTAGTGTACTACATAGTCACTGCCCATAATAAGAAGAATTCAAAGAAAAATATCACCCTTTTATTTGCAACAAAAATCATAAGGGCAATTATTTTTGTCCACCTGATCATTTCTAAATCCCTTTTACATCATGCACACAGGTATAAAGAAGAAAAACGTGCAATATTTGACCCTAAGACAGTGAGTGAAAATGCTACCTGACTTTCACGCTACCCGGAATCAGAAGAAAAAAGCCACTTTTAAGTTTTGCCACCCACTTTGAAATTCAGAAAAAGCATCAACATCAGCCCCACAAATGCCGAGATCTGTAGTATTTACACAGAAGAACTTCCCATGGCAATTAGAGAGGAAATGGAAGCCAAAGTTTTCATTGCCTTATGAAGAATTACTCCAAAATTTATCAGCCAAATGAAAAGTGGAAGAAGGCAATAAATACTCAGGGATTGTTCTCTGGATTTGCAAAAATCAGTAGCAAAACTCCCACTGATTCGAGCACCCATCATTTCACTGGGAAGGAAGGAAATATAGAGTTGGAGGAGGAGCTTCCTCCTTTTGAATTTTCTCTAGATAATTAGTTAAGCTTCAATGATTTTCAATACAGGTCATAATGGCTTCAAAGCGCTATACTCACGTGATTAGTGTCTTTTGCAGACAAAGTTGCACCACAGGGAGTAACCAACATAATTATATGGCACAGTTTGGCTCAAATTAGTAATTCTGAGAATTCAAATTAAGACAGATTAGATTTCAAAGTTGTCTAAATCAGGTGCCTTGAAATGCCTCTTTCTGTCTTAGTTGTTTATAAAAAAAAATAATGACCCACAAAATTTTTTTTGCTCATAGCAGGCTGCAGACTGTCCAGCACTGCTTGGAGTTAAGAGTTCTCTGACTAGCATTGCTCTGAGACATTTCAATAGGAGTAGCAAAGGTCAGAGGAGTTCTCACATGAATATCCTTCACCCTACAAAAGTCCTCTCCACTCAACTATGCCTGCCAGGGTGTTGAAAACAATAGCTTTTACCATGGGCAACAGAAATGAAGCTGGCAACTAGAACTGGTCCTGTATGATACTGCCTATCCTGAGAGCTCTTTCCAGCTCTTCAATGTTTGCCTGTGCCAGCTGCTGAGTGCTCCCACACAGGACACCTGTCTCTGGCTCAATTTTTTGGTGGGAAGTTTTAATCAAGACAGTTCAGGGTTTTTTTCAAACTGATATTATGGAAAATGTTACAGTCTTGTCAAGAGCTCTTGTTAAGGATTTCTAGCAGCACTTTCTTAGGGACATAGACTTGAAATTTGGGTTAGCGAATTGTCTGGCCCCAGGCATAGGCATTTGTCACTGTACAGAAGTGAGGACACTCTCTCCTGTTTTCTTACAACTCTCTTTATGGATGAGCTGGAAAAAGCTGGATTTGAGCATGGAGTGATAAGAAAAGCAAGGAGAATTACAGAAGCAGAATAAAAGCAACTGGGTGAAGGTAACACACAAAGAAGAAAAGTGCCTATATGCCCAGAATGGAAATATGCAAGAAGGAAAAAAAACAAGGAGACAAGCTCAAGGTGAAAACATTTGTTACAGAGAGGTCCAAATTATAGGATTTACAGGTGATACAAGGTTTCCCTATCATGGGACAACTGTTTTAGACATTAATGAGTATCCCGTATTTTGACAGCTGTTCAACAAGAGGTAGCAGCCTATTACCAGCATCACTTACTCCATCAACATTAGATATAGAGGTCTGTGTTGCAAATGTTGGCAGCATCAAAGTTTGAGCCATGAGAATGACTCAATTGAATACCAGAATATACATCCCTGAAGGATAAACACATAAAAAAAAGATGGATACCCATATACTCCTCCTGCATATGTGAGTTCCTACTTGAAAGGGCCGGAATATAGCAAAGAGAGAAATTTTTGAAGTTGGGAAATGAGGGATTAAATTTTAACCATGCAATCTTATTTTGGCATAACAGACTCCTGAGCTATATTGCTGACACAGAAGAAGGGAACACTAAGCCCTGCGTCTGGATCAAGTCCTCTCTCCCATACTCACATTGCTGACATAATTCCTCGGTCATCTTTTCCCTAAACTGAAGACTTCTAGTGGTGTAGTTTACCACAGAAATCCATAAACTTTCTGTAGGGGATTTTTTGGTCCTCCTATTGTGTACTTAGGGCTACGAGTTCAAATTTTGGGCTTTGCTTAAATCCTCAAAGCCACTTCCTGTCAGATTTTATCTATTCCCTGCAGTCCTTTGAGGTACCTAGTTCTCCTAATTATCTCAATTTTTATTGGCAAAATCTCCATGTCATGACACATCTGCTGTCAGATATGCACCATATGTTCTTCCTTCTCTCCAAGCAAAACAGTTACCTGAGTTTAAGCTGTGAAGTTATGCAGGATAAGGTCACAAGTCTTTTGCATCAGGAAATGTTGCTTCTAACTGTTTTCCTTACAGAATCTAATAATTATCCTAATAGGCCCATTTTTATCAGTAAATTAAGTCCAGTGAAAACATACAGTACATGCATGACTAGAGATATCTTAATTAACTTCCAGATAATTAAACCCCTTTTAGATGATTAACCCCATTTGGGGATTTATATGGACAGTGTAACAAAATATGCCAGAAGGTAATAAAAACATTATGAATATTCGTTCCTAAATTGTTCACCATAAACCTCTACAGGAGACATCTGTCAGTCTTCTGTGGGGACTTGCGTTGTCAAGCTTGCTGAAAAAAATCCCTTTTAGACAATACTAAAAATCCCAACCTTATATGGGGCAAACCCCATTTTGTTATTATTCTTACCAGTTTCTGCTTTCTTAGAAGTTGTTCTTATCTTAAACATGTATCTTTTCCTAGATTTATTAAATCCTAATTCAGTTCTGATGCTTTCCCCCACCCCACTGACATTGTGTAATTGGTGACTGTCATTTTTATATACAGATATTGTAGCAGATGGTACACTCGGGACCTCTGTACTTTAAACAAGCAGGAAATAATTCATTAAACACTTCTTAAATGAAAGTGTGATTTCATTAAAAAAAATACCCTGGCATAGTAAATCTTATTCTTGGATGGGAATTTGAAGGATGGGACACATCTTCATCACCAGTAATATTTTAATATCTTTACAGCAATTTGTTTTAAAGTCTTATCTCTGAAGTAAACTAACAGTGAGTATTTCACCAAGATGCATATCTTCTCTAGAAGATAATGAAAACATGAAAATATATTCAGCTCTATTCAGGATTCACAATACAAGCTAATGAAATTCAGTCCATTAATAGGCTCACTAATATTATGCAACCTCCTTTCCTTCAGCCTCTGTGTCTACTCAAAGCACAGTCCTGTCATCTTTGACTTATGCACATAAAAAGAGAGAGAATATACGAGAATAAGACCTGTCAAGTCAAGTTTCAGTTGCCTCAGAAATAATTTTTACCATTTCCTCCACCTCTTTTGTTTTGTTTTCTTTCAACTACAGCACCAAAACAAACAAGCACTGAAGTCATTGAAGTTCTCATGCAGTTCTCCTCCTAAAGTGGAGACTGATACATTTGCAAATCTTATAAACTGAAAACATCACCCCAGAACTAAACTGATATCAAATTAGTGAGAAAGTTACAGCTGTTACCAGTGAGAAACACTGAGACACAAACTCTTTGCAGCATAACGAAGTTACTATAAGAGGCAGCAAAAGCAGAACTCAATTGTAGGTCTTGCCATACTACTGAAGCAAAGTATACCAACAATATCCCCAAACAAAAAGAGCTGTTTGGTAAATGAGTTAATAGGAAAATTCCGCTAGTCTATGATGGGTATTCCTTTTCAGAAGAAGCCTAGTCTAAGCTAATACCAGGTAGCTAAGAACTGGATATACAAGGATTTCCTTTGGTCAGAAACTATGTAGTTGACATATGAGATCTTTCTAGTGATGTCCAGGTTATTTTAATTTCCCTAACCTCTCTAAATGAAATAAACCCAAACCCAACCAAATAAATAAATAAACAACACCCCCACCACACCCTCCAAAAAAAAAATCCAAAAACCAATCTCAAAAGAAACTCCAGGTTCTTATAAGTACCACACTGTCCAAGGATATTTCAGCAACTATTCAGTAGCAGCATATTATCAAACTGTAATTTGGCAGCTACAAAGACATGGTTATCCAAGAGTTAATCAGCTATCCTTATGTGGCTATGCTGTTCTTTGCCCCAGAAAAGTGCTTCCCAGCAGATTGCCAGGTAGTGTGGGATTGAGCCCTCTCCTGATAAGTGGAATACAGTTCCAGCACTGCCAGTATGAGCATTAAATTGTCACCTTATTTGAACCAGATTTTCTTTTTGTTTCAATATTATTTTCACTGCTAGCTTCCTCTGAGGATCTGTTTGAATAGGGAACCCCATATGTCCATATGCAAGGGTTTAACAGCTAAATGGAGTGAGAAAATCTTCAATTAGCTGGAAGTGGTTTCAGACAGGCAGGCTGAGAAATGTCTACTGACTGAAAAGCTACAAAAGGTAATTTAGCAGTCATTATATTTTTTAATTATTAACTTTGAGTTGAACATCAAATATTTAGTACCATTAACTGAAAAAAAATGAAATCCAGAAACACAACAAATCCAAAAGTAATACAGCCAATTATTCAAATGGTGACATTTTTCTTTGAATAGTACAAGCCCCCGACTTGTTAAGAAAGTGGTAATGAATCACTGGACTAAATCAAACAAATTGTTCAGCTTCCAGCATCAAATAACTGCTTGCATTTGGGGCATATTAAAAGAAATACTATTATCTCAGTGATCAGTTACAAGCCAGTTTCACAAGCAGTGTTTGCAATGTTACTTTGACATTATTAGAAAACAAAAGAGAGAGCAGAGTAGGAAATGTTAAATATATTTAGATGAACAACTAACTGATAGTCTTTTCTAAAACACAAATAATTCTCCTCAGTGTGGTTTATTATTATTTCTGTTGCAGTAGTGTTTGGAGATTTAGTCATGGCACAGATTCCCTTTGTGCTAGACACTGTACAGGAACAAAAAGACAATCCTTGTCTTGAAGAACTCACAGGCAAGCACATGGTTACTTGCTAGACAATGCATTTTAGACCATAATTGCCTCATTTGTTCCAACCCTGATCATCTCTCATCTTTCCTGATATAATCAAGTTATGGGCATCGCAATTGTAGGGTACAGAGTATGGGTTTATATGAGAACATATGCACAGTTATTAAGAGAGGGCTGTAAAGTTATTGTTGAATTCCTTATTCAGAAAGCTTATAATTTCTTTGGCTTTGATATACTAAGCAGTAACTGACAAGTCAGGTACTTTTCTCTGAAAATGTTTAATCAGACAAAGCTAATTAAGCTTTGCTGGCCATGAGCTTCTGTGAATTAAGCCAACTGCTTCTATGGGGGAACAGGGAAGGGAAAAAAGCAGGTCAGTTGTCAGTAGAACAAAATGAAATAAAACTCAGTTTGATTAAGTAGGATGTCAAAATATAAGTTAATTGAGACAAAAGTAAATTAAAATAATTTCCCACTGTCACTTCTGAAACATTATGGCTTATCATTTATGTATATCATATCTGTGCAAGAGCACCCTCACTCTCTGCCAGCAAGAGCTGCAAATTGTAATTTTTGTTGTTGCCTCAGGGTTTTACTAAAACTTGTCCTTGGCAAAGCAGCAGAATTTCAACAACATAATGTCTAATCACATTTCCTGACCTCAGTCAAAGATTAATTTGTCCTGTCCTGTTTATCATTGCAGAAGATACAAATTTGGTCTCTTAATTGTGCTTTCTTGTGTTCCCTCTACTGATTCTGGAAGTAAATTACATTTTTTCTCAAACAGAATTGAAAAATCATTGTTTCCATCATAGTCAACAGAAGTTATACAGTCAGTTTCACAGAAGTCAGAATTTTCTTGTGAGATTGAAATATGACCTTTTAGCAGTTAATTCTTTAAATTCTCTCTAAATCCATTTACTCTAAAAATTCTGTCTTTTCTCTAAATCCTTTAAAGTCAAAGACAAATCCCAGTTACAGAGAGCACACATTTTTCAAAAGCTGATGTCCCCTCTCAGGACATTTTTACTTCACCAAGGAAATTCTCCCTTTTGTTAGCACAGAAAATACTACTCACCACTACTCATCTTCCTCTGCTTTACTCTATTCTTCATCAAATCACACTCTCAAATGGAAGTATCTGTGCTGACACTCTCCTGAGTAATCCTTCACCTCTTATCCTTAAGATTCTCTACTCTTCTATTTAACTATCAAAAGAGTAAGGTCACAGCAACCTAGGTTTTATGTGATATCAGTTTCAAAAAAAAAAAAAAGAAAATTCCATAAAAACAGTCTACACTGTTAGATTTCTAAGTCAGTTTCTGTAAGAAAAAACCCTGCTCTTTTATTGGCTTTGCAAAAAGAATTAGCATGCAATTGAACGTCATCATCTTTGCCAGGCAAATAGCTGTGGATATATATTAAACACTCCTAAGTCTCTTGGATCCCATTTACTCTCCACCTGTCTCTCAAACTGAGCATCCCATTCAGACAGAAGCACAAATACCACACAGAGTAATAGAGAAGACAAGTCTATGTATTACAAACACACAACTTCTTGCCCTGCTGTTCGCAGTGTTTGCGTGAAAAGTACAGAGGGTCAAGAGATGGCAGAACATACAGCCAGTCACACAGAACAGCATTCAGCTTAAGAAATCAACGCTATTTACATGTTTTCTACAAGTTGTCCCGCTTTTAGAGGCTCAGCCATATGGACAAAGCAGAGTTTGACTGATTCTGAATACTAATCATTATATACATTCTTGTGTATATATCAGTGTATGTACCTACATGTACTGCTGCATTCCAGGCAACTTTAAAAGCAGAAAACCACAATGTTCAGCACCCTGTGTGGTGTAGTTTTGAATCTCTCACCCATCATAGATATATTCACAAACATATGTGATATATTTGCAGCTTGTGCAAGAAATATTCTACCTGAACAACAGAATTCAGAATAACAGGAGTGGGATTGTTCATAAAATAGCTTATTATTTTACAGAAATTTTATCCCCCAACCCATGCCACCTTTTTTCACATATTTGCATGTTGCAAAATACATCTGAAGACCTCGGTGCTTGGAAGTTCTTGCTGAAACACATTTCACAGCACTTGGAATCACTCAAAGTCATGAAGAAACCAACACTGGATGAAGCAGTCAGAAAGCATGGTTTCCCTCCTGCTACCTGAGGGGTTCTCTGTTCCCTGGGCTTTGCAGACAGAGCCAACCACACCCCCAACTCACAGTTCTCAGGCCTCCATTCCTGCGCCAGGACAACGGGGTGCCAGGCATTCTCCTTCCCCCCACTGACACACAGCACAGTTTTTCCAGTGTTGAAAGTACTGGACCTAAGCAATGAGAGCCCCATCACCAGCACTCCTTCTGCCTGTGTTTGCCTACGAACCAAACATACATGCCACACTTTCAACAATACACTGTTAAATCATCAGCACTCCTGCCTGTGTTTGCCTACAAACCAAACATACATGCCACACTTTCAACAATACACTGTTAAAAAAGCATGATTTTAAAAGATACTGTACCACCCAAAATTGCTGCTCTTTGTGGCCAATTCCGTATTTTATGCTGGGGTTACATTAAGGGGTCAGGGAGCCTTTGGGCACCAACAGCCCTTGCCAGCACCCACCCACAGCTCTGGGGTCATCAGTCCGTCCTCAGTCAGAAGGCCAATGTCCCATCCCTTCCCCATGGAGATGTGTGGTGCCCTGGCTGGTGCTGTGGGATATGTCTCAGCTCCCTGGGGTCCCTGCTGCTGCCCACCCCCGGTGAGCCCTGGCCCCCACCATGCCTTGATGTGCTGCACCAGAAGGTTTTCTATGGTTACAACTTATGCATCTTATGGCTGTAGCTTTTTATTTTCATTCATTCATTCATTCATTTGCTGCTATGCTGCTCCAATGATAGTTGCCAAGAGGTCTTGAAAACCAAGCTACATAGAGAAGATCCTTTTTCCTCAAAATCCAAAGCCAAAGAAGACATCTCCTAGAAAATACCTATGGCTTTTTGAAGAAAGCCCCACACTGATATGAATATCAATCACCTGAGCAAGGCACTGATAAACAATTTCATCTCAGAAGTAGGCATTAAAGAAAGCTGCACTTCACTTGCACATACAAATCTGTATCAATAAAACCTATAGCAAATTTAAACATTTAGGACAACATCTCTGGCAGGAACACATATTCTTGCTTTCTCTTACTCTGAGACACCTAAGATCACCAAAGAAATGGGTTTTGACATTTTTTACCCAAATTGCAAAACTGCTACCTAATTTTAGTGTTACTTTGCATTTTCCTTTCATCCCTCAGACCACACTGCTTCCTATCAGCAAAGAGATGAAAATCAAAGAAAGAAAAAAAATCCTTGTCTAGTTATTTGAATGCCTAAACTGCAGAGTGTTTCATTATTTTGGAAATTGTTTTAACACAATTGAGTAGTTCCTACTCAGTTTTCCAAATATAAGCATCTCAGAACTACAGAGTTTTCAGGCCTTGAGCTATTTGGGGTATCAAGCTTCCCATGCTTTTTTGATCAGGAATTATATAAAATGTATCACATGTATTTTCTGTCAGAGCAATGACATGTCTTGATCTGCATACCTTCTGTCAAACAATCTTTTAAATAACTATGTTTCCCAGAAATACAGCTAGAGGTTATTATTATCATTATTGCTGGGTTTGGCACGTCTTCCTACCACAGTAATATTTATTAAAAATTTATATGCTATTTTTCAAAATCTTGTAACAAGTCTTACAGGCATTAAAGTAAATATATTTGCTGCATTGACAATGTTGCAGAAATTATGTGTATTTTGATTGCTATAGTCAATTTTTCATCTCTTACTGTATGAAATTAAATTCTAATCAGAACTTCAAGATTTAAAATAACCCTATTGTTCTCCAGAAGTCTCATTAATAAGCAACAGAAAACCACACCTTTGATAGTTACAGGGGCTTGGGGTGGATATTTTTGCTTTAAAAAAGATAACTCTACTTCATTATTTTTAAAAGCCTTTGTTGTGGCAAGTAATGAGTATTGATCCTTTGACTTGTCTTGTAGATGAAGGTGTCTTTGATCACATAAGTATTATGAATTCCCAGGTCAATATTTTCCCTTTCCTATCCCTGATCCCAAAGTACAAACAGTTGCTGTAGGGAAATAAAAGTCACATTTTAGACTATGAAGATCATTAGATGTTGGTTTCCTTTAAGAAGGATACAGAGAAAAAATTAAATATCTCTGACATGACTTACGGGGAAAATCCTTGTACAAAGGAAAGACAATCATTCTGTAAATGATAAGCTTCTCAACAAATGGATTTTCTATTTTCCCATAGGCAAGACAATGCTTAGTATTATACTTATTTTGTAAAATCTTAAGACTCTACTTCAGTAAGAAGTAAAATTCAGTATTTCATTAAAGCAAAAAATAAGCATCCAGTACAAGACCGGAAGGCAATACCTCAGCCTCATGCCTTTGTTAACTGTTCTCAAAATGGAAGCTATCCCTGTGTGCCTAAGGCCCATATGGTGAGATTCACCTGACCTAGTTTCAGATTTCTAAACATTAACTGCCTAAACCTAAGCTAGTCATGTACACTCATAGAAACCTTGAATTATAAAATACCTCAAATTGGAAAGGACCCACAAGGATCATCAAGTCCAATGCACTGCTCCTTGCAGGACTACCTGAAACTAAGTCATATCACTAAGAGTGTCATCCAGACACTCCTTGTGCTCTGATAGGCTTGGTGCCATGATCACTTCCCTGGAGGGGCTGTTCCAGTGACAGACCACCCTCTCGGTGACTCCTCTGATAGTTAATGGAGAAAAACAGGTATGGACAGAAGTGGTATCATCACGTCTTTCAGTTTTATTATTTATTTTGCTCAACTTTCACATTTATGTGGCTAATCACAGCTAGCCAACTTTATCAACAGCACAACGGGCACTTGCAGAAGCATCCAGAAATAGAAAAACTCGAGAAAGGAAGCAACCCTATTTCTTTTCACTATAAGTGCATCAGCTGTCTTCTGGGCATCTCATGTCAGGGGAGATGACATTTATGCCCTGTGTCAATCTCCTGACTTTTGAATGTAATACGAGGACGTGTTTCATCCCAAACTTGCATAACCTTTATTCTCTTTAGAAAGCCTTGTAAACAGGACTCAGAACCTGGCTTCTTACATCATGACAAACAAACTGTAGGATTATACAGGATCAAAGAACCCTTAATACAGAAGTAAAAAATATATATATAAAGCAATTTGTGTAATAAATAAGGATGTGTGCAATAAGGTGAAAAGATTTAAGTAGGGCACCTAATGTCCCTTTCCTACTCTTTAAATGGCTTGTTTCACAAAAAAAGACTTCATTATTCACTACAGATAATGTCCTAAGCAATAGTCAAAAGCTGCAGAGATTATGGACATAATCTCAAACTGCTGATTGGAAAGTGCTACACCAGACTAGCAAGAATTGAGAGAGTATCAGAGAAAGAAATTTAGCATTCAAATAATATTCTTAAAAGTAAAAGTAGACTCTTCATTTTAAATCTCTATTAAAGTAAGAAAGACTCACATCTCTAGTGAGATAATCGACGTACAAAACGAAGTCAGTTCTTAAAGAGAAATGAAAGGATTTTTGCAAATCAGCCACATTAATATTTATATCCCTAACAGACAGTAGAGCCATTTTCCAATTACCATGTAGGTAGAACAGCAGTTCATATCGAATTTCAAAATGAAAATGCACACCATGCAACTTCTCTAGTTCCTCTTTCTATATGGCTAATAGAACACGAGGTGGAAAATTGCTCATTGAAGTTAATTAGCCTTTAGTTATCACCAGTTACATTTCCAGCTGTTCTGTTTCCTCCTAGACATCTTAATTTATTCATCTGGTATATTCAGATCTGTTTCCTCCATGCGCATATGTTTGTAACAAGAAGAAAGAAGAAATCCTGTTTCTGGGGAATTAATCCCTCATCTGTCAGATTCCTGATTACAACTTAATCAGTAATTGACTGCTTGTAAGCATGCAATTTACAGTAATTATATTTCCTGTTGTTTAGGGATATATAGTCCATAGAACTCACGAAAATTAATCCGTATCAATTGGGAAACCTAAGATATACATTTTTACTATTTCTTTTACAACAAAGGTCAGATAAACTCTGATATTCACCAAGACTGTAAAGTTAGGTCCTTAAGTAAAAGAATAAGAGCTCATTAGTTTGTATCATAGGCATATTAATAGAATACTACTTATGGCCCTTTGCAGATAAAGAAAAGAAAAAATAGAGCTGATGGGTTCTTTGTTTGTTTGTTTTAATATGGCATGTAATGATACATCAGGTATTTCAAATAAATCAGAAGAGAAAATTAAGTAGTCCTCTTATATCAAAAAATGTATCCAAATAATATTGATTTCATAAAATATAGTAATTATTCTAACTCATTTCATGCATAGGATTTTAAGTTTTTCCTTATTGATGTTGAATATTGAAATATGAACACTATTTTTCAAGAAATTAATGCCATAATCTACTTGATCTTTTCTGTTCCTTTAGCAGATGTCAATCTAATAATCTATGTAAGTTCAAATTCAGAATATAAATTTGTGAAACACTACTTACTTACATGATTAAAATTAACTTTCTGTGAATCTTTGTGCAAACAAAACTCTATGGCTCAGATGTCACACAAATATGAACATAAGAGCAGCATGATTTGAGGAATCATATATAAATTGTATGAACATTACTGCATTTGCTAGTAATTGCACCCACTGCCCCAAAGGAAGTCCCCACAGAGCCCTTCTTCCTTTATGCTCTGTGCACAGCGCAACTGGCAGAGACTCTGGCATTACTTTTTACTAAAAGAAGAGGGAGGTCAGCTCATTATGCCACTTGATTCCCACAAACTGGACAAACTGGCAAGAAACAGACTGGATGGGTGGTCTGTGAGAGGGGTAGGAAACTGGCTCCCAGAACACTTGGAGGGCAATGATCAATGCTTTTTACTTAGGCTGGCAGCCTGTCACATTGGGCATTGACCCCCAGTGATCAAGACAAGGCCACACACTGTTCAACATCTTAATTGCGAACTCCCACTCTGCAGCCTTAGCTGTGTTTGGTTGAGCTGATTAGAATGAATTACTAACATATTTTTGCAACCATTATATAGAATTTTCCTGTAGAAGAAATAAAATATATATCTAAGCTATGCAATATTGGCAAACATGTATTTCCCAATTCTAAACATACAATACTTGACCAACCTGTAAGCAGGAATTGCATTTCTTATTTAACGTGCCTAAGTCTTTCTTCCTCCTTCTTAGCTGACTGTGTACAGAACTTAACAAGTAGTTCAGTTTTTCAGTGTTGGTATGCGGATGACAATCAGAATAGCTTTCTGGAGTCCACACAGAAGACCAGTCATACAGGGTGGTACCTTGGTGCTTCACCTGCCACCAAGAACTGTTGCAAACTGCCTGCCACCTGGGAGCTTGGCATCCTCTTGGACTTTGTGTGCCCTGTGACTTCTGCCGTATTTTCTCAGTGTTGTATGTCTGAAAAGGGTGGAGAAGCTGCAACAAACCTACCTGGCCTCCAAAGGATTGCAGCAGAGGAGAGGGAGCTGCTCCACAAGGGTAGAGGAAGAGAAGTAACCCATCCCTCTTTCCAAAAGAAGCAGAAAGAAGTGCTGAAGGTGAAAAGTTGGGATATACACCATTTGCTGCCTCCGGTTGTGTGAGGCTTGCTCTTTGTACATCTCAGAGGGTTCAGAGAAGAAATGAAAGGTTTATTTTTAACTTCTGCCTATGTGAGGAAGGTGGGAAGACAGATTATTTTTCTATTTTCCTTTATACCCCATGAGAGTTGGAGTCTTGCAGGTGTCTCTGCAGCTAAAGGGAATGATACAGAAGGACACTGTTACATCCCCAAGGGAAAGACAACACCTGCAGACTCTGTAATACAAAAAATGTAACTTTGCCTAAATATAGGAAGTGATTACATTAAGAAAGAGTTGCAAAAAGCACCTGGAACAAGGAAGGGCAGTGCTTGTCATTAAGTTAGTTGAGGGCAACCACAAGCTTGATCCTAAATATTAGTGGACATCAGAACTGCTGGAAGTGAGCAAGAGCAAAATCTCCTAGTTATGGATTAGGCACATCAAAGACAGCTATCCTTCAGTCCAGAATGGATAACTAAGTAACTGAGTAACACAGTACCAGTCAGTGATTTTCAGAGGTGTCTGGCATTAAATATGAGCCATACAAATCTAAGGAAAGATTCCATGTGCTTTATGTGAACATATTAGAAGTTTATTCAGTTTCCTTTGAATTGCTTCACACTAAACAAATCACATTGCACTAACATTGACATATTAAGATATGAAGTAAAAGGAGGGTGTTGTAATGGGGGGGAAAGGACTGAAAATCATTACCAGTATTACATGAAGCATGTGCATGGAAAGCCAAAGAATTGCACCTGTTTGTGAAGGAGAGCAGTCTGATAATGATATGTATTCATACATTGTAATCAAAATAACATTAACATATTCCAAAGTAAAAGGATTATAGACAGAGTCTCATCAGAGGACTCTGTCATTCAGTCATGTGAACGCTATTTGCACCTGGCTTACAGAAATTAAAATTCATAACAAAAACTGGTGAGCATTTGCTTGTTTAATTAAAATTACGTATATGGTTTGGTGCTCCAAGCTACCAGTGAGAGTGGTATGCCTACCAAGAGCATTATAAAACTGGGGAAAAAAAAAGAAAACTAAATTCTTAAGCTAACAGCAAGTGATCTAGTTGTTTTCAGTCAGAATCTGATCTCCCTGGCTGAATATCTCTTCTGTCATTTGTGCAGATACAGAGATGGATGAAAATGTTAGTTAATGTTTATTTTTAAAAAAGAATGTTGAAGATCAAAACATGAGCATATCACATTAAAAGGAGATCACAATTTTCTTGAAAAATTATATACTAAATAGGTTACAGTAAGATACTTTATTGTTTTAATATAATATATTAAGATATTACATTGTTTTAATGTAACATATACATTTTATGAGTGTATTTTTAACAGGCATATATTTAATTTATAATTTATATATTTAATAAAAAGGATGTTAAACAATCAAATTCAGAACACTAAGTGCCTACAAGATGATAAAATTATTATTATTCTGAGAGATGCCACGTTGTAACAGCCTTCTTTAATATGTAGTTGGTTTAATTACATAAGAAGAAAGCAGAGGCCCCTAAAGCTACAGAAAGTTCATTAGGAAGTTCCTTGTATTCTTAAACACAGGCTTTCTGACAAGATCTGAAATTTTCTTTCTCAAGATTGTAGCTGACAAACATTCCCTATTATTCAAAGACAAACAGGGAGGGTCTCAACTGCCTAAAAGGTACCAAGAGGTACCTTAACCCTCTTTGGATGAGCAGTGACCCTGCCACCCTGTGCAATGGTTAGAGCATCAGCTGGAAAATAGGTGCTCTTGGGCTTGAGGGGGCTGAAGTCAAAGCTCCTCATTCCCAGCAGTAGTTTGTCCCTGGCTCCTCCTTTCCCACAGGTTAAAGCAATACAGTGGAGCCAGAGCACATCAAAGAGAGAGCTGTATGGCCAAAGCACTGCAGCTCAGCCCTTCCGCCTCTAAAAGGGCAGCAGCATGTTCGCACTACGGCTGGTGCAAAGCAGTACAGTACAAACAGGGGCTTATCAAAACACTGCTATCCCAGGGCAAATTAGGATATTGTACAAGGGCATATATGTGAAGAGATCTCGTGACTCACAGTTTGGGGGTTCCTATAGCATCCATCACCTCCAGAGCAGGAGTGGAGCCAAGAGATCTGAAGCAGGTGCTTAGCTTTGCAAAACACTTCAGGCTTACCCCTTGATACCCCTGTGCTTCTCTCATCCATCTGTAAAACTAAACAACTGTTTCAGTAGCTCTCATGAATGTGCTGTGAAGAATGAGCATACCAGAAAAGTTTGGGAAATTATGAGTAAGGGCTGTTTCAGCTGATGCCATTGTGTGCTTCTGCCAATAGTACCTGCCAAATGCAGTTAGAATCATTAGGGTGTTCTCTGCTGTAACATGACACAGACATGAGATCAAATGAAACTTGTAGAAAAGAAACAGTGTTCCCCTACACAGTAGCTGCTCAATCAGAAACTCAGGTAAAGTGAACTAATGAACCTTTCTAATTTTTTTTTAATTTAACAACATAGAATATTACAGATCACTACCTACTTGCACCATTTCTCATTTGCAATTACCAACATTTCTCCTCACTGAATCCAGGATTCATTTATGTAGTTAGATAAGGAAAATAAAGCAACTAATTTACTTCTGATATTTAATTAACTTCATATGAAAAGGTAAATGCTACTATCGACAATTTCTGTGTACTTGTCTAGCATGAGCACTATGAAAAGCCAGAACTGTCTGTTCATCCACTTATACTTGGTACAATTACATTAGAAAATTTGATTTTTACAAAGGTGATATTCTGTCATCATCCCTCTGTCTTCTGCAGTATTTGCATATGTAAATTCGTCTATCCCTGCGTATATTAAATGCATAGATTTATCCTGAACCTTTAGATCAACTATTGTGCTTATTATTTGGCAAGAAACCAGCTGTCACAGATCAATACACAGAAGCCTCTTTCTACATTTCATGCAGTCTACAGAAAAATTAAAATGCATTGGAAGTCCCAGTTCTGTCAAAGGACAATTCTTTCTTGAGTAGCTTGTTTGATTTTGAATTCTCTTTAATGCCAGGCTTAGGTGATGGGAGATTCATGGAAATGGATTAGAATGAAATAAAATAAAGCTTCTATTAAATGACAATTAGAATAATGCCTGTATGATGCCAGCCTACCAAGCAGGCCAATAAGACAAGTTCTCAGAGAGAACACCTTTGTTTCAGGGAACTCCCACGCTTGCTTTCAAGTTTATTTTTAAAATAGCTGCCTCTGGCATTCATCCCATATTAATTATTTGTTACTCCTGAAAACTATCATGCTTTAATTCACAGGGAACCTTTCACTTTCAAACCTCCTTGCAGATTTAATTCCTCCTCAGAAAGCCATTTTCATCAGCCAAAAAAAAGATACTTCTGTTTAATTCTAGAAAAAACATCCTGAACACCTTTGACATTGCAGTTCATTTTCCCCAAAATTAATATCCAATCAGGAGTTGTTTTATTGTGTGCCTCATGAATGTTGTAAATTCTAGTGCATCACCATGTTGCTGGCAGTAGTCTGTAAAAGCTTCTACTCTTTGGTTTGTTAACATCTACATTACACTTGCTTCTAACAAAGAGTAATTGCTCATTAATCCTTAACTGAAAACCTTGGTATAAATTGCAAGCATGAAGTAGATACTGCTGTTAAAGCTGTCCAAGAAATTTGCAAAACGTAAGTTGAACAGGTAAGTGGTTGGAAAAAAAAATACAAGAGTTTTTCTCCAGCTGCTGACGGTTCAGAATGTTGTTTTCTGGTGACACATTGTGCTAGTGGCCTAAAATAGTGCAAAAAAACCCCACCCCAATCCAAGTTCTTCTTTGATTACCTCAATCCCATTCCACACCCCTGAGTGCTTTGTATCCCTGATGATCTAACTCATCATTCATGGTGAGAATGGAAGTTCGAGTGAGCTCAGTAATCCCCTTCAGCCAGTGTTGAACCAGTTTCTGCACCTTTCTTTGCATTGCAGGGGAAGTTAAAGTGACATCTCTGCAGTATTGCTGAATTCCAAAGGGTCAGCACTGCGGCGTTTGGTGGCAGAAGCCAAGGTAAATACTCAACTTTAGTGCTGACAACTGAATCTAATGCCATGTGCCTGTGACTTCTTTCCTTTTTGCCAACTGCATGCCAAAGCCACACTAACTCTTCCGTGATCTGGCTTTATTGTAGGAATTTTAAATCTTTTGAAATCAGTGGGGAAATTCCTGTTTATTTTCTGTACCAGTAGGTTTAGGTCCTTGTAGCTCACCTAACAGGAAACATAAAAAGAAGACATGATGTGTAATTAGATGTATTTCCCTAGGAAAAGACACGCAATCCTGACATAACAGTATGTGCAGCTGAGCCACCATGCTCCTGCATGAAAAGGTTAAAATCAGTTGAGACAGTGCTTAATGAGGTGTTTCTACCTTAGAACTTCAATCAGATACTTCTCAAGCAACTTCAGACACAAAATATGCAGAAGTGAAAGATTTGAACTGAAGCCATACAATTATTAAGGAATTGCAATAGGTACAGTATAGCAGGAACATACAGACCTGTACGTAATGAAACTTGATAATTTCTTTACTAGCCTGCTGGATCATCTGAGGCTGGGTCATCTCATTTCTATTCTCTGCATCTCTTTTATCTTCTACGCTTTGCCTGCAGAAATCTGTAGGTTTTTAGCAATGGGGACAAGCTACAAATTGTCTCCCATGCTGTGCCTTAGAGCACAAGACACTAACATAGTTCAGTTTTCTCTGAGGGCTCTAAAAGCTGCAACATAAATATGTAACAATGGCATTGATCATAATAGGAATGTAGAATATCAGTTTCAAATAAAGTTATTTTAGCATATTTTCAGTAGTGGGAAAGATTGATTTGGTTGGGAGCTGGTCTCGGTTAGCCAAATGCCAAACTGATGCTCTTGCTTTAATGTATCCTTTCCTGGCATAAGAATAAATAATAATGACAAGTTTTGTTTTTAATCACTGAAACTCACACTAATGTGCAGAGTAAAACTCTACTGGTTCTGCTGCATTTTGGGGGGAAAAAAAAACCAAACGGGGGCTAAAACAGAGTAGCATCAACCAAGGAATTGGAAATAAAAATAATTATCTTCTGAAATTGTTGTCCTCAAGGAAAACAAAAAAAATGATTAAAAGACTGGAAGAAAGAGATCAGGACTGGTATTGACAGTACTGTTTGAACAGGGAGAGATCTGGATTTATCTTCAGTCCTTAATATGTCATTCAAAATCAAAGCAAGGTGGGACACGCTCAAGAGTTTGAGAGAGTGTGAGTATAGACAAGACAGTCTCTTATTTTAAGGGTTGTGCTGACTGCTTGGGAAAAAGAGTGACCTCCACCCTTGACAGAAATGTGGCCTGCATCCTTTGCTTTTCTAGCAGGTGTTTTGACATCTCCCAGAGTGCAGAGTTACAGCTTTTTATATTACACTGAATTCCTTATAATCCAGATTTAGGCTTTACTCTTTATACTGAATATAATTGCCTAAAATATCCTTCTGATTACAAAGTTGCTTTTTTTAAGATTGGGAAGACAAAGGCCAATTAGTTCCACTTTGTCAAGCTTCAGTTATTCTAAGGCAGTTTAACAAAGGCTCCTTAAGCATAAGAAACATCCCAGTTTCACGGAGGAGCATGGCAACCTTTCCCTGGGTCCCTTGGTGTTTAGGGACCTGCCTGTTAACTATTAATATCTACTGCAGGACATCCAGTCTGCACCAGAGTAACACTGGCCAAGAGCCCCTTTCCCCTGCTTCCCCATCAGTCCTTTCGTGTTTTCTCATTAGCACCCTAGAAAGGAGCTGGAAGTTTTAAACCCAGGGCCAAGGAAAACTGTTAACTAAGAAAACCACTGGGCTGCTTTGGGGCTTTTCCTCAGGTGGTTCAAGCCGTGCAGTGGGAGAGGGCAGCCTGGGACTCCTGTCAGGCTTGGGAGCCTCCCTCCCACTGCTGCCCACAGTAACCCCAGCAACCTGCTGGCAGGCTCCAGGGATGGGGTAGGGTTTCTGCCTTCCTGGCTGGCAGCCCTGCTGAAGGGTTTCCATGGCCACCTGCTCCATGGCTGGACTCCTGGCAGGCAGCTTTTGTGCTTCAGCCAGGCAGGATGGGCAGGAGTTGCATCTCCCTGTGCACCTGCCACCCACCTCCGTGCTTATGGGCTGCCTCCCCACCTGAGCCCCACAATCTCTGCCACTGCATGCATACAGGTACCTATTTCTCCCCTCTCCTCTTGCATTTTAATTTTTTTCTTTCCACAGGTTTTTAAAAATTTGGCATAAGAAGAAAACCCCAAATTCTATTTTTCCCAGTGTTTCCAAATGAGGCTGCAAGGCTGGTTCCTGAAGCAGCTAAGTCATCTCACAAAGAGTTGAAAAAAATACCACCCCAACTAAGAAAACAAATCCAATAATAAAAGACACTGTTTTGTGGACGTTGCCCTGTGGACAGGTGGATCCCCAGGCTTTGTCAGTGTCTGAGAGGATGGGATGAGGAGGGTACTGTCTCCACAGCTGTGCCCCTCCAGTCTCTGGCAGCCCCTGACCCCAAACGCCAGCCTTCACTTGAAGTAAATAAGGATGTTCCATAATCGGCAGGTGCCACATGTCTGTAGTAAAAGGGATGCCCCGGGAACTACTCAGTCAGGTTGAAAGACTGATCTTTCACGCTGTCCTTACTCACAGCACTGATACATAATGCATTGGAAGGTGGAGCCAGGCCTCATGCCTATTAGTTCTTAGAGGGAAAGTTGGAGATTACTTTTGAATTGGACATGATGCCAACAGTCTTTTGAGGAATAAATCTGTCCTGAGCAAACACATATAAAGAGAAGACTTTTTTTCCTGTCCTGCTAGTGGCATGGTTTGAAGGAGGTTTCATTCTAGCTGTGTTCCATTCACAAATGGCAGTTTTCAGTGTAATTCATTGTTTAGAAAGATTGGTACAGCAAAAAAAAGCCATATTTGTTTTGTATGTTTCCCTTTCTCACAGGAGAAGAACTTGCTTCATGCAATTTCTCCAGCTCTTTCAGAATCATTTGGTGCTGAAGTCATGCTGAGACACATGAAACACAACCACTTTATTCCAACTTTCGTGACACCTGTTCCCTCATTTCTATGTATATGTGGCTCCAGACCTGCAAACTACACTCTGTGCATTAAAAGATCTGTGCAGAGCAGCTTGCAGGTTCACAGCTCTTACTGGAAATCTGCTGCCATGACGTGAACCAAGTGATAAGACTGACGGACCTTAAAATATATTTTCCATTGTCAGTACTATTATTACTGAAGAGTGTTCACAGGAGTGCCATTTTACAGATAAGTAGTAATGCCTGTCCTGAGGAATTTAAACTTAAACCTTTGCTTTCATTCTAGGAACTCACTACTTCAAGCACCCACAGATTTCTTCTTGCATTCATAAATACATAGAAAAGGAAATTGAGCCAGAGAAAACTGAAGCCTCTTCCATACACACCATAGAAGGGTTCTACAGGGCTACCTTTAGGAAGCTTGGGGCTTCAGCGTGCAGGTGCTGCTACTGCTCTGGTAAAACAGAGTCCAGCATGTTAGAAGTTCACAGCGCAACTCTACATCTCAACCACGGAAAGGGGCCTGGCAGTCCTGGTTGACAGACTGTTGAATATGAGCCAGCAGTGCCCTGGCAGCCAGGAAGGCCAGCTGTGTTCTGGGGAGGCATCAGGCACAGTGCTGGGAGCTGGTTGAGGGAGGGGATTGTCCTGCCTTGCTCTGCGGTGGTGTGGTCTCACCTCAAGTCCTGTGAGCAGTTTTGTTGTTGGTTGTGGGTTGACCTGAGCCCTTCCTGCAGCAGGGCAGGACCTGTGACCCCAGAGGGGACCCACACTGAAGCAACCCATTCCTGAAGGAATGTACCCTTTGAGCAATGTATGTACCCTTGTAGTTCTTTTCTCTTTCTGCATGTGTGTTTTGAAGGAAAACCTTTCCTTACAAAGCAGTCAATGTCATAGGGCAAGCCAAGCACCTTTAACCAAAATGGTAAGATTTTTATTTTATTCTTGAGGGGGACACAAAAGCCCTTGCTCTCCTTCTGCTTGCATTTCCACACCTACACAAAGCCCGGAGCATGGGTCAGTGTGACAAGCACTTACCTAGTGTGTAGTTACTGACTGCCCCTTCCAAACGTGCCTCTGTGCACCAGAGACTCCTTTTATTCTTTATGGGACAGAAACACATGAATTCTTACAAAGTGGAGTTGGAATTTGCAACTCCCTGACCTACTGTGTTAAAACTGCCACTTTCTAAAGTGGTCTTACATTTCCCGTGAAATCTTCTCACTTTACCACCTCAGCACACAAGCAGGATCTGGGAGCTTTCATCTCGGAGTCTACCAAATCTCTCTGAACAAATTTCACAAGTTTAAGTTATTTATATCATTGCTTACTGTGATCTTAACAAATAAAAAGAAAGAACATCTATAAACTTTCCCTGAAAGAAAGTACAGTGTGTCTCTGCAAGCTGTTCCTGAAGAGAACAGCACACAACAATTTTCTCTTGCAGTCTTGTGAGAACATGAAGGTGAAGGTCATGGGTACCAGACGTTCAGGTTAAGAAACTCACAGGGATCACACAATGCTGATACAGACTCATTCTGCATCAGCAGAACACAGGCTTAAAAGGAAACTCTTGAGATACCATGTCCAGGTCTCAATTGTCACAGGAAACCATGACACCATGAGACTTCTTCATGTAGTCTTAGAACTTGTTTGGGGTTTTGCCCTCATGACTCCTAGAAGAAGGCTCCTCTAGAGCCAGACCGCTCTGGCAGTTAAAAATCATCTCATAATTTCCTGTTGTTTTTTTTCCAACCTTGTCCTTAGGTCAGATAACTCTCCCCCCTCCTCTCAGTTTTATAGAAAGCAATTATGTCTTGCTGCAATTCAAAAGGAAGCTGCTTCTCTCCCCTCCACCTTCTCCTGCTCCTTCTCCAGCAGTGAGAGCAGATTAGAGACAAAAAAGTCAAGTTCACATCAAGCATCCTGTATCCTTTCCTCTCATAATCATAGATTTATCACAAACTATTGGCACAAGTACTAGGCAGAAGTGTACTCCATACACAGACCTACCAACTGCCCTGAGGGAATGATGGTCATGCTAGGGTCAGCTGGAATATCACCACCCAGAGCAGATGTTTGCTAGCAAAACACGGAAGAAGGGCCAACAACTGACAACTAAATGATATGGAAGGTCACAGAGCTCAAGCCAGTTCCCACGTGCTCTTGAATTTTCTCATACAGATAGCTCCTGGGATCTAGTGGAAGCTCATGCTTAAAACTAATAATCTTTCTTGGGATGTTGCTCTTCATCAATAGAAATGTTTTTATACGAATTGCAGAGGGAATATTTCCTGCATCATGTCTACTCCACCTCTCACCACCTTTCTGTAAATCCAGAGGAATGGAAATATTTACTGCTGATTGCAGCCAAAGAGCTCTTTGAATGAGAGAGAGAAAGTTGTGCTGAAGAGCAGAGTGCAGCCCATTTGATAGATGGATGTGTGGGACTGCAAGAGTGTGTGTCAGCCATCATCTACATAGAAATATCAAAGTACATGACTCTAAAGAGAAAGCTAGCAGCATCTGACACTGCTCTTTGGCTTGAAAAATGTGAGCCTGTGCCCAAGACTATTGTTGAATAGATTCATTATTGCAATTAAAAGTGAAAGTTGCTACAACCCACGTGAGCAGGTTGATATTTTGCATCTAACAGGTGAAAAAAATTTAAAATAACAACAATGACAACAATAATAATAATTAGTTATTATTATTGCTATTATTATTATTATTATTACATTTTGACATGTATAGTAATGTTTCTTTTAGTAGATTTTCTTCTAAGAGGATTTAGCGCTTATAAAAGAGAGAAGCTGACAAGCTAGGAATGATACATTTCTCTTCATTCACAGACCAGGTACAATGGGAACATCTGGCTTTTTCTGAGCTTTTGAAGATGACTATCCACTTTGAAGTTTGTCTTTTCTGTCAACAAAGCCACTAGTTTATCATTTCTGTCAGTGAAAACCGTTAGGTACTTTGAAGTTTTCTTTTTCTGACATTATTAGCAGCACTTTAAATCTACATATTATAGGAGACGCTTTTTTTGGAAACATTCCCATTATTCTCCTTGAGAATATTCATTTTGGGTGTTTATTTTATTTCTGTGTTTCAGAGTAATGGCCCATTTTTCCTGTAAATTATAGTCTGAAAGATAGATGCCTGACAAGTAATTTTGAACCTTACCCATTAGAATGCAAACACTCCTTTAAGTCTATCTTGGAGACTAATAAAGGAATTAATTATAACATTTACAGCACTTAACAAGGTACTAAAAAAATTAACTAATATTAAAATTATAAGTAAACAGAATATCTAATCATGTATTTTCATTTATAACATACTATGATAGTTGAGATAATGGTGTTGCATGAGTGCATTGGTCTAAATTAAAAAAAGCAGACAGTCATGTCTGTGGCTAAATGTAAAGTATCCTGGCATAAATTTATTTAACAACAGGACATCAGACTATTGCCATATATTCAGATTTAACAGGGATTGCTTGAGGACAGTAAAACAGCTTCTAGTGATATTTAGAAGATCATTGAAATTCATTTTAGCTAACTCAAAGGGAAAGATATTCCTCTAAGAATAATTAGTTCACGTAAGAGATGAGAGAATGACTATATAGGAAATTTCATTTAAACATGTCAAATTTTCTTTTTACTGTAGGGTAGTTAAACATTGGAACTGGTTGCCCAGAGGAGCTGATGAGTCCCCATCCTTGGAGATACTCAAAATCCTGGATAACAGTGTATCTAACAGCATACACTGATACTGAGAAGGTCTGGACTGTTTCTTTCTTGACATGTCTACATAAATAGTTGAGAATCATGGCCCTGATTTTTGGGAAAATTAGAAGTATTGTGTGGTAGACAATAGATAGATGGTATTTAGACTGTAGATTATAGGTAGGTTACAGACAGAGAGTCTTTGTATCTTTAAAACATCAAACCTCTGAGGGTACCACAGGCTCAGAGCAGTGCATGTCTGACTGCACACACGTGTGATTGCGTTACGGTGTGCTCCATTCCAAAAGCTGTGACTGTTATTACCAGATCACATTTGATCTGTGTTATGAATGACACACAAAAGCAGCCCAAGGATATTACAGGGTGTTGATCTGTCTGTGGAGGAATAAAAATGGAAGGAATAGTTCAGCGTATAGGGACACAAATTTAATGGTATATCAGGGTAGCTGAAATTCTCCAGATAAGATCAGAGCAGGAAATGAATGCAAGGCTTATTCCTGCACAAAGAGGCTATTCTTTGCAGAGATATGAGTATTGTACAAAGTGAGTGGGCAAAGTTTGCCTCCCACATTTCTTTCATTACTCAAACCTAACACCTGCTAGTTAGCTAACATCCATTTTTCATACTGAGCTGCTCCAGTTCCTCTGAACATTAATGTCAGTAAAACAATCTCTCACTTCATGTTACCCTGCACAGATAAAAACGGTAGTGCTGCCAAGTCATGGGACCTGAATTCAGATATACTTACTGAGTTTTGAAGCAGGATATTCCCTATTCTCAAACCCTGGTGGGAGATAGGGTTGCCATAAAATTAGGGGGGGGGGAAAGATGGCAGCTGTCTAACTACACCCAGTGACAACATCTGACTGCGTAGGACTCTAAAAGAACAGTTCACTGGAAGAAAACAAACCTTCAAACAGGCAGAGTGGCAATTTTCCAGTTTGGAATCTAAGTAGGACACCAGACTTCATTAGCATTACACTCCTTCATGGAAGTTGCGGTAAATGCAAAATCAGTTTTGTGTCTTGCCTGGAAAACATAATGGCACCCAAGCACACCCTAGCACTGAAATGACCCCTGACGGAACAGTAAGTCAGAGGGACTGTTGTCTGGTTAATTATCACCTCCAGCCCCTATAGCAGAAGTTGTTATCAAAATCACCTGCAGTTACTCTGCCAGCTTGCAAGACCTTGGCAGATTGCCACATGACCACATACAGCTTTGGTCTGGAGACCTAACATTTTCAATCAACACTACTCTGATGACTCCAGGGAGGCTGCAGCGATTTACATTGCCTGAGAGTATAAAAATGCATCAGTCTTGAGGGATAGTATTAGCTCAGTTGGTTAGAACCTGGTGCTAATAATTTCAAGGCTGCGAGTTTGACCCCCGTATGGTCCATTCACTTGAGAGTTGGACTTGATGATCCTTGTGAGTCCTGTCTAATGCAGAATATTCTGTGATGCTGTGAAAATATACCAATTACTATACAGTATGGCATCAAGTACTATACAGCAGAAAGGAAATTGCTGATGAGGTATAGAAAAGGGTCCGATACGCATCCACATGTGCTGAATAGAAAAAATTGGAGGATACCCTTATAACCTTTGCTTTCTAGTGAGGCCAAACAAAATGCGGTTAGACACATTTATTCTATAGTCTCTAACCACGCTGACAAGACTCTGATGAATGAGAATTGCCCCAAGCACAATATTTTCTTTTTTTTCATTGTTGGTGACTCTCCACATAAGCTGTCTTTCATGCCCTAATTCTTTATGCTGGCCTGTATGCATTCTCCATTGTGGTGCTTTGACATGCTAATGAATTTTGCTGTGCTGTTAATAACTCAAAGCTACAGGACACCCGATGATATCATCATTACCAGCCTGTGTATGGTTGTTTTGTCTTCTTGCCAATTTTTAGCCTAGCATTTTCATCTAGGAAAAAATAACATGCCTATCCAAAAGGACAGGTAAAGGATATTTGGTATGATCCCTACATTACACTGACCTACATTGCCTGTGAAAGCTAAAGCCCAGACTTGTATGTTGAGAGCACAACTTCAGCAAGGGCATTTGCTTCCATAGAAGGGATTTTCCTTTAAGTATTTTCTATTGTTTTCCAAATGAACTTTGTACTAGGAAGAAGGGAGTGGGAAAAAAGTTAGTTTTCTGAATGTGAGTACTGTCAGCACATTCAACACAAGTATTTCAGGTGGCACCACCAACCTGCCCTTGACCTGGCAGAGGTGAAGGAATAGGGCAGCTTTTGTGGCAGCCTGTGTCTTTCCTTCAGAAACTACCAATGACCTCTGGGCAAGTCTTTATTGTTTCTCTCTGGCAGCAGGACTGAGAACCTAATTTCATTTCACATGTGCCTAGACCCTCATATCATTACTTTTATAGCAAGTCTGATCTTTCAAGGCAGTGTATAATCATTAACATCAAACCCTGCAGCTACCCATTGAGATGTTATCACCACAGTTTTCTACTAGGAAGGACTAGTAAGAGACTCTGCAAGAGACTCTGCCCAGTGTCACACCTCTCAGACTGTATTCGTAATGTATTAACTTTATGGCGGACTCTGACACTGGAATAGTATAAAATACATTTAGCACAAAACCCCTGAAAAAACACTGTGAAATGTCTTGCTTTTTCCTGGTGGTTATAATTCCTAAAAAGCCTCCTGGAGGAGGTGGACACTACTCTGTCCATTACAAGAATGGGTGAAAAGAAGCACTTGAAGGGGAAGGGATTTCCCCACCCACATTCAGACATTCAGTGGCCACATGGGGTGCATCTGGGTCTCCTGGGTCCCCTTCAGTTTACTTTTACAGGTCTTATGTTGCTTTGTATTAGCAGTCTCACTAAATCGCCTCAGTACTGCAAAACCATGACACACTCAGGTGCCTCCTAAGAACCACAGCCCCTCAGAATTTTGTAATGTTCAGCATCATACAGAACTAGGCATTCAGTTTTAGATTCAGAATTTAGTCTATGTTTGCTATTCAGATTACTATGTGAAGGATATGAAAGACTCTCCCTGTATTTACTGCAGAGTTAAGAGCCAGGCCAGGGTTCCTCAGCTGCACAACCAAAAGTGATTTTTTTCTGCCAAAAGTGATTTTTTTTTAGATAACTAGATAACTCCCTGATATTTCCTTTCTCTTCTCACACCTCTCCATTCTCCAAAAGTACAAGATCCTATTGCATGTCACCTCCTGAGATAAAGTGACTTATCAACCTCAGGCAACACAGCACCATGTCATGTCACACCAATTTCCTCTACAATTCTTGTCTCTTCCCTCACTAGTAAGTGGTCCGCTGCTTCTCCTCCACCATTCCTGTCACATGACTGAAAAGGAGTAAATGAAAAAACTCAAGCTCAGGCCAGGTCTTTTTCTTGTTTCTGATGTTATCCCATCAGAGAATGGGAAGCAAGAATAGAGTTAGCAGTAGAGGGACGGAGTCTGCTGCTCCTGTTGTCTTGGGGGATGTTAAAAACAGGCATTGTGCACAATGCTATCCTGATACCGTCCTTTCCCACCTCCTTCTGGGGATGACAGCCACACAGTAGCAAGGGCAATGTGGAAGCCATATGCCTGCCTCAGTTTCTCAGCCACCACATAATCCCAGACAGCTCATGCTGACCTTTCCCAGTGCAGGCAGTGGGATGCTGGCTGACGCCAACCACTGGTCAGCTCAGGCAGCAGCCAGTGCTATGGCTGGCCTTTAATGGGACAAATATTGAAACCTTCATTCCTTGTGTTGGTCTCTATCCTTTTTATCTTGCATATTACTAGCAGACCAGACATATCAAGTAGATATTATTTGCAGAAACCATGGTGCTAGTTAACTCAAAGCTCTGGAATAAAATTCATTAAAAAAATAAAAATCCCTTTCCATTTTATACCCATTCTCTATCCTTCACAAGCATGTTTTTCTGTTTTTCATTAGCTGCATAATCATACCACTGCTGATCATGCAAACTACAAAGCTAGTTGAAGCAAATATGTATTGAGGACACAACAATATGGAAGCACCCACTTTTCTTAACACTGTGACTTTGAAAAGTCTCTAGTTTTGACTGTTGTCAAAAGCCACTGGTCTACTCTCCATGTAGACCTGAAGAGTACCAAAACAGAGTGCAAATGTAATGCTTCTGCTTATCAGTTACCTAGCACGCATCTGTGGCATTTAGGTGCCAGAATTTGAATTTGGCCAGCCAACTGTGGTCCTTATCTGCACAGTATCTCCTGTATCAGGAGACAATTTCCTCTGACTTCCAGTGGGTTTACAGCTGTAAAGGTCACACTGATGACTATGTGTCCTAGTTCAGCAGGTGGGACCAGTTGTCACTGTGTGGGGGTGACCAAAGCTGTGTATTCTACCCCCTCTATTCATTCCCAAGGTCAATGGCCCATTTGCAGCAGCTTCTCAGGGAGTCGTTAGCACCTCCATTCCCAGCCTGAGGGGGCGTAGGTGCTAATGGGCCATCAACAGTCCGAAAATAGCCCATGACTCACAGAGTTAATCACCCATTGTGTGAGTCCCCGCCCCAGGGGAGGGACTGGATGCTCCCTGAAGGTACAAAAAGGAGTGGGTAAGAAGACCTCGGGAACCTCTTGTCGGACCCAGAGGAGCAGCAGGACCTTGACAGGAGGAGACCACCACTCTCAACGAGACTACAGCCATCACCTGCACCAACAGGTTTTTTCACTTCTTTTTGCTTTGGACTTAGGGGAGCCACACGGGTCTCAGCATAAGGCTAACAAACCCCTTTGGGTTTGTACCCCAGGGCACTGGGTTATACTGCTGGGTTTTGGGAGTTGGAAGCAATTTCCCTTTGTGTCAGTGTATTTACTGTGGTATTATTATTAAATTGTAGCTCTGACTTACAATCTCTCTCGTGTTGAGCTCATTTCTCCTGCTGGTTTACCTCTAAACCAGCACACTATGTCACGTTTATTTTTTTTGTTTTCTTTTGTGACTTCGAATCTCAGAGGATGCCATATATGGCCAAGTAGAGGAAGAGCTTTTGCAAGCTCAAGACAACTCTCAGATGTTATTTTTCTTGGATCTCTATTGCTGTATTGCTTATAAGCTAGAAACATGTGTGCAATGAGATCCAGTGATTAAAGGCTCTAGATGACAGAAATCTAAGGAGTCACAGCCATTGTCATGCCTTGTCCTGGATCACAGCTGAAAGATGTTGGAAATAGGATGTTTCCTTAACTATATGTTTTAGATGCTCTGGAGTCTGTTTTAATAAGAAAATTGAAATCAGTTGATGGCTACAGATTTAAAAAAAGAGGAAACATTGCATTTTGAAAATTAAAAATAAAAAAATTCATTAAGCAATAATCTGAAAAGCTGGCAAAAAATAACTGTACTACTGATCCAAGGCCTTGACTGCAATATCAGTTGTTCCTAGCTCCACATTACTTTTCAGTCCAGGCAAAGAGGCCTTTGAGGTTTTTTTACATTGGTGAGAACAGCATGTTTTTAAAAATAAATAATTCTAATGATGTAAGGTACTGTTTAATCACTTCCATTATTATAGATATTATAATATATTACTATATATTTATACAATGATAGCAACAGTAGAAATTTATTTACACCACTGAAACAAACTTACAAGTCTACTGGCTCACATTAAAGGTCCAGCTAGCTCATAAAAGTCAGTGTTTAAGGAAGCGTATAAGAATAGGACACACATTGCACCTCCCATGTTTCAGCAGTTCAGCATTGCACCTCCACATTTCAGGCATCTCTTGATGAGAAGTTCCTCATCAAGAAGTTGCAATAACAGTTATTTCAGTTGTCAGAGTTTTTATCTTCTATGACTCATAGAGTGAACTCATCATTCAGCATCCAAAGCACTCTGTAGTGTGAGTTCCACCATTTGGCTGTGTACTATACAGAATGTACATCCTTTTGACTGGAATTGAACAGTGTTGAACATAACAAGTTCATGTTATAGGTATGATTTCTGAATTATGAGAAATGGTGAATAACATTCTGTGGTTCATTTCTTACAGTCACTCATATTTTGTATACCCACATGACTGACTCCACCATCCCCTCCCCAAGTTCTCTCACTTTGCTTTGAAGATACTTGGATAATATACTCATTTGTAATAGAACTGGATTTCTTTGATTTCTTCTGCTTCTTTTTTTTGACTCTTCCGTACCCTTGCTGTGATTACAGTGGTTTGAAGAGACTACAGTGCTGAAGGTGTAGGTGCATTATGGTGCAATAGGTGCAACACTTTTTTTGGCAATGTTACAGTGTTTTTTGTGTTGTCTTCTATTTCTTTCCTGAGAATCACTAGTTTTAAATAGTTTATTAACCTTCCTGTAAAAGAAAAAGGCTGCATTACAGGAGTCTCCAAGAATAAGCCATTATAATAATGCTGTCTTGATGGATAGTGGGATGATGCACTGTCTGAACTAATGACTAGAAGAGTGGCATTTTCCAGTTTAATGAGACACAATGATGTAAGCAGATTTGACAGTTGTTTCCTGAGATGCTGCTTGCCCCTTGTTGAAAGGCTTCCTTGCCTAATGTTTTAGAAGAGAGAGACGTCATTTATGTGGGTGTTTTCTTGCTCTGCAGGCAGCCAATTACTGCCTATCACGTCTCACACAGCTGCTATTTCACACATACAAGCCCAGGCAGATGCCACATCCTATTTTCACAACTCCAACTAATGAATTGAGGCTAACATGGAAAATGCAATATTCCAGGCCTTGATGGTGGAGTCTGCATTACCACCAATTATAATATTCTCCCCTGTGTTATGGAAAAGCCTAACCATTAAAGTAAGCATTTAGCTAATGTCCTACTGAGCAACAAGGTAAGGACTACATGATGAAATTTGTACCACTTTGAAGCTTTAGCCATATGTAGGGAAATGGAGTTTATTTCTAAATACTGAATATAGAAATTGGTTCAGGTTAGTATTTTAAACTATTCATAGGGCTTAAAATGTATCAACTAAGATTTCTGAAGTGGGAGTACCTCAGTTTGTAATCATTGCACTGTACTCCGTAATCAAGTGTCTGCCTTAGACCCTATTTAAGACCTTGGTTATATATCATCAGCTGCTCTCAGCTTTGACTATGGATGGTGAAGTTCTTCCCATGTGTGTAATGCCAATAAATAACATTTCTGCAATGGTATCTCTCAGTGTTTGAGACCTTTTTCTCAAATTTTGCAGAAATAAAGAGCTAGGGACATTACTGGCAGTATACAATAATTGTCTAAAAATTAACAAGAATCCAAGAATCTCAAATCCCTTTCTTTTCCGTAGTCAGTAGCTCAACCTGAAATGAAATGTCAATACTTTCTAAGCAGCTTTTTGAGGGTTTTTCTATTTCACCATTTTTGCAGAGCCAAGAGAGCTGGTCCCACTGTGGCTCAAAGACAGCCCCTACTTTGCTGCACCCACACTTGCACGAAGGTTTGCAGATGTTTCCATGCAGAGCATCACTGCTGGAATGGGCAGTGGCATGTTCTGTGGAAACAGAAGAAGTTGGAGAAATCAACATAGCAGCCTCCTGCTGGTCAGAAAGGCAACACGTTGACTCAAGGCCTTACAGGCTGAGCTTACACTCATTGAGAAGCCAATTTGTCCACAGACTTGAACTTCTGATTGTTCTCCAGGGACCTCAATACAAATAAGAATGGCTTAAGCTGTTGTAATACACCCCAGCTTGTACTGACTAAAGTACTCTCTCTGGAGGATACTGGGATCCATTTAATATGTGGGAACATCTGCCATATCTCAGATAGAGGAGCTAAATCATTTCCTACTTTGAACCTCAGTGGAAGTACAACCACATATAATGAAGAAAACCACTTTCTGATTAGATGTCTAGGAAAATTCCATTAATATATTTCCTTAGTGTCGTGAGTGACAGAGTGGTTTTCCCAAGCAAAACTCAACATGTTTCTACCAAATTTTTTACAGACATTTTTATAAATCATGTTGATGTATTCTGATTTGATCAGGAAATGAAAGTGGGCACATAGATAGATTTTTAGGCATTATCATGATAGCATCAGCATATGAGGATTTTGCTTCATTTTTTTCAAAAATGTATTTTCCTTCTACACAGAGATTTTGCCAAGTAGCACCAATGATTCCCATGGCAAAATTAAATTAAAAGGGAGACAGATTATTTTGTTGTCTGGCCCCACCAAGTGAGTGGAAAAAAGAAGGTATTAGTTCAATTGTTATTACTGATAACAGTACTGTATTACATAAAAGCTCTCTCTACAGAGAAAATGTGATTTGAAGCTTGTTTTTAAATACAGAAAAACAGGGAAGATCATTCAGTCTTAGCTGTAGTCATATGCAGAACCAATGTATCTAAGGAAGATATGTGCCAATATATCTTAGGATGATGTGTGATTAAATGGTTTTTGTGATGCTGTCTACACTTATTTCATAAATTGTCTACTCTGATTTCATAAACTCCATTCTCCCTACCACTAAGGGAATGTATCCATTCATTACCTTTAGGGTTTTTTGTTCTATGAAAATTTGAAGTACAGTCTTACAAAACTTAGGTTTGTACAATAAACTTGTAAAACATACAGTTTCCACATCTTTGACCTAACTTGTCTTTTTCATTGCAAACCTTTTTTTCTCAAATATTAGGTCACAGTACCTCTAAAAATCAGCTGGAAATCCAGTTGGTTCTCAGGATGGTACCAGCTTCTGAACAGTCTTTTTTCTCTTTCTTGCGTTGCCAATATACTACTAAAACCACACTGGTAATTTTTATAGCTTATGTCATCATGATCCATTGCATCTTCATCAAAACAAGTAACAGGCAGAGCCTTGTAAAATTAGTTGAATTGTATTGACAGAACCCTAGAGTAACTCAGTGATGAATTGTGTTACATGTTTGTGTCACACAGGAGGAATAACTGCACACCACTGACTTGTAACTGCCCTCTGAAGCAGACATGTCCTGTGGAAAGGTGCAGGTCTGATCATTAGGAGCCCTGAGATTGGAAGAGGCAGAAGAATAACAGCTATTCTTCTCCCTTTCTGACAACTGACGTACATCTCACAAATTATTTTGACTAGATTACTTAGGTCTTACATGGATTACTAGAGGCATACAGGGTAAGACCATATTAGCTGTGGTTATTGCACAGTTAATCACATGGGGTTTGATCTTCAATTGATGTCAGTCTGCCCAAGCTCATCGAGGAAATTAAGAAACACTCATTGGCAGCAGCTGAGCAGCAGAATTGAGCTGTATAAGATAAATAACCTCTTGTGGAAAATATTACACGAGTGTCTCAAGCTATTTCCATGCCACAGGCATGAATAAAGTTGGAAGAAATCAATATTAAAAAATAAAGGCAACATTGGCATTTTGCATTACTTACATATTTTTAATATATATCCAGTAAAAGACAGAATTTACTTGGACTCCTGAACCTGTTAACTGGAGACATATGAATCCTGTCTGTCAAACTAAAGCATAGAGCTTGGTCCAGGGAGAAGAAACTGTCCAGAGTTCATAATTCTCAAAGGAAGGGCACACTGTAATGACACATGGCACAACCCAAGCACTTGGGGAGCTCTGTCTTGAAAAAGGCACCAAGTTCTTCAGTAGCAGTTACAGAAAGATGTCCTGGAGCAAGTCATCCTCATTGAATTAAAGAGTGAGAGGTACATGGCTGATGGGATAAACACTGTCATCTATAGACATATTGCACTAGTTTTATACCACAGGCAGTATCACACACTGTCAAAACAGGCGTCTGGTTTACTTCACATAGGAGTGTTTCCAGAACTGTCCCCTTGAAGTGACAGAAAAGAGTAGATAGAACTGCTTCAAATCTCTCTGAAGTGAGAGTGAAATGCAATGACATTTGCAAGGATCCAGCAAAGTAAGGCAGCTGGTTAGGTCAGAACTTGAAGAAGGGAAGGCCTTGTGATGCCAGGACTCAGAAGGCATATTGACAGCCATGTCAGATAGTAAACCTTAAGAATATGGTCTAGTAACCATATTAAGTTATTACTGCAGAAGGGGACAAAGACTCAGTGACAGTGCCTTTTTTCTTGGCTTGTCCTGCTGTGATAACAGCCTCAATCAAACACACTGTCTCTTGGCATCACTGTGTCCTTTGATAGCTGACACCCTGCTAAGCTGTGGGTGAAGCTGACAGACTCACAGCCAAAGTCTTCAAGAATATTCCCATTGCAGATTCTTTCTGCTCATCAACTGATGTGTATTCCCATTGCACACTCTTTCTGCTTTTCATAAGCTTGAAAATGTAGTCTTCACTGGGAGAAGTGCTTGCAATACAAATAAGGCAGTTTTTATTTAAAGGAAATCATCCTTGAATTTCATTATGTGTTCACTGTATTACATAATTATACATATATGAACATTTACATAATTATGTTATTTTTTCTTAAGTATAAGATGGAACACCAGTTTTCTGAAGATGATAGGGCAACATGATTTTTCTAAAAGCTTCTGCACATATTAAGGTCTATTCTGCTCTTGATAGTGGTTTCCACCAGGATGAAATGCAGTCATGCATTCACATTTACTGGAAGGATGCTTATCGTACTTGATTGCACTGTTTAAAGTGACACCTTTTTAAAAATCTGCCACTTTTTGGAACAAAAACATGATTGGAAACAAAGGCCTGTGAGCAAAACAGGCCTTAACTGTGCTTTACTGCTGCCATCTTCTGACATGCAGTTCAAATTGCAGGATTTTGAAAGAAATTAGCCAAGGCTATTTTTTCCTAACCTGCTTTCTAGTAAATGCCATTACATTGGTGATAAAACAGAATAGGATTACAAATACGTGGCTTTGACTTGCAAAGGAACCATGACTGCATGAAGTACACTCGTATGCTCCAGAGACTCTAAGACAGGAAAGGCAGAACTTGAATTTCATTCTGAATCTCTTTGATTAGATGTATTCTAATAGGAGCATGAAGCTACAAGGAGAGAGAGAATCTACTGTACTCTTTTACAATATTTTTATTAATTTAATTAAGACCTAAATTTACCTGCTTGGTCAAAGTGTTGGGCTATTGAACACATTTCTAGAAGAAACTGAATTCTAGTTGTTGATCATCCACCCTCAAAAGCTTATTCTGCACTGGGAGCATAACAACACAGTAAAAGAGAAGGATAAAAAAGAGAGGGGAAAAAAGCTGGAAAACAGAAGCCCTCCTACCAGTGGAAACGTCTGTGGGCTAGCTACACAAGTTTGCTAGAGCTTCCAAGTAGTATTGACTGTGTAGGGCTCGGATACCATCACAAGAGATGACATGAAATCATAGGTATAGTTGGTGTGAACTTCATATGAACAGCATTACCTTGAAGTATTTGCACAATGAGATAATGCAGTGACACGGATGGAGGCTTTCACAGTATTCACTTCCCATATACTACTCAGACATTTGGACTCCTAATATTTTGGCTCTAAGAAGATGTCAAGTCACTAATTCAGCAAAAATCTAGGCCAGAGGCTGTGGACAGATTACTCTCATCCCAGAATACTCACATTCCCCTCCTCAAGCAATGCTTGACTCGCAGCCACTTTGTATACACCTGCCTTGCAGCGAGCTCCATTAATGCACAGTTCAATGCAGCCTGCACTAACACTTTCCTTTGAACCATTTGTGCTGGAGCCTTGGAAGAAAGAGTGGCAGGGGATTCATCTGTGCCTCTTAGCAAAGCCCAGCCCAAGGCACATTCCATCATAGCTGTGACCAAAAACCTATATAGAGGAGCTGATTTACTAATAACCTCTAAAATATAATGTTTGCCTTGGAGACAAGTGGGGATAGTTTAGTTTTAATTTTTAAAAGAATTACATCCAGTTCTCAATAAAATATCTCAGCTTCAGTAACGAGACAAGGCAGCACGTCAGACATTCAGCAGGCTCCAGTCAGAGGAAAACAGCAATGGTCCACATCTAATTGCTTTTCAGTCCTGTTTTCCATGACAAAACCCAGTATTCCCACTGATTCGATGCTGTTGGGTATCATGACATGTTTACTGGGAGTTTGGCTTGCACAAATTCATTTCTCAGAGGATGTTGTTAAACATCTGTTGTCATATGGTACCAGCTATGAGCTGTGGCTGGTTTCTGGCAAGTGGTTCAGTCTGAAGCCTCCCAGGGAATGTGGTTAAAGAAGGATGCCTCCTCTGGACACCTGATTACAGAAACCACTAGTTCTGCATCATTCATCATACCCATCGGCCAGGTTATTTTAAGTACATTTCTGACACTTCTGTTTCACTGTATTTTTAAGGCTCTCTTTTATATCCTATTTTTTATTTCCTTCTCACTTCTCCTGTGTTTCTCCTCTAACATAACAAATGCCTGCTCTCTTCTCTGTTCACATTCAATGTCTGTATAAATGGAAAAGGAAATCTTGTAGATAAGAAATCCATGCACATTTGAATATTTCCTGTCCTTTGTATGTCATCTTATAAACCACATGGAGGAAAATAATCCTTTATGGAATGGTGCAGCCCCCAATCCTGTTTGGAAACAGTGGGTTTAGAGTTTCATACATTGTTAATTTCACGGTTAAGAACTCAGTAGAGATTTTGCAGGATGAGCATTTAGTTTTGCTGGAGATTCCTCTTAACTTCTTTGTTTAGCAGAAATCGGTTTCTCCTTTCTTTTTTCTCCACACGAGTAAAATCTCTAGTGAAGTAATAATCCCACGTGATTTACTGGTACTTTGGGTTGATGCCAGCTTTATTTTAATCCCAGCTGCTGTTTTATCCTCTGGGTATTTCAGTTCATGGCAAAGTGCACGACACAGTCCCCAGAATCTCTTGTGAGCACAGATTTTAGTATTTTTATTCAGTCCCTTTGCTTTGTCCCTCATGGCAGAGCTCTGCTGGTCCTCAAACTTGAACAATTTGATTACATTTAAACTATCTTTAAACAGATGCATCCCCTGGGTGAAACTTCTTCCCTGATTAGTCTGGATGGGAAGCATCTGTTTTCCCTCTGGTAAAGAGAGTTCCTAAAATCAAAGCACAAAGACAGGCACTGGTCATGTCTTGTGGTCTTGGCCGAAGTCCAGCAAGCATGTGGTACAGCAGTGGAACTTGAATTTGGGCAGGTTGACCAAAAGACAATAGCACATCCATCCTAAAAATGAAAAAGTCAGCCCCAGGGTAACACACATACAAACACAGTGATTTCAAGCTGCCACAACGCTTTTGTCCTTGCTAACAGGACATATATCAACACCGTGGTAAATGTCACAATCCATAGCATATAAACCACATAAAACCAGAAGTATTATTGGTTTAGAGCCACTGTATGCACAGCAGCCTTATGTTCCCTTCTGCCCCCTTCCCTACCCAGGGCCCTGAGGGGTTCCTCTCCCTTCCCTTCTAGTGGTTCCCTTCTAGTGCCCAGCCTCTCTGCATCACAGTGGGAATGGGTAGGTGATGCAATCAGCTCCTGCTCACCTCTTCCAGACAACCCTGTGCCCTGCAGGACTCCCTATCATTCCTTCAAGGAAAGATCAGAGCAGATTAGAGGTGACTTATGACCTAGAGCCATCGGAGAAGTGGGAAGGGGAGAGTTGGAAGTGTTCTGTCATCCAAGAGGGTTGAAGGAGATCCTGATTCATGGTACAGCTTTGTGCTATGTTTGCCACCATGGGGTAATACTGTTTAGGAGCAGGTCTTCTGCTGAGAAAAATGGATGAGTCGAGCCAGGCCTTGGCTGTGGGTTTCATCTTGGAAGGAACCAGGTGGCTCGTTCTGGAGATGCATCTGGGATTAAAATCATGTATCTATGGCATGCACTGCCTGTCACAGGGCTGTGCAGATGTACCCTAAACCTGCACAATCTAGTCAACAGAGCACTGGACTGCAAACATTTCTACTTCTGACTCTAACTGGTCCTTTCAAAATCACTTTTCCTCTTCACCTCTGGAAATAGGCCAGTCTTCTCTCTTGCAGTGATTTTGTGACCCACAAAATTCACTCTTTACCTCAAGTTCTCCTGCTGTCAGGAATGCACCCTCTCCCAGACCAGACAGACCAATTACCCTAAATCAGCGCAGTTACCCAATATGCTGCTGTGCTGCAAGCTGGTGGACTCGAGGAGGGAGGGAGGGAGGGAGGTGGCCCTGTTCCTGTGCACCAGTAGCTGTGCAGCTTATGAGGCACATGAGATAATCAGTCCACTAGCAGGACTGACATCTTGATGGCCTAGTGACATCCTAAGGACATGGACCCCATGCAGTCTCATGCATGGCTGAAGCGCAAGGAGGAAGGTTCTGGAGGGGCCTGAGATATGTTTCCCTGTCACCAAGAAAAATTCAAAGGTTTATAGATAATAAAGTCTTGCAAGCTACAGGCTTGATTACAAATCAAATCCCTTGCTGGGTCTCTTAGCTAGGAAACTGTGAGCTGGGGATTTTCCAGAGCAGATAGTTTCCAGGGCTGATTTCTCCCAGGAGAGACAGGCATCAGGAGAACCCCTGCTACACACATGAAATGTCACCTGTTTTTCATTTTCCTTAATTGTAAGGTGTGTTTTGTATTTGTTATTTAGTTCATGCAGATCTACCCCCATGTCCATGTGATTCCTCTGAAGCCTCCTTCACTCACAAACTGTTATTTCCTGGTATTTGTCTCCTGTCCTAGTTCTTCTGGTCTCCTCTTACGTCCATTTCCTTCCAGTGTTGAAGTAGTCAGTGAAAAGACAAGGTTAGCACAGATCTCAATGACGTGAAAACCTGGAAACCAGCCAGCAATGCCTGCTCTGGCAGAAGAGTGAGCTGCAAGGAAATTTTCAACACAAAACTGTCATTTCAATAACACGGAACCACTCCAGAGTGTCTCCTGAGCAAAGCTCTTTCACTGAGGCAGCGTCATGCTCACTTGAGAGAGAAAGTCTGGGAGAGATGAGGTGAGCTGTTAGCCCACATTTGCTGCAGAGCTCAGCCTCAGGGTCCTCCCCATCCTATCAAAACACAAGATTGTAAAACTCCAGGTGTGGTGAAAGCAAAGTGTGGTGAAGACAATTTTTGGGAAAAAACTCCATGTTTCCTTGCTCGAAGAGTTTTAATTCACCAACAACAGTGACAAAATGATAATGGGAAGCAAAAATAGTTTTGGTCAACTTATAAGTGAACACATCCTCTTTGTCTGGATTGCTTGTTACGGAGTACCCCTGTGGATTGCATATTAGCAGGGAAAGCCTTAAGATTGTCCAACAGGCATAATTGTACTGGGCATCTCTGTGCATACTTTCCTAAGATCCAACATTCTGATGCTCTCACGTTTTGCTGCTTGTTGTCAGACTAGAGTCTCCCTACAGCTATTCCCACCTGAATGAAAGCATCCAAAAATCCAAGAGTTTTAGATTTAAAAAAAGATAAATCCAACAGCACGAGGCTCTGAGGAGCGTGGGGAGAGTTTCCACTGTGCAAACACATCCACAAACACATATACTGTAAGTATCTGATTAAAGGCCTGCCACAAGTAAGCTAGAGCCAGGTGTTGCTGTGGGAGTGATGAGGGATGTCAGCTTTTCTAGCCCATCTGGATCAGATACTACAGACCTTTGTACACCTAAATAAATCAAAATTATTTGGGACTAAAACCTTAACAAAGTGTACATGAAAAAGACCACACCATAAAGATCAGTTTTTCCACTATTTGAGGTCTGATGTGGAAATCTGAGTGAAGAGTCAGACCTGTGAAGCAGAGATCTGCTGGAGACTGCCAGTGCTTCTGTGACCAGGTAACACAGGGTGGATCCAGGAAGACTGTCAGTGCTGGTGTGCCCAGACCCCTCTGTACAGCATCCCTGCAAGCAGGACTATCTGTCTTGGTGCTCTCACTGTCTGAGCTAATGGTTCCTTCTAGTTTAGCTGCTGCTGAAGTCCTCAGGATGGAGAAACCAGAAAGACTGGTACCCATGGGTCAGACCCCACTCCATGCTCAGAAGTGGAGGCACTGCATGTGGTTTCTGGCCACACCAAGGAACTATCACACTACTTCAGATGAGTTTCTGAGACAAACCAAGCACCTGTAATTCCATTTACTGATATCCATCAGTCTCAGAAACAGGCGCCATGGCTGAGAAGCTGTGCATTAAACAGACACCCATTACATGACTCATACACTGAATCACAATAATTTAATTAGATGCTAAGAAAAAAAGCCAAAAATTATGCAAGGTCATTGTCCGTGCCTTTCAGAGAAGCTCACTGAGCCCATGCTCCCTGGCACCTAGGGCGCTCAGACTGGGGGAGAGATGGATTATGTAGATGAGGACAAATCACATGCTGTGTAGCTGCAGGAAGACACGGATAGAATTTACCCTGGAGCTGCTAGAACTAATAGACCAATGACAACCGTAATGGAAAATGCACCAAGCAAGACTTCGAGCTGAGATTCCAAAATATATGGGAGAAATGGCATAGGACTTCAGGCTTGTAATCTGGAAAACAGCCACAGAGTTTGAAATTATTGTGGTTCCTTGAAGATACCTTCCCTTTCACAGCACTAAAATATCATTCAGACACTGAGTACATGATGACTTGTGGAAACCCCTCTTCAAGTATATGCTTACATATGTATTTATCTTTATGTGAGAATGAATCACTGGAGTGTCAGTATCTTCTGAAATGCTCTTCAAGGCTGCTGCCCTGGATGAGGTGTTAGGACAGAAGAGGCTGCAGTGCTTATACAAAAGGGAATGTGGATCTCCATGACATTCTGGGAGGAATGAATGTTTACATATAATCTTTGACAGATGGGGATGATAATGCTTTCATTTTATGAATAAAGAAGACAGATATTAGATGATTGCTGTGTATTTCACAGTAGTAGAAGCTCTGTGATGAGGATAAAATTCTGGTCCTCCCCAGGGAGTCAAGAGAAGAGTCTTCATGAAAGGGATGATTTGCAGAGGGAAGGCAGTAAAAACACTGGCAGCACTCACTTTTGCAGAAGGACCCAGGGGTAAGTTACAGGAAGAGCAGTAGAGAGAGCAGATCATATAATATGATATTTTAGTGTGATCCATGATTTAATAAAAACAAATTAAAATAATTGAGTTTAGAGATGAGGGCTAGCAAGAGCAATAAAACTTCATCAGTGTTCCAAAAGTACTTGAGCTGACTTTCTCTGATGCAACAAAATCCTGAAACACATCCTCATAAGCATATGCTATTAAATTAATCTCTGCCATGACCTGTGCCTTGATCATCCTTGTTCTTCCTTCCCCATCTCTCTGAACTTCCTATTTCAATATACCTTGCCTCATGTTTAAATAATAAACTTTGCAAAAAAAAAAAAAAGAATATGTATATGAGGGGAATCTACAGCCAGGATGGTTATTACTGTTCTCAATCTCAATTTATTTGCCCATTCTGACTTCCTGTCCAGGAGCAATCGATCCTGCCGTAATGACTGACAACAAGTAGGTGTGGAGCCTTACTGTGGGGGAAATATGGCAAATTTGCAGGTCTGTAGCTAAAAGGAAGCCAATTCCAAGGACTTTTAAAGGAGCTTCAATTCCCCTTGAAATAACAGGCAGGAACATGCAGAAGAGGAAAGAAATACTAAGGAAGGTCAATATTGCAGGCACTAAAGGTGCACATGGGTGTTGGAAAGAGGAAACTGCTAAGAGGGAAAGAGAAGGATAAAACCTGCTTCTGGAGGTCAGTGCTCACATAAAGCAACATCATGGCCAACACACCAGCAATCCCTGGAAGTTTATAGGATTTGATGCTGCTGCTCCAGAGTAATGAAGTATTCTTGAAAGCAAAGTCGCTGGCTGATCAGTTTGGTGGTGCTTCTCCTGCCCCTGTGGCAGTCCCAGTTGAGATAAATGAAGGCAAACACCAGTCTCTGAAACCAAGTTTGTCAACCTGGTTTTACTTGTGTGCTTTGAAAAGACTACAACTCAGGTCAGAATTTAGTAGCAGTTGCTGGGATTTCAAAAAATGCTGTTAGCAGTGACCTACCAAGGAAAACAAAAATAAATGGCTTGTGCTCTTGCTTGTGCTTTTATTACTGTATAAAAATAAGGCATAAGAAGATTGGGACAGCTTCTTATAACTCTAAAAGAAAAATACATGTAAAATGTCAACTTTGGCTTTCCCTATTTTTGCTGAAGAATTTACAGGATGTCTTATACAGTGCTTGCAGATCTCTTAGCTAAGGTGGAAGAATTATCCAATCATTTAATGAGTATATTTTCTCCTACATATTTGTAGGCATTTCAATGAAACAGAATAAAGGTCCCTAGAGGACATTAATAGTCTTAACGAAAAATTGTTACTCCTGTCAGCAAAGCAGTTTTCACATGTATCTGTATTATGCCAGTTATCCAGTGAGTCTATTAGGACAAGCCCTGGAGTTATTATAAAAAGAAAGCAAGAGAGTATTATTAGATAAAGAGAGAAAAACCTTTTAGGCCTGCTCCATGCAGCATAAACAAGGGAAGAAAGCAAACATAATTCTCATTTCCTCTTGACAAGACATCCTTAGGTGGAGCACAAGACATTTACTAGAGATGAGATATAGGGGAAAAGTGGGTCAGAGCCTGAGAAGATAAGGAAAGAAAAAGATGGTAATTTCCATTGTGGTGTATATTTAGACCTCTGTTGTCTTCACTTTTATAGATGACTGACCCAAACAGTCTTAAGGCCTATTTGTAGCTATTGTAGAAACAAGACTTGATCGCATAACTGATACACTGAGGTTAGTCTGAGTGAAATTCAACAGGATGCTTATCCTGCTGACAAATGGTGAGTAAGACTGAATATTAAATGAAATGTTCATTAAAATACACCCTAAACAAACAATAAATGCGCCATACATTTAGGCTGAATGTGATCAGAGCATGACAGCTGAAAGGCCACTGCACAAAAGACAGGCTGTAAAATGCTGTGTAGCAATTGACTAACAAAAGCTCATATGCAGAAGGCAAAAAAAGAAGAGAATTCAGAGGAAATCATAGATTTTAGTGTAAAATCTCTGTCCATTCATTTTAACTCAGAGAATTGTATCTCAAAACATTAAGTTAATGCAACTCACCCTTATGGAACGACTTTCACGGCTTCCCTCCACCTCCTGTGCCAGGACACAGAGGGCCAAATTCTGCCTGTGGGTACAGGACTGAGTTACATCACTGAAATACTACATGGCCTGTGGTGCTCCTTTATAATGGAAATCAACAGATAATGGCCAGGCTAACCTCATTTCTCCACTGTTTTTTGTTTTTCAGGAAAGTCTACAGCCCCTGAGCACAGCACAGGGCACTCTTTCTGCAGCAGGCTCACTGCAGTTCTCCACAACTCCAAAACCAGGACCTGACAAGCAAAAGAAAAATCCCAGACAAACTCAGCATGTCTTGGAATATGTAGGGGGGGAATATTGTAGGGGGGGAAGAAAAAAAAAGGCAGTCTGATGAATAATTGGAAAAGTGTGACCCAAGTTGAGAGAAGAATTTGGTCCAGCATAGATAGGTAAAATCCATGCTCATACAAGCCAAGGAGGGGCTATCAGTGCCAGGAGTACCACCAAAGAGCTGTATTCTGCTGTGTTTGCATTACAGTTGATTTCTAAGCATGACCCACTGACTCAAGGAAACTCTTCTTGGACTGACATAGCACTTGGACAGACTTATTAGCAGAGGAGAGGTAAACAGTTGCATTTCTCCCATCCCTTGCATCCTCTTAACTTAAAGGGCCTTCCCTTTGCATCCTCTTAACTCCCGCTCCTGCATTGCATCCTTAGCAATGCAGAAGTCTGCTTGTGACTTGGCAGGGCAGTTTCCCTCCATCAAGACGGGGACAAGCCAGAGCCCTGCAGAGTAACTAGGCAGTGCAGTCATCTCATAGGGACACATCACTCAGCCACCCTTGCAAATCAGCCCAGAAAAGCCGCTCCCACCCACAAGGTGCTCTTGGAAGGGTAGGCAGCACAGGGTGGGAAGGGTTTTAGCCCCTTCTGTGCACCATGGCTGCCTACTCCCCTGTGTGGCTCACAATGCACAAACAAACAGATAGGATTGTGCAAAATCATCCCATCCACTTCAGGCTGAACATCACAAGGGACAACTGGAGAGTGTCATAAGTCATTCAAAACTTCCTCAGCAGCTGCTGGAAGATAAAGACAACTGCACTAATTAAAAAAAAACCAAACAAACAAAACAAACAAAAAACCCACAAGTGGGAAGATTCAGCTTAGAAGACTCAGCCTCTTCTCAGGCCATGTTCAATATTGATATTAAACAGAGAAGACACTACATGGGGCTGCTACCTGTATACAAACCATGGGATTGAGAATTTAGCCACCAAGCATGCAGAAGAGCCCCAAACTAAGAAGGGTTTAACTAGATGAGCATTTTTTCCACATGCAGAAATTCTTTTTCTCATTGCAAAATCCATTATTAATTCCCACACACACACCTCTCTCTGCAGTCTCTGCCTGACAAGTCTTCAAACTACTTGTCCCCGCCACCCTCCGGAGATAACATCCCTGAATGCATCCCTTGGGGATGAAGAGGGAATGGGAGCAGGGATCATACAGGGTGCAGGGTTCATGCATGGCTTTGGCAGCATTAGGAGAAGGCAGCAGCATATCCAGGCCCTTGGGAGGAAGGTCCATCACAGAGCGAACAGCTTAGCAAGGCAGGAGGGTTGGACTGCCCATATCTGTCAACCCTCCTGCCGTGCCAGCTGCCCAGAGTCAGCTCCTCGTGTCTGGCTTCTGGGCTCACCGGTTGCAGGGGAGGAGGGAAACGCTGCCAAAACAATTCCCTGACACCTCCTCCTGGGCTGTGGGTATTGCCTGCACTCTGCAGGGACACTTGTTAATAAATATTCAGTGCTTGAATGTGTTGGGCACACCAGCTACAAGTCAAAACAGTTCTATATGAAAGGATGTTTTTCTGCCTTTGACAAACAGGAGATATAGCGGCTCTTCTTCCTTGACTCAGAAACAGCAGCAGGAGCAGAGCTCAGATCCCAAGCATTCAGCTGCTGCTAACAGTGTGGCAGGGCAGTGTGACAGGGCAGTGTGGCATGGTGGAATGACACAGCAGTATGACAGAGCAGTGGCGTGTTTCACCCCTATGGCATCAATTAATTCCATGTGAAATTCACTCAAAAATACACTTGAAATTCATCAAACTTAAAAAGAGATGGGACCACCAGTAAATAGGTGTGGATAAAGAAAGCATGTAGGATGTAGGACAAAGTAGAGTTGTGTAGGTGCCAGTCTAAGACTTAACACTGCAAGCTGTTGCCCAAGGCACAGTTATGCCAGGAGATACCAAGTCACCTCCCTCCGGTTGTCTTGGATGAAAGCTCCTATGCCCATGGGTCACCTCCACCCAGATTGCTAATGCTGACAAAGGGACTTTGTCATACAACAGGGTCCTGACTTGTGGGGGTTTTGTAGTCTTTGCACCTAGTGCAATCACTCTTCAGTGACTAGCAAACTGAGTGAACATAGGCTCTAGGGATAAACAATTTAGTTTGGTGGAAATGAGAAATTAAAGTCGTGGCTGAAAAGTCAAATGGTGGATACCACAATTCCCTATGTCTCTGTTGGGGCAGGTGGTGTGAGGTTAAATGTGGACATGCATTTTTGAAGGAGAATATCATCAACATTTTTGACCCAGAGTAATTAGATTCAGCCTTTTCTCAGGTGATAGTTTCAGCATCTCCTACAAGTTTTGTGGAGGGTTTCTGTGGTGTCCAGGAGAACTAAGATCTGTTGTAGAAATAACTACAACATGTCATGTCATAGGTGACATTAGTGATTTAGATTACAGATGATCACTCTGCAGAGGAAAGAGAAGAATTTAGTCTGAGTCCTACTATGGTCCTTGGATGGCTGCTGGCACCTGCCCTGCAACATGCAGCCCATGTACTAGGAACCACTCGGACAGTCACCTGCAAAACCAGCAACAAACCCCTTAAGTCAAGCTTCTGTCCATTAGTGAAAGCTCAGGATGGGAAGCAGGTTTATACAAAGGTCAAAGAATAACGTATGTGGCAGAAGGGTGTTGAAACCTAGCCTCTGAACTGGCTGAGCAGTAACTTCTATGGTCTTAGAGATGCCAAGGATTTTTCCATGAAGAGAGGTCTCTGGAAAGGTATGGCAATGTTTTACATCACCTACAGCTGGCACTAAGGTTAAGGAAATCTATCAGAGAACACTTCCCAAACTAGTGCACTGATTTGGCTTTAGCCCTCTTGTAGAGTGATTAAAATGCCCCTAGGCATGGGGGAATGGCTCACATTTCTCAAACTGCATCTAATTTAGTCTCAAATTTAATTTGCAGCAGCAGCAGAAGCTGTCCAGGTCTCCCCTCATTTGTGGGGCCTAGAGCTGTGACTGCCATTAATGTATTATGTCCATGTATATATTTACCCAAACCACCTGTAAAGAGTGAGAGCAAAGTGAGACATAAGAGGAGATGGTGGTCAGCATGGGATGCCCAGCTGTTTCCTCATGGCTGAGTTGGCCCATGACAGCAGCATGAGCTGACAGGAGAGCATAGCACTGGAGATTAATTGCTTCTAATGAGCACCACTGCAGCCCAAAGAAAAGGATGAACACAGGACTGCCTCAGAAACCACAGCACTTTAACCCTCTGTGGTGTGAGACCTCCTCATCAGAGCTTTTTGGACACCACACTGACATGACTGAAAAAGAAGGGAGGATTTCTGCATGGTCTGTTGCTCACAGCAAGTAAGAGGCAGGATCCCAGTTCAGTTTGCTCAGGAGGAATCACCACAGCATCATGCAAAATGCTAGTCCTGTCACAAGCTACTAAACCCAGCAGGAATTAGTTTAAATCCCACTTTCAGAACAGCCTTATTTTCCAGTCCTGCCACAGCCTCCCTGTTCCCTCAACACTTGTCCTGCACTACTGCAACAGCTCTGCCGGCCAGGACTGCTCACATATCAGTGTAAATCAGGCATAACTCCACAGACCTTAAGATGTGCACACTGGATTTAAACCTCTAAGAAGGAGCCTGTGCCTGGATATCAGCCATCTATCTGGAAGAGCTCTATGAAATGAGCCCTCTCTCTCCCTCCCCCTTTTTTTGCTTCTCCCTTTCTGTAGCGCTATCTTTGTCAGTGCATCTTTTAATAAAAGATTTAAAAACAAAAGCCAGAAATAGAGCATTCCCACCTTCAGGCAGCTATCTGGGGCACCCGTGAAAATAGCAGCAACCACTGGGTAGCTTGGAGTTTAGATCAGGTCAGCAGCTCAAGGTCAGCCACCAGTTCTCTTTTAGGCAATTTCAGCAGGGTTCATCAAGTTTGCCATCGGGTCTATCAGGGTTCATCAGGTCAGTGCACAGAAGCACAGAAACTATTCCAGTGCAACCACCCCATTGAAAATCTCCTCTAAGCTTTCTGTGAAAGCCTGGAGAAGAGAGAGCATGGATTCATATACCCAGGAGGAAACCTGCCAATCAGCAGGTATCAGACGCATTTGCAGTGGCTCTGTCCTGGCACATGTGTTCAGGCTGGGCTTGGCTGCTCAGGAGCCAAGCTGCTGTGAGGCCAAGAGGAGCTGTGAAGAGCCATGCTGGGTCGGAGGTGTCCGGGCTGGAAGGGACAACCCTCTCGATGGCTGTCCATCCACATTGGGATGAAAAGGAGGGAGAAAAAGAAATGAGTATTTGCAGTCTCAGAGGGCAGAGGCAAACCCAAGCAATTTGATTATTTAAGTTAAACCCAGGGAACTATCTTAGCTGGAAAAAGAACCTGGGGAAGGAAAAATCAGCCATTGAGTTGTTATAGTTTGGTGGAAAATTACTAAGGCTTTTCTGGGCTGTTTTCATGTCAGAACTGACCTAGTTTTGAAAATGCTAAAGAGGTGGGGGCGTTACTGAGCTGCAGAAGAACCAAGCTATCCCAGGCCAAGCGGAACCGTAATTTGGGGAATTTTTTCTGAAATCAATCCACATCAAGCTTGTTGGGAAACTCTAGCTGGTGGATCTTGTTTTGTCTTTAGGGATATGGGCAGAAGATTTTTTCTGGAGAGCAGAGCAAGAATGGGTGATGATCAGGAGCCCTGCAGAGAGAGGCTGGGCACTGCATGAGCCACCCAACAGCTGGTTGTGGGCAGATGTAGGTCACTTAGAGATTGGTGAAAACAGAGCCCACTAATTAGGCCACCAAATCACTAACCACGGAAAAGACATCAATCTGTTTTGTGACATAGAAAAACCTGAAGGCTTGCGCTGTGTCATTTGTTTGGGCACATTCACCATCTCCCTGATCAAAGGCACAAGGCTAAGAAATGGTTTTCTAGAAACCCTCAATCTACAACCACTGCAAACAACTTTGCTCAATTCAACAATTGCTCCACAAATCTTTACTAAGGATTTTGATCTTGGATAAGAGACTTGGGATTGTTGTTAACGTTTTACTGAAAATAGGAGAGGATGTTTTATTCCACCTGGTTGCTATTGTACTCTGAGACTATGGTTCATGGAATGACAGAAACTGTAGTTTAGCTATTCCTTAAGGGTTTCTGCTGAGCGTACCCTAAATCATTTAAGCTAAAAAAGTATTCCATTTGGAACGTTTATTGTTAAAATAATTTAAATTTCATTTAAATCATGAAACATGCAAAAATAAATACTTTACTTATTCAAGTACGTTTTTTTACAAATATAGGAATCACATTCATACATATATAAGGACAATATTTTAATCAATTTCAATGCTTTGGTGTTGAATTAATTCAACTCCACAATGTAACACATTTTTATAAGTAGTATAATATAAAATTATTTTTTACTCCAATAAAATTATGTATAAAACTAATATTTTAAAATAGTTGAAGTCCTTCCTCTAGTGATAAAACCTGCATATTATTGACTAGATCAATTGACAATTTTGTGTGTGTAAGAAACAGCTGCTCTAGAGCATCCTAAGCTCATCCTTACTATAGAAGGTGGTAGTAAAAACAAAGCATACTATTGCAGACTATAAATTTCCTTAAAAAATATATCTTATAATACAGTTTCCAAGAAAAAAATCAAACAGGAAAACCTTATGTGCAAGAGGAACTGTGTAACTGAGATTTTCTTGGGTTTGGTTGGGTTTTTCGTTATGTATTATTGATAGAGAATGTGCTTTTAAGAAACTTCAGCCTAATGTGTGGACACGGGAAAATGTCCTACAATAAACAAAAATTCTCTCATTAGCAAACTGCTTGAGTGTTACTATAAGGCATTAGTACAGCTGGCACAGTTCCTAAGAATAGAATTATTCATTGCCATGGTTACCCAGCCTGGAAATATTACCCTCTGCAATCATTGTAAACAAAGATCCTTTCACAACAGCGTGAAAATTAGAGCACTTTAAGAAATTAAAGGAAATTATAAATTGTACAGAAGTTGAAGTTGTGCCTTGTAAGCACTGTAGCTTTTCTAACACAGTGTGGGGTTCAAAGACCCTCTGCAAAGATCTGATCCTTTCCCAGCCTAAATAACTTGTGAAGCTATGATTCAGCACCACCAAGAGAGGGTCATAGCCTGAGAGCCAGCGCTCCTGGGCAGCACACAGACCTTTCTGCAGGTGGTAGGAAGTGTGCTGGTAGGAAAGCTGGAAGTGTGCTGCTAAAATCACACAGGAGGGCTGATCATAGCTGCAGCAGAGGAAAGCAAGAGGTGAGACACTATCACGTGTGTTGCCAGTGGAGATCTCCTGATGAAGAGTATCACAGAGCTGATTTGCATCAAACATTTGAGTCATGGGAAGAGTGGTCCCTGGGGCCAGCACAAGCTTGGACAGAAACAGCAGACTCAAACTGGGCTGCTCTCCTGCTTGGACAGCTGGAGCAAAAGAAATTCCAACAAGTGACATTTGCACTGTGCAAATGCCTAGCAAGGAGGTGGGTTGGCTCACAAGTGGGCAGGAGGTGAAGGGGAGAAGGAGGACTAAAACTCAGGTATCCTTTGGCCCTGCAAGTGCCTTTTCCACTTGAACACATTTCCTCAGGGTGGACTTGGTTTCTCCAGATGCTCATGCCTTCTGTCTGGTCTATCAGCACTCTGGGGCTTTGGTCCAGCACAAACAACCTGGAGAGGCTCTCATCCCACTGGGGGCCCGCAGCAGAGTACAAAGACATCCTAAATGATTTGCTCCTCCCAACTGAGCGCTTGCTGGGCTGGTGCCTCACCTTTCATACAGGAAACGATCTCTTCATGGGAGTATCTGAAAGGAAAAAGAAGGGTGAGCTGGGACTTGGAGAAAAGCAGCAGTATTTACATGCATTGCCAGCAGTGGCAACTTCACTGCATCCACTGCAAGGAGCTGCATGGAGGTCGTTCAGGCCATTATGCATCACTATGTGGCAGAACAAGCTCGTGCTGCTGCTTAGAAAGAAATCTCTCCACCCCTCCAGAACCTCTCAGTCCCGAGCCACCACACACAGCATGAGGGCTTGTGTGTTCCTGCTCTCCCTGTTGAGACAGTGCATAGTCCTAAAAGTTCTTCAGATTCACTGGGCTCCAGGCAGGCACCCACAATTGCCTGTTGTGAGGCAAAGCATGGTGTGGGTCTGAGGAAGGTTGGGCCTGATCCCAGCACATTTCTCAAACGCGGTTCTGGCAGTGCTGTTGCCTATGACATTTCTTCCAGAAAATATCTATCTTGTTCAGGCCGGAGAAGGGATGGCTTAGGGGATCTCATCAATGTATATAAATACTTCAAGGGAGGACAGAACCAGGCTTTTCTCAGTGGTGCCCAGCAACAGGACCAGAGGCAAAGACCACTGGTTCCCTCTGAATGTCAGGAAGCACTTTTTACTCTGTAGGTGACTGAGCACTGGAACAGGTTGCCCAGGGAAGCCTCCCTCCTCAAAAGCCATCTGTTCATGGTTCTGGGCAACTGGCTTTAGGTGGCTGTGTTTGAGCAGGGGAGTTGGACCAGATGACCTCCAGAGGTGCTTCCCATCAGAACTCCTCCATGATTCTGTGGCTCCGTAAAGGACAGCGGAAGTTAATCCAAGAGAAGGGGGCTCACCGAGGCAGGGCCGACACCTAGGCAGATACAGAATGGGCTGAGAAGCCCCTAGGGCACTGCTCTGGGAACAAAACCAGTCACTGAAATGGAATCCATAGCCAAACCTTGTAAAATAAGCTAACATGTCCATTATGGGATACAACATTTAGTGAAGAGAACTTGGCACAGGGCAATTTACCAGAGGGCTAAAGCAGCAACTTTCCCCATTGAGGTGCTGCTGAAGGCAGCTGCTCAATGCCCTGCCTGTGGCAGCACCCAGGTCTCCAACACTGGCCCTTGAAATGCAGAGAAGAAAACCAGACAGGAGTTGGGTATGAGAGCACAAAGCACCATGTGATTTGGAAACAAGTGGCTGAATTAGGTTTCCCAGTACTTCCATTTGATAACACTGGACTCCTGCTGTCTGCTGGGCAGGAAGGGAAGGTGAAAGCCAAAGTGGCACAATCCAGCCAGCTCTGCCCAGCACAGGAGGAAAGCTGTGTCCTGTCTACATCATTCCTGGTCTCTTTTGACTCCAGACCAATGTCCCTTAAAAATTTTACTTCATCCTTTGTAAATGCATGAGATACCTTTCACTAGATCTGGTTGCTCAGAGCTCCATCCAGCCTGGCCTTGAACACTTCCAGGGATGGGACATTCACAGCTTCTCTGGGCAACCTGTTCCAGTGCCTTGCCACCCTATTAACTAATCTAAACATACTCTTTCAGTTTGAAGCCGTTCTCTCTTGTCCTGTCACTACATGCTCTTGTAAATAGTCTCTACATCTTTCTTGTAGGCTTCCTTTAGGTACTGGAAGACCACAATTAGGTGACCCTGAAGCCTTTGCTTTTCCAGGCTGAACAAACCCACTTCTCTAAGTCTCTACTCATAGAAGAAGTGCTCCATTTCTCTGATCAACTTGGTGGCCCTTCTCTGCTCTCAGTGCAACAAGTCACTGTCCTTCCTGTGCTGGAGACCTCAGAGCTGGATGCAGCACTCCAGATGGGGTCTCACAATAGTGGAATAGAGGGGCAGAATCCCCTCCCTGGACCTGCTGGCCATGCTGCTTTTGATGCAGCCCAAGATACAACTGCCTATCTGGGCTGTGAACACACATTGATGGGTCCTGTCCAGCTTCTCATCCACCAGCACCCCCAAGTTCTCAGCAGGGCTGCTCTTCATCTGTTCATCCCCCAGCCAATATTGATACTGAGGGTTGTCCCAACCCAGGTGCAGTACTTGGTCTTGCTAAGACTCATAAGATTCCCCTGGGCCCGCTTTTGAGTTTGTCCAGGTCCCTCTATATGGCATACAATCCTTCAGATGTGTCAACAGAACCCCTCTGTGATTTGCTGAGGTGTACTCAATCCCTTCATCTATTAATGAAGATATTAAATAATACTGGTCCCAATCTTTAAATCCTCACCCTGGGTATTTGCCACTGCCATCCACATATAGACACACACACACAAAAAAAAAAGGAAAGAAGGTTTTTCTTCCCTCTTATCATGCAGGTTATGGCCATGTTTTCACCTGGTCAGTTTGGGTGGGATGGGGAGAATGAATAGTGATGCTGTTGCACCATGCCCCTACCCATGTCTCAAATCACTTCACAGGCAGCGGGGTAAAATTTTAAGAATTTGGCCACATGAAACCTTTCTAGAAGGCTCAAAATTGCCATTTAGAGGCAGAAAAAGCAAAGGAATGTAGTTTTGCACTGAAGGTCACAGAGGACATCTGTGAAAGGATATCACAGCCTGATTGAAATCTCTGACCTGTTGTGCAGCCATTCTCCCTCCTGAGCCATGTTAAACAGCCCTGTAACAGCACCAGGGAGCCTCGAGAAGCCCTGTAGAAAAGCCCTAGGGAGGAAAGAGTAAATTCAGTGATGCAGAACAAGACAAGGAAACAAGCAGCCAACAAACCTCAACTAAGTGGTCCTTACTTCTGCTCGGCAGCTGAGCCACAGAAGAGCATTTGTGATCCTCACTGCATGGGAGCATTTCTGCAGTGGGGAGGTCTGACATGGACAGGAGAGCTGCAGGTTGGTAACCTCTTAAGGAAGCATTAAAACTCATGCTTCTGCACACAATCCTACTGGAGAAAAACAGATGTGACAAGACAACATTGAAATGAAATCCCAAGGGGCAGAGAGAAACTGGGGAGCTTGTTAAGAATCCTGCTGCCGTCTGGAAGGCAGGAAGGGGCAGGCAAGTGTGAGAAAGTGGCATCTCAGGGGAGAGCCTGGGTGCTGGAAGCTGGCACTGCAAAACGAAAGGATGGGGACTTGCTGATGGGCCTGCCCTGCCCTGGAAATTAGATCAGAGAGTGAAAGGAAGGTTGGTTTTCATTTTCACAAGACTTCAGGGTATATAGCAGAATCGAAAATATTCACCTCATGCTGATTGTTGTCCTTGGCAGGAACAGTAACTTTGTGGCCCAAAGGGTTTAATTGAAGATACAAGGGGGGAAATGAGAGCACATTGGGCTCTTGATTTGCTAATAGGAGTCTTTTGTGCTGTTTATTGGTTCAGAGCCATCTCCTAGGTCTTAACCCTTTACTCCTTAGTTGCCATGAAAACATGGGGTCTTCCTCGACTATGCGCGGTTTTTTCAGAGGTAAGAACTGTTCCTTTTGAGCTTTAGCTAAGCTGCCATCACTAGTGCTAAATCTGGGGCATGGAGAGAGAAGAGAAGGCCTATGCCATGGTAACAGATGCCTGTGAATTAGTAACCGGTTTTCTAGTAACTGGTATTTTCTGTAATTCAGCCCAATGAACACCAGCTTAACACTGGCCTTCTCTTATGGAAATGAAGGACAAAAGGCTTTTGCTTTTGGTTAGTCATGTAAATCCTCCGATGAAGACTATTCTACCAGTGGGGTAGTAAAAGGCTGTGCTATAAATAGTGCTGCATATTTGCCTGTGCTGAGGCAGAAATGCAAGGTTTCATAGCTCAGATTGAGGACCCTGGTCGTTTTGGAGCCAGGGGCTGACATTTGCCTTTGTGCTTGTGCTCTGATGTATGTTTTGCTTTCTGATACAGTCATTTATTTTAAATCAGTCTGAATACATGTTACATCTTGAGAAAGAATTGAGATCTGGCATAGACAAGTTAACTTGACTGTGTAATCTCATCCCACTGTTTCTCCATAAAACATGTGGATTTATGGTGTTTTCTATCAGACCCTAGGAAAAAAATATAGGCAAATTCAACAGCATGTAGTGATGATAGACACAAATACTTTAAGCCCCTAAGAAAGCAGCAATAGGCAGCTCTGCAAAGGATGCAAGCACCATTTCTGCAGTTGCTGCATAGGAGCATTTCTTACTGACTTGAATGAAGCTGTTCAGACACAGCAGCTGTGTAATCAGACACTAAATCTGACATGATAATGACTGGATATGGTCTAACTGGGAGGATCAAAACTTAATTACTAAACGGGGGGGGGGGGAAGACGTCTATACGCAAAACAGTAGCAGGAGTGATTTCTTCACTATAAGTGCTGCTATGATTTGTTATCTGTCAGTAAACAAAACCTATTAATGCAGAACATGAAAGGCAGAAAGTCAGAGAAATACAGATGTAGGTGTAATATACCTCAGTTGTAACAATAGACCAAGACTTGCTAAATTCTTACCCACCTCTATTTTTCCCTAAGAAATACTCAGAACAATCCTTCTGGTTGTTGTTTCCAACATTTTTCTGATCCTCTACATTACTTTTGGAGACCAGATGATCTTTTCATGTCCCCATTAGATTGTGGCCAATAGCCTCACAGGCATAATCAAAACGAGGTTTTTTGCTACTCATACTTACTAAGACACATTTGCCTTTATTTATTCAAATGTGTTTTGTTGCAAAAGTAGATTGTGTTTTCATCTTTACAAGTAAAAAGTGGAGCTGGGCAGGAATGGAACAGATTTGCTTTACATTTTAACATAATTGCTGTTCTTAAAATACTGTTCGGTCATAGGATTTTTGTTTTCCTTGCATTCTGCATGTCACCCGGCATGTTCCCAGCTCCATGCAAGGAGCTCAGCACCATTTGTTCCCATGCTGTGGTAGTCATACAGCTGAACATGTTCTTGAAGCACACTGAGCCACATAGATGCCCTGGAGGCAACAATCTGCCTGTGAAGCAAAAGAGGACACCGCTGCCCTTGAGACTTCTGACTGCCCCAGGTTTCACTGCCTCAACCTCTCCCACCTTCTCTGCCAATCTACCCCGTCAATCTCTGCTCACTGAGGACCTTTACCCAAAGGATCTTTACTCAAGTCTCTTCTCTGTCCAAGAGACTTATAAGTTTCAAATGACGCCAACAGAGAAGGCTGATGAAGCCAGAGGAAGAGCCTGTCCATGACTCCCACCATGACACATGGGAGAGCAGACCCAGCCATGTGATGCTTATGAGCCTGCCCAGTGCAAGTGCTTAAGTGATAGTGAAATTCTATCATAAAAACTCAGACTGCAGATTCTGAGCAACACCACATTTAGAGGTGCAGCTGATTTTGTGGACACAACTTTAAAATGTGGCACCTGCAGGCTTCTGTAAATCTGGAAAGGAAGCAGTGGAAGAGGGACTTGGACCTCCCAGGTCCAGGACAGCACTCTATGAGAAGGCACAAGCCCTCCCTCCTCTCTCGGGTAGCAACCCTTGGCTCCAGGTCACCTCTCACCTGTCATCCACATGGGAGTGCTGCACAGAGCCACTTTGTGAAGGGACTTTGTATAAGGATGCAGCACCACCATGGGTCACTTATTAGTCTTTGGAGCAGCTGTGGGGAGTTGTACATAAGAGACTCTTTGCATTTGTCTTAAGCTGGAAAAAATACACATACTGTTCAAGGACAAGTCTCCTTTAGTCAAAACAGGAGACCTCCTATTCCTAAGGTCTAAGTGAATACCTGATCCAAGTGCCAAGGGTCTTCACAGAGCAAAAATAGTGATGTGTCACTAGAGATGAAGCAGGTTCTTAGTTCACAGCTGCCATAGCAGCATCCATGGCTGCTGAAATAACCCTTTGAAGAACCTTTGAGCCTCCTTCCCATCCCCCTCAGGGCACTGTGGACTGGTTTTAATTGGAAGCAGATGTGCAATGTGGTAGGTAGGCAGGCATCTGCTCAATGTGAGCTCCTAGTAAATGAGTCCTATACAATCACTTTGAAAGGGAAAAATACCATGATTCAAGGGAAAGGATTTAAAATGAGGTTGGTACACACTCGTAGAAGTTGACTGGTCCATTAGACTTGCCAATACTCCTTACTAATTATTTGAAGTCGAGAATATTATCTTCTCTTTCTTGCTTGATAGATTTTGGATGGATCATTTATCTTCAGTGAGTGGATCACAGAGAGATCTCCATGTCATCACTTTGCAGTAAGGCGACCATGAAAGTCATAGAGATCTACTGTCAGGAATGACTGATTTTGGTTTGAATTAGGGAGGAACTTTTAGCTCAATATTAGAAACTTCATCTTGATTCCAAAAAGAGTATTTGGGCCAAGTCTGGTTTCAGGAGATTTTTCTATTTTTTTCTGTCACAGTGGATGTGTCAGGTTACTGTCATCTAGTTTTGTAGAAGGTGTTAACAGCTGCATCACACAGATCTATAATTATTAAGATTCATGATGTTGCTGTACATTTGCCCCACACTTCATTGAAACCCCTTTGTTCCCCAAAATCCCAGTAGCTATACTTAGACACAAGCAAAGTAATGACTGGGAAATCTTCAGTGGCAGAGAATTTAAACCACAACTCTTCTGCTTTCAGATGCACAGGATAAACAACATGAACGTGCGATAGGAAACACAGACAGGTAACGCCTGGATGTAAAACTGCTTGTGCATTAAATCACTGGGAAAACCTTTCTTCAGCCTCATCCCAGCTACTGGAAAGAGAAGCTATGCTTTTGTGATCATAGGATCAATTTATAGTGTCACCATGTCCTACTCCTTACTAGCAATGCTGAGCTTTTTGAATCTTTTGCTTTGCTGTTATCTGAAAACTACTGATCAGATTTTATTCCAGTACTTACTCTGGTTAGTGCATTATCTTCCATGGGAGAACCCTTAGCAAGGCGGTGCTACTCAGCTAAGCAAAGTAAATAAACTTAAGGATTAAAACTTGACTGATGCAAATATTTATGCATCTTCTAAATGCAAGCAATTTAGAGAAAAGTTGCAAAACAGAGGTTCTGGTAAATGTCATTTCATAGCCAGAGCAATGAAGTTCCAGTTTTAAAGGCGGGAAATGTAGCTTACAGCAGACTGCACTTTCTAGATGTCACACCAGAACTGCAACTCCAAAGTCAATTTGTGCCAAGAGAACCAGCTTCCCTGATGGCTTCCTAGCCAGGAGAATCAGGAAATAAAGCTGATTTGAAAACAGAATGAAACTCAGTCCATTTCATTGTCTAAGTGGTTTAAAGGGAAAAAACCTCTCAAAACCAAACAAAACCCACATGCTGACAAAACAGGAAGACCAGATGACCAAAACTCTAATATCTGAAGGGCCCGCTTTAAGTAACAAATTCAGTATAGTTACACTATGATGTTATGAGTAGAACTCTAAAGGCGCTTCTACATAAAAATGGAAGTGCACACATGCCCAGATATTCTCTTTAATGTTATTCTGGTGACATAATTTCCTGATGTCTTGCTTTCAAAAGCCTAGTATTTTCCAGTGCACTGAATAGATTGGCTCTACACCTTAAACATCAAAAAGTAACCTTCACATTCATCAATGAAAAGTGACAACTGATTTTATTAACTGTATTCATTATAACACATGACAGTGGGAATATTTTTCACTGTTAAGATTTTTGAATGGAAGAAAAGTGCAGTTAGTCTGAGTTCCTTACATTCATTAGAAGCAAGACTATTGAAACCATCAACATTTACAATGACACATAAGCAAACACCAGAATCAGTGCCAATAAATACACAGAGTACCAAAATAAATATTTACAGAATTAAAAATATAATAAACACTGATTAGTATATGCTTGTGAACTGCCAGGGAAGAAAGACGTCTATTGCTATCAGTAAGGTTGCAAATACATAAAGAATACAGTGGTTTGAGGAGACACGTACTCATCAAAGTTTGTAGAGGTGGAAGGGAGCAGGGCGTGTCTAACAGTCTCTGTTATAAAAACAACCCCCAGAATGTTGTGAACTTTCACTAAGGAAGTCGGTGCACACAGACCGGACAGATTATTACCAAACCTTTTAGATAAGAGGAGCAGGGAGTTCTGGCTTTACTCTCTCATTACCTTGAATAGGTCATGTGTTACATTACTGGGGGTGGCTGACACAAAAAATATGAGGGAAAATTGTAATTAACAGTGATCTGTCAGCTATAACACATCTTATAGAAACAGGCTAAGTGACTTCTAACAGGACACACATGTCCCTTTGAGCACATACAGAACACCAAGAGCATCAGTTTATCCAATTCGGTGTAGAGCACTCCCTGCTACCTTTCCCTCAGGCACACCATGATGTTTAAGCAGAATTGGGCTGTCATAAAAGGCTGAAGCCATGCTGTGCTTTCTGGATTTACTGAATCTGTATTTTCCACCAACCACATTCATACCTCATCCCCCATTTCAACAGGACCACAAGCTTCAACACTAGAAATTTTCTGAGACAGATTCTACTAACAGAGTAAGGAAAATTCAGATGGGGCCAAATTATGGGATCGTCACTCAGTATCAATAACAACTGACACTGCTAACAGACCCACTGATTTCAGAGAGAATACTGGTGGAATGAGATATTGTCTAGCTGTTACAATTTTGCCCATGGCAGAGGATTTACTTTAATTTAGAAAAAAAGCAACAGCTTTAGTCTTGCTTCCTCTTTTGAAAACCAGGATGACATTGCTTTTATCAAGCCACACGCCTAGTACTTGGAAGTGCTGCTGCACAGTGTGTGTTACAGTCCCTCCTCACTTGCCCTTGGACTGCAAGGGTGCAGCCAGAGCTTGCCACCCAGCCTAAGGCTTGGGTTTTCAATCTTCCTGGCAAAATGAGGATGGAAGAGCAGTGAGGTGCCATGGATCAGTGCTGGGCTACAGGGGATTTGTGGACATTTCTGTGCTGAAACTGCCTTTAGAAACTAAAACGCTGGGCATTATTCAGGGGTTTATGAGGGCAGTCACAGTGTAGTCCACCAGCAGGAGCACTGGCTTCAGCACACTCAGACTCACACCAGCTCCTTACCCAGTGTAACACAGAAATCGGAGCACCAAAGCACGAAAAAAGGACACAGATTTTACAGGTGTATATGTAACTCTTTTTCCACAAGGGCAAGAGGTCCAGTCCTTGCTTTCATCCCATCTCCCAGAAAACCTATCAACCCTCCTACGCTACTGCAGCATCACCACACTGGCTTTTCCTGTTGTCCATTCGGGCTGACACCTCCACATGGTGACACCCTGCACCTCTCTGCTGGGACTACAAGGCAGGGTCAGGCAGCAAATCCTCTTGGTGAGTTGGGGTGCCTTGCTCCCCCTGTCCACAAAGTGCAGGTGAGGTAGGACACACCTTCCTCTCTGCTGCCATTAACCAAGAATTACATTCTAAGGCCATGCTTAATTCAAAGCAGATTTGGTCAATTTTCTTTTATGAGCACATTATGTTCAAAGCTCCCAATGCATCTGCATAAAAAGCCCACAGAAACAACCTGATACCGACTTAGCAACTGTTTGGATGCAACATCATCCAAAATAATAAAAATCTGTTAAAAATTTTACCATTGAGTCCTTACATATCATTCTCCTTAACAACATATTTAAAATGTGGCTGTGTAATAATTAAAGAGAGGCTTCATTAGTTACCATATCAAAAACATGAACAATAACAAAATAAGCAGGGAATTTAGAACTCTGGAAAGAATCTAGTCCTGTTTTTGCCATCAAGAGTTAAATTAAGGAAGCCAGTGATTGTGCTAGCTGTAATTTAAACATGCTGAGCACTGGAATTATGTGCAGAAGTGCAGCTTGTTAAGATGGAAAAACAATGAACAGACATGTTTTGCATTCAGATCAGTGAAAACACTACCACATGAAAACATGAAAGACTGCTCAAACACCTGAATGATGTTAATCTTTAAAAAAAAAAAGGAAGACTTATCGAAGAAACACTTCCTATTTCCTTAAGATTAAGAGATTAAGGATCTTTGCCAGTTCTTATTGGACTCAGTGGAAGCTTTGCTACTGCAGAACTGGACCTTGGAAAGAGATCGTCATGTTGGCAAATGTCAGTTTTCTAACATTGTGGCCACAGCTGGATTAGCTTTTATTGCAGACCATTGCTTGGATGCAATGCTTATGTCATAGTAGGCAAAGCATTCTTATTTTAACCATTGCTACAAGAAGCCTTTCAGCCTGGCAGTTTGAACTCCATGCCCTGTGAGGTACATAATCTTTTCCTCTCTCCAGTACAACTTTGACTCTATTTATTTAAGCATGTACAGAAAGGAAAAAGGAAAGCAGTTCTTATGAAAGATAAAGGAAATCTGAGCAGTCTCCACAACAAACAGCTCCTGGGCTTTCCTACAAGAGTGACATGCTTCCCTGATAGATTTGCTAAATTGTCCACAACAGGAAAGCAGAGGGATACATTCCATGCTATGCAAAATATTACTCAACATCCTCACCCATGTGTATGAGATCACACAGCAGAGATCTCAATTTTAAATATCTTTGCAGCTTATTCTGAGGGGAAATTAATTTTCTTCAAGACCAAGAAGTAGAAGCAAAGACCTCCTGAAGAACACACTGGCAGCAGCTCCTGTTTTCTAGTGCTGGAAGGCTAGATCAAAAATCTCAGTTTCCAAAGCAACTTCAGTATGGCTGAGAGGGAAAGAGAGATACAGAGGGAGGGAAAGAAAGGGTCCTAGGCTATAGTACTCACTGTTTTGAGTGGGGAAGCCTTCTAAGGCAAGAAGAGCTTTAAAAACCTGCTTTTGCAGGAATAAAGATCCTCACGATGTGGTTCAAGTGGTTATAGCTATTACTCCTTTTCATACGACAAGTTCTTCTATTTCTCTCTACATGAAATCCACCTAGGAAACACCAACTCAGCACCGACTGTTCCTTGCTGAGATGCTCACAAGGAAGACAAGACAAGAACTGATGAGCTAAAAAAGTTCTGTAAGTTAGATTAAAAATAAATTGTCCCCTGAATACAAATGGCAAGACAGATTGAGATACCTCCTGCTCACAGTAAACAACTATGTGGCCTCATGACAAGAGAATCCTGTCATCCCATCCCTCCCATTCCTGAATGGAAGGGAGTGATGTCCAGCAGGAACCAGTCCCAGGCCACTGAAGACAGATGTCAGTGTATTCTCAACACTGAATCTCAGAAGAGTCGGGTTTTGTGCAACCCTGCTTGGACACGTGGCGTTATGTCATCATAACGGAAACATAAACAAAGGGGTGAAAAAAAATTAAAAGCCAAAAAAAGCTCCAAAACCAAACCCTGCAGAAGCTGTCAAGTTTAAACTCTGCCAAGACACATTTCTGCAATGTCTTTGAGTTGGTGTCAATTTGTTTTCCCAAGACAGAAGCCTCAGCTTTTCATATCAAAAGCTATGAAAAAACATTTTCAGGCCACCTTCCCTGGAGTCCCCCGTTGTGCCTGTTGGATAACCATCTGTCTTGTAAGTGGCTATTGTTACTGTGATCTGTCTCTTTCATACCATTATCTTGCTGAAAAGCCTTTTCTGAAGTAGTCCATTAGAGCAGGGAAAGAAAAACCTCGGTGCATGGTCACAGCAGAATCAATGGCTCCCTTTGATCTGCAAGCTCAGTCAGTACTACAAATTTAAGAAACAACAAGGTTTTGCTTTGCTAAGCAAAGCTTGTTAATTTGGCTCATCTGCACTCAGAGCATCTTACTGAAAATGCCATCTGTATCAGATGTTTTAAGACTTTGGTGCAATATTCGCTTAGCTTAGATAAATAATTTAGCAAGATTCATTAAAAAATAATCAGTGAATTAATTTTCATAGTGTACATCTATGCATGCAATTTTTAAAATTCAGTCCTCTACTACCGTGAATGACAGTAGTGAGGATATTCACAGTGGATGAAGAAAATGCTGGTGATTGATGGAATAAGACTGAACATAGATTTTTCTTACTCTAGTCATGGAATTTCTTCAGAAATCTACTACATGTGTTTGAGTCCTATTACTGGCAAGAGCAAAATGCATATGCACTACATGGAAAATAAGACCTTTTATGTCTGTTTCAGGCCACACATACAGTACAGGAAACTTAGCTCCTATCATGACAAAAGAAGTCCACAAAAACATCATTTCATGCTACTGAAAGGAAATCTTTTGTGCTGATATAAAGGACAGGAATGTATACCACTGAAATCACTGTAGATAGCTATAAAACACTATGCAATATATAGAAAAATCCAAAGAACATATAAAATTTACCAGTAGGGACCTGAAAGTGCAAAGAGTACACATAACTAAATGCTGAGTCCTGATCTATAAAATCCTTTATGAATGACATACAGCTGTTAATTACAAAGCATCACTCAGACCACCAAATAACAAATAAAACAAAAAAGAAAAGTATTCTTTACAAAAATTAAAATAATGACAGCATTGGGAATGTTATCTTTGGGACTCAGAACACCATTTCTACCTCAATACCTATCAAAGCCAAAGAAAACACATGCTTGAACAGGGTAACATAAAGAAGAATGCAAGCCACCACAGAATGCCTCAGGACTACTGCCTCTTTTTGTCTCAGCCTTTAAATCCAGGAAGCCATTAGCCATTCTTAGGCATCTCACACTATTTTACAGGGCTCTTTTAGGAATTAAATATAGGTATAAAGAAAGCCTTTGAGCCTCCTTTCAATGATTGTTTTAGGCATTGTGTGGAGTTATACAAATATATTTGTATGAAAATTGAAAGCCCTAGTAAATATTAGATTTTCTATTACCTTTCAAAATAAAAAACATAGATGGCTTAAAGACAAAAGTGAATTTTATAAATACAAAGTTAATTTGAACATTAAATTGTATCTTTACTCTCACACAACCATTACCCTGAATCAACGTCAGTATTGCCACAATGATTCAAAATACTGACGCCCTACTACAAGCTACTTTCCCATTTTCCTTTTAAGGATATGATTGTCCTTAAAATATGTACATAGCAAGCAGCCAAACAAACCGCCAAGAGATTTGCAAAATCCACTTACACTGGGTATGCAATAGAAAGCTTGGGGGAGCGACTGGGGAGCACCTGGCCTCGGCAGGCAGGGCAGGGCAGGGCGGCTGCCCTCCCACCCACGCTCACTGCCAGCCCAGGGCTCCTCGCCCCAGGGGTAGCACCAGGGGGAAGCCGCCCGCCAGCATGCAGGGGATGGAGGAAAAATGTGGCAGAAAACAAAGGAGAGAGAGAAAAATGAAGAGAAGCCAAAGCATTTTAATGATGATTCGCGTTAGTGGTTATGTGAGAGGGAGTTAGTCTAGTGTCACTCTATGGGTTTTTCAATACAGACATGCCACAATGCAAACAAAACACGTATGATGAATAATTTGCCACACACAAGTCCTGTACAGATGACAGCTGGTATCTCCTAGTGGTTTTAAAGATGCACCACTCCTACTACCTGTACTTAGTGCTTCCAATTTTTATGGTACTATCCTGACATCCTCCCTCCCTCTCAACTTCCAGTACCCTAGAGAACCTCTCAGCACAATTTGCTCTTAGAAAAAAATGGGGAATTAGGATTTTTCTGCAGAGCTGTCATGCTAGGAAAGATGTGTTCCTTACAATCGAGCAAAAACAAAAGAACAGAAAAAGGAATGTTAGGTTTAGGGCTGAGGAGCAGGATAATATTCCATGTTCTGTATGTACATCCTTTTCAAGGTATTTCAGCTTTAATTTTCTAAAATGCACAAGCAGAGTCAGGCCAAATGCAAATCCCTTTCTCAGGCAAAGGAAACCATCACCAGCATGTCTGGAGACAGATCTGCAGCACATCCCCTCAGCCCGTGCGTGGGAGTGGGCACGCATGGCTGTGCTCACATGAGCGTGGTGCACGTTCCCTGGGAGGAGGTGTGTGTGACTACACATGCATATGTACAACACATCTGTGTGAGGAGGCGTATAGGAAACCACACACGTACACGTGAGAAAGAGAACATATAAAATAATCTTCTTTGAAGTGTATTAAGGTTCTTTCTCAAACCATGAAAAGAGGGACTGGTCAGGAAAAACACTTTCACTGCAGTGTTGCGATTCAGTATTAAATCCTGCAGTCATTCCAAAACTAGATGCCAATTTTACCTTTGAGACTCTAAGGTCATTTCCCCAGTGAACCATGAACCACACATATACATATATACAATTCTTATTATGGTATTTCCTGGCTTTTTATGGTTTGCCTATAACCTTAATATCCTTCAAATGTATATTCTGTATATTTATTTTCCTTTTTTTTCTTTTGATTTCGGTGACAATAAAACCAACTGCTATGTAAGATCAGACTCATTACCTTCAATGATGTGAATTTAGGATTCTCTGCATAATATAGATGTATATTTTTAAAATGTATATTTTTTCAGATACACTGGAGCATATATTTTATATTAACTGTGGTCTGATGATAAAATATGTATATCAAAATATTTTGTAAATACATAACATTTACCTTTAGACTTCAGTGGATTTTTGAGCTTTTTCAGTGTATCACAAAAATATGTCCTCAGGCACATTAAAACCCTATTAAATTTCTTTGAAATGCTGCCAATGCCCACGTACAGTAACCCCTATTCAAAAATGTCCTGGCCATCAATACATTTCTCAAAAGATACAAGCTCATCAGACCATTTTATGTACCACTAGCTTACCATATTTTTTTTTCTCTCTTAAAGTAAAATTATTCTGACATTATTAAGAATGAAAATAAAAAAGCAACAAGAACCCAAACTTTCTTTAAATAGTCAAAAACTAATTTTATATATTTTAAAAAATAATACTTAAAAAACACATTTCTTTGCTGGGTTCCTTCTCTGTAAGGTTTAAGCCCAGAGCAACTTGGTCTAAACCCCTGAAAATAGAGGTTTGCAGTGGCAGTGCTGTCAGAACCTCAGCTCTGAGCCATGGAATGTGCCACTAGGATAAAATCAGCATTTCAGACTTACTTATCTGGGGATGCATGAGCCCATACAAACCAGAGTTTTGCTCTAATTTAAGGTACTTACACGAAGTTCTATCATTTTAGAACTGTAAAATTATATACCTATAAAAACTAACTTTTGCTTAAACTCTAGATAATAAGGACGGGTGTTGGGGGTTTTTTATAAAAAATCTGTAGCATTTGAGTAAATTTGCTAAAACATGTATATATTTACACATGGCAAGTTATTGTATAAATGTGGACAGTGTGTATATTATTGGCATTTAGTAAAATGTTTCCCTGAACCTGATTGTATGCATTATCAGACAAGTACTGATGTAAACATCTGAACCTAAGTCAGGTGTCTCTGTTATCCATTTACATTAGACCAGATCAAAACCAACGAGACAGACAGACAAACGAAAATATGTTTTCCTGTTAGACAAGTCCACCTAACTCCTTAGTTAGCTCCTGCATGCAAGTCAGTCAAGTCTGCTGCTGAGCAGTGCTCTCGTTCGGACTGCAGGTAAAATACCTGTTAGGTTGGTTGGTTTTTGCTTGGCATTTTTTTCCAACATCTTGTAGAGCAAACATCATTTCCGGAGCCAGGCACCCACCCTCCATTCCTCCCCCAGAAATTATTAAAAGGTAAGTGTATTGAAGAACCTCTCATGTCGCTCCTTTTGTAACACTGTTCCCTTGAAGAACTCATGACACTGCTTTGCATGAGGAAGGATGGTCATTTAGGCTCATAATCCAAGTCCTGCATCCAGAAAGGTGTGTAAAAATGAACCTCCCCAGTGTTTAGTGTTGCAGAAAAAAGATAAAAATGTAAAAAAAAGTGCTCAAAAACAAGTCGACTTTTTATATTCAGCCAAACAGTCTAGTAAGAAGGAATTTGGAAGTGCAGGCCCACAGAGTACAGTGAAGGAAGCCTTTTAGGTGCCTCCCTTCAGGTGATGCAAAATTAATTCAGTATCTGTGGTCTCTTGTGCAGACTCACACATTGACCTCGTTGTCTGTCTTTGTCTCCACCTCTTCCTCAGCTACTTTTTGGCACTATCCTGGTATGTGGCAGCTCTCACTGTTGTCCCTGTTACGCCCCTGCTACTGACCCGACGCACCAGTACTTTAGAGACAGGGATTTTTGTTTTGTGCATCTCGCTTTTGGCCACGTGATGGTGTGTGACATGATGGCTGTTACTGGCATCTGCTCCATGGCTGGCAGGATGTGATGAAAGGTGTTTAATGCTGATGGGTATCTTGGAATCCTTCACTGTGCTTGAGGGTGTTTTCAGTGAGCTTATGGTCGTTATTGGCGACACAGGCTTGGAGCGTGGCACGCTGGTGACTTCTTCATTTGTAGGCCCCACTGGTGGGTTCTCATCTGGCTCAGCATAGAGGTCGTAGAGAGCATCCCCGCTGTAGCTGTCCCTGGGAATGGTTTCCTTCTGGATGCTTGTGGAACTATCTTCCTCAGGACCAGGGGTTGTGGAATCCCAGTAGCCCTCATCACTGTTTGGGATGCCTTCATGTTGCTCCTTCTCTCTGCCCTTCTGCTCCTCTTTGTGGCTGAGGTGAATGGCAATCTGGTGGAGGCCACTACGTTTCACCACCACCCTGTTCTGGGCCCCCTCAGTACCTCGGGTTTCCTTCAGGCCCTCGGGCTTCTTCGTTCCTCCTCCACTTCCTCCTCCTTCTGTCTGAATCTCGTCTGTCTGCGACAGCATATCCCAGAACTCCTGCAGGCAGGTGTCATCCACCTGGTCCGGGCTGGCCATCTCCTCCCCTCCTCCTTGGTACGCCACCATGGTGGGATGCTTCTTGGCGGCACCCAGCTTGCTGGCCACGGGGGTGCTCTTCTCGCAGACGCCACTCCCGCCGCCCACATCCTCCTCATGGTCCGCAATAATATCTCCGCAGCCTGTAAGAGAGTCAAAGCTTTTCAGTGAAGTCACGTCAGCAAACATCAAACAAATACGATCAATCGATTGCTCTGAGGGTGGATCAACAGAGGAAGGGTCAGGGGCGGCTGCCGTCTCTTGACCGCTATCACAGTGAGGTTCAACAGGGGGGATAGTCGTTATTGGAATGTCACCTGTTATCGCCGCATCCTTCGCAGTCCCAACCTCTCCGGCGCCTGGTTCCGGTCGCTCGCGGCTGAGCTCCTCGTGTGGCCGCAGGGCGGCGGGGGCCGGCTCCTCCCGGGCTGGGGGACTGCTGGCCCGGGGCTCCCCGCCGCCCGCTCCGGGCTCCTCGGCCGCGGCGGGCACCTCCCCGCTGCGCTTCTCCCGCGGCGGCTCCGGCCCGGCGTCTTCCGCGCCGTTCGGGGTCTCAGACAAAGGTTTCGGCGCCTCCTCCTTGATGCACTCCAGGCTGGCGGTCAGGGACCCCGGCATGATAAGGCCGGACGGAATGTCCGAGGTTTCCCCCCTCTCCTCCTTGCCGTTTTTGTCCTTTCTGTGCCACCGCATGCTGCTGAAGATCCCCTTCAGCCCCTTCTTTTGTCTGCCGCCAGCCCGGGGCTCCGCGCCCTCCGCCTGCCTGCCGTTCTTCCTCAGCAGCGAGAAGAAGCTGTGCGACTTGGCCACCGCGCTGCCGGCGGGGCCGCCGGGGCTGCCTGCCGGCCGCTCCTGCGCCTCCCGGTTCTGCGGGTCGCCGCCGCCCGGTTCCTCCTTCTTGCTGCTCTCCAGCACGGCGTCGGCCAAGCCGTCGTGCGTCCGACTCCGCACCATCCCCGGCTTGCCGGCGCCCTTCCCCCCCCCGCCTCTGCTCCGCACCCCGAAGATGCTCGGCATGGTGCTCCCGGACTTCCTCCTCCTGAACAGCTTGAAGGCGGTTTTGTTAATCCTCCCCGACGGCTGCTCGGTGGTCGGGGGCTCGGCACAGTCGCAGTGCGAGTCCATGTTTGCCGCTGCCGCCGCCGCGGCTTCCCCTCCGCCGCGGAGCCCGGTGCGCTCCCTCACTGACAGCCCCGNCGCCGCCGCAGCACCGCCGGCAGCGCCCCCGCCGCCGCCCGCCCCGCGGCCCTTACATAACGCGGCCCCTGCCCACCGCTTCACGCCGCCTTCCTTCTCCCGCCCCTCTCCCACGCAGCGCCAGGCTCTCGGGTGCCCTGGGAAGGTGCCGCGCCCGGGCGGGCAGAGCTCAGCTTTTATTTATGAGAGAGTTTTGCATCGCCGCTATGTCCTCCCGGCACAGTCGCTGAGCGCCCTGGACCACGGGCGTTGCGTGACTGGAGCCGTGCGGTTCTGGGGCGCAGTGGAACACCCACAGCGCCGAGAGAAAACGGGGGCCGGTGGGGCTGTGGGTGGTGACAGTCTGCAGGTGCCAGTGCACCGCAGGGACAGAGGGACGTAAATACCCCCGGGATAGAGGCAAAGGATGCCAAGTACTCCCCCCTCCCTTTGCTTCCCCATCTCCCACCTCAACAGAACGACTCCCACCGTCCACGTGTCCCTGTTATTCCCCAGAGCCCGAGGCTGCATTTTCCCTGTGCAGACGACCAGAGGGGAGCAGCGGTACAAACAGGCACAGCCGAGCCCTCACCCTGCCCACGTCCCCTGCCATGGAGGGGGGGTGTGGTGGCAGCCCCCACGCAAATCTTTTCCCAGACCCCTGTATCCACTGCCTGGTCAAATCATGCCCATGGTGAATTGCCACCAGGAATGATAGCCAGCAGTCCAGCCACATCAGGGTGGCTGATGTCACCCTGATGGCAAGACTCCTCACAGGCTGCTAATCTATCCCAGGTGCAAATGGAATGGAATGGAGTGGAGTGGAATAGAATGGAATAGAATAGAACAGAACAGAATAGAACGGTTCAGTTGGAAGGGACCTACAACAATCATCTAGTCCAACTGCCTGATCACTTCAGGGCTGGCACAAAGTAAAAGCATCCTATTCAGGGCATTCTACAAATGCCTCTTAAACACTGACAGGCTTGAGGCATCCACCACCTCTCTAGGAAGCCTGTTCCCCTGTTTGACCACCCTTTTGATAAAGACTCTACAGTTTGAACCTCCCCTGACACAGCTTTAAACCATTCCCACGCATCCTGTCACTGGATACCAAGGAGAAGAGCTCAACATTTCCCTCTCCACTTCCCCTTCTCAGTAAGCTGTGGAGAGCAATGAGGTCACCTCTTGGTCTCCTTTTCTCCAAACTAGACAAACCTAGCCAAATTAACCCGCCCTGGGCTCCAAACTTGCTAAACACCACCTCTACCTTTTCTCTCTCTCTGCTGGTTTACGTCAGCTTGGGGCAGTGTTCTGCACCACAGCTGCAGAGCAGGCCTTCTTTCACCCAGAGCTGTAATAGTGCTGGTGCCCTGGCAGCCCAACTCTGCCTTACAGCATTAGTCTGGACTCTTCAAAACATAAGCACTTGTCTGGGTTTAAGCTCCAAATACATGTCAGTACCATTGAATAGAAGTCGTGTGTGGGCCCACTAGCATGGGCTTCCCTTTGAAATCAGTAAAAGGTTTTGCCATTGATTTCACTGGTTGGAAGAATTAGTTGTGGCAGTTTTTTTTTAACATCATCAGACATTCATTGCACTCTCCCACGAGAGCAGGTTGAATTATCTGTTGTGAATAATTTATCCAGTGAATTTAGTCCTGTTCATGTATAAAAAGTGCCATTTGCATTCCGAATTACAAGCGTTCAATAAGAGCAATACGAGCACATCATTCAACTTACATCTCTCTTCTACCTTCTGCTAGAGACAAGAAAAGGACAGATGAGGCAGAAGCCAAGATATTGGCTGGAGAATGAGGAGTGAGTTAGGTTTTACAGAGCGGAGTTTCGAAACATGCCTAGCACCCAGAAGCCATGGAAACAGGAGTCTGACCAGAACCTTAATCCATAGGTGTAAGTTGCTCACCTAGACTGTGGCTCCATCAATTGTTCAATGTCATGAGTTCCCTCATTACTTGGTCAAATTTCTGCTCTTTAGACAGCTGACGGAAATTTGATAAAAAAAAAGAGAAATACCAAATGCTCTTTAGCAAATGCAAATACACAGAGCCAAGTGTCCTTTCCAAATCTGAAAGAATAAAACTTGATCATGTATCTTGGCAAAAAGTGAACAAAAATGCTAATAAGTAAGAGTTGGCCATGTGGCTGAACTTACCGATTTTTGCACTTCCATGCTGGTGCTTTGCTACATTTTACCAACCCTTTATATTTCACAAATTCTTCTTTCAAGTGTTGAATCCAATGGAAGAAGATACAGAGATACAAAAGGGAGAGAAGAGCTGGCTATGTGGCACAGACACGTTATTATATCCTCTTTCTTTTTGTGTCAATATCTGTAGCCATGATGGAAAGGGTGGACTTTCACCTTGTTTTACTGTCAACTTAAAATCCAGCTGTTAATGGAGGAAAGTGGCTTGGGGTCAAACTGATGTTACTACTGGGGAAATGTTTTGACAAATTGATTTTTTTTCTACATGTTTTGTTTCAGTCCTTTTTGCACTTTAAAAATATTATTTAGATAACCTTTAAGTACCTCTGGAAATGGATAGTCATTCTAAAATAAAAAGTTAAAGCATTGAATTTTGAAAGTGACAAATTAAATATTCCAATTTTTTCTTTTATCTTTTATTCTTTTGATTTAACCTGAAGACATCTATGGATTCATCATGAATTCATGGCATGCTCTTCAGTCCCCTAAATTATGGTAGGGATTTCTTTATGGCTAACCTTCGTCTCTCTAGGTCTGAAATGGCAGTCTGCTTCTGACAGTGAAAAATGGCATAACTCTGTCTGCCTGGCAAGGGGGAAGAAAGACTGACAGACACCTTGCAAAGTGGAAACAAATGGGCGTCTCTAATTTAAAAGCACAGAGAGACTCCACAGCCATCAAGGAGCTCCTGATGACATGCAGACAAGGGGCAGCTGAGCAGCTGTGGTAGGAGAGCTGTTTCTACTGAATGCCCTCAACCTGGCTTAGCCTGAGGAGTGTCTGACACAGTGGAAGAGATCCCATGCTGAGCTGCATGGCACAGCCACACCAGCAGGTTTATTTCAGCCAAAGGGTATATTGAAAAAGGTCTGTGGAAGAAATGTTCTCCAAGGTAGCTTTTTTTCTTTTGTGTTTAGACTGAGTATGAGTTAAGAAAATGAGACAAGTAACACTATATTAAAAAAATATTCCAAGGGGTCATTTAAAAATGTAGCATTTATAGGTATACATTTTTTTTATAGCAACTAAGAACACTGAGGTGGAGGGTATCCTCTCTTTGTTCCCTGGACATACCCTACAGCTGTTTTGAGCTGTTTGCTGAAGGTTACTGTCACAGACTGCTGGTCCAACTCTCAGCCTGGGCTCCACCACTGACCTGTGTTGTGATCCTAAGGAAGCCAGAGCTTTCCTTCATTTCAGCTGAGGCTGCCTTCTCCAGTGACCGACAGACGCCACAGTCTCGTCCCAGCCTCGCTCCTACAGAGTGCCAGAGCCGCAGGGGCACCCCGCAGGCGGAACCATCAGGTGAAACAGCAGCAGCAGCAGTAATTACAAACCAGCTGCAGAGCCTCACCCTGCTTCTCCCCAGTGATTATACTGGACAGACACTCTCAGTTTCCCGAGAGACTGCAGTCTATGGCCCAGAATGAATATTGAATGACATCCTAAGATTCACCAAGGATGAATTAGTGATGGGAGTGACAGCTAGTAAACAATCTTGCCCCGCCTTTTTACTCAAACCCAATTTTTTTGGTATTTCAAGGCTGCCTCATGCTGAATGGGAGCACTGAGCACAGGGTGATAGGACAGAGATGTTTGAACATCTCTGCAGGAGTTTTTCACTTCATGCTTCATTTCTGCATAGCTTCAGTGGCTCCAGAGAGTCAGGAGCAGCTGTCTCAACATAATACCCAGAATACGCTCAGTTTTAAGCCAGAGTTTACCCATTTTTTTTCTGAAGTTCTTTACCTTTTTTTTTGTTAGCATTCTCCACAGTTGTGCTTCAACCATCACATATACTATAGAATCACGGAATCGTTTGAGTCAGAAAAGACCTGTAAGATCATTGAGTCCCACTGTTAGCTGTACATACGTATTTATAATTCATGGGACTCAAAGAAGCTCAATCAATTTTAAACTCATAGGTCCTCCTAATGATAAGCAGTGAATCTAAATCATAGAAAGTGAATTGCAAAACTTTGGGCTGCACAGTGCCTGCGTCTGGGCCCCTGCTGGTGATGGGAGAAAGTCAGAAAGCTTTTAAAAAGCCATAGATAATTACCATGCCAGGGCCTAGAACTGTAGACCCAAAGCAGTAACATGTCTGTAGGGAAAACAGGCCCACTACCTCAAAAGTTACTTTGAACACAGTGGTTGCTTTTTACGTGATTAGGTGTGCTACTGCATTACTCTTCAATGCATTACAATATCAGAAAATGGAAGAGACGCTGTTTGCTGGATTACGAAATCAATGGGCTCATCAGGGAAGACATAAGCACTGTCAGATCTCTGCTGATGCCTTAAAATCTGCTTAGGGAGCCATTGGGACTAGAAAAAATGAACAGTTAAAACCAGCAAAAAAAAAAATCAGAAAAAGAAATGTGGAATTAAATAATCCCTCTTATTTTCCGTGTGAGCCTTCTTGCTATAACACATATCAGTGGCAAGTGCCTGCTCATACAGGTACAGGGGAAAAACATCTCCGTTTCTAACACTTGTCACTCATTTGCATTTGTCTCCCAACAGATCCATGTCCTCTAAAACTGCATATTTCCTTCCTGCCTCTCCAGCCCGTGTGGCAGCAGCTGGAACCTCTTCGGGACCCTTTGCTTTGTTACTCCTACCTCTGTTTACCCCGGTCAGACCATTTTTCACATCCTTTTCTGAAAACCAAACTTTCTATAGCTGCAGTGGCATAAATAGCATAGATATGCAGGTCAGCATATCCATAGGCCTGGCTGACCCCTATTCCCAGGCATCTCAAATTTTGGGATGTCTCAGGGAAAAAGTTTTTAAAAGAATCTAAAAAATGGAATATATAGAAGGAGGCATAAAGAGTGGCAAGCAGAAGATGAAGAATAAAGTGGATTTCCTATACTCTGTCAGACTGTCATCTCCACACAGGCTTCATGCTCACCAGATACTGCCTGGTTAACATATGAAAAACTGTCACTGGGAAAATCTGGTATGAGTGCAAACATACAGATAACTAAGTTCATCATGACTGGGAGATGCACATGTCCCTGTAAAATATATCTCCTTTCTCCTGGGAGATAATAAACTGTCCTTACTGTGTTTCATTGGCTGAAGAGCTGCAGTACTGGGAAGTGTTCAGTGAGCAGAACAAGACCTATTTCTCAAAATAGAGACCTGGACTCTATTTTCAGAAAATTACGTCTGAACTCTACAAACACAGAATTTGAAAGTGCCTGCTGCAAAACTATGTAACTTAAGCAACCAGAATGTCTCTAAATCTAAGAAATCACACCAAACAAGAACCAAGGTACAGATTTTTGACCACATAAAAAGTCCTGTCCTTTCGCAGCATAAATGTGGAGGGAAGAAAATATCAGCTATTAACTTATCACATGTTTCAGCACTGGTCCAGGCTAGCTAAAATGGGAAGAAGTGTCATTTCATGAGCCTGGAAGACTGTGTTAGACCTTCTACTGAGGCCTTCAGGTGGAAGAACACTTCGTGTTCTCACTGAAAATATCCTTGCATCAAAGGCCAACAACTTCTTTGAATGTGAAAGGAATCCTGTGGCCACTGCGAGGTTTTCTTTTGTCACTGTCACTCAGCTTCAGCATCCCTTCTGGGTGCAATTGTATAGAAAAATAAAACAAGTTCAGCAAGAAATGGATGTTCAGGTTGAGCAAACCAATCATGGGGTTTCTGAAATCAAGTCAACAGTCTGAGGTGAGAAATAATGCAGATGTGGTAGTTCAAACAAGATTTTGGTAGAGTCTTTTGTTGTTGAAACAACTTTTCTGTATAAATGGCTTTTTTCTCTATAAATGTTTTGCTGTTTTAAAGAGCAAAATAGGAAAGTAACAGTAATCCTCCCTAAATGAAGCAAAACATGAGCTAGACCCCAAAGAAAAGTATTGAATGTTTTCCAGTTCAATTAACAGATTGAAAAAATCAATCTTCTGCATACAATCTCTATTATCCAACTGTTCTTCCCAAGGCAAAACAAAAGGATTATGGTGAAATAAGGAAGCAACTGAGAAACTGAAAAGGGGAAAATAGCCATCATTTTTCTTAAAGCGAAATACAAATTAAAATTCAGGAAGTCCATGTAGTGCCCCAAGGGACAGATTTACTTCTAATTAATAATAGGTTAGTGCCCTAGCCCTCTGCATTAAAGAAACAAAACCCTTTAAAATTAATCCTGCTGGAACAGTGTAGCCAGAACCTCTAAGAATTAACCCAGTCCAATCCCAGATTTGCTTGCACTGTAATTACTGGAAATGTGAAGAGTTTATTTTCTTCCATATGAAGAGGAAGGTTAAAAAAAATCCCATAAATATGAGGGGTTTAGGTGGATGTACAGACATTCTTCTTTGAATGTTTTCTGTATCCCAGATACAATAAAAACTCAAGTTTTATTTCTAATAGTGCTAGTTAAGTTTTTCTGCTTCAAAAATAAATGAAAATAAAATCTTGGCTGTACAATCTCAGCAAACCTAACAGACAATAGTACCACAGGAGGGATGGGTCTTCCCCACATCTTTAATTAAAAACCCAAACAAGAGTGTAAGCAGATTAGGGGTACCATGGGGAATACTGGGTCAGAATTTGTTTTTCAAACAGTTGAGCCTGATTTTTGGAGGATGAAGATACTGTTACTGAGAGATAAGTATTCAGAAAACTTTCACCCTGTTGAGGATGCCTGAGGTTTTTCCTAACCCTTATACTACCTCATGCCATACCATTGACTTCAGCAGAAATTCTTCTGATTAGTGTTAGTGAATGTGAAAGTCAAAAATAGACCTGCAATTAAAGATTCATCCTCCCTAAATAGAATACCTAGACAGATGTGATCATATTACTTGTACTTTTTTCTTACCAATAAGAAATACTTCTCCAATTCATCAGCAAAGCTACTGTGAAATTCAACTGCTACATATAAATATATAAGAAAAAGTCCTTTCAATACAAATACTGATAGATACATTATTAGTTTGATTTTGAAAGTGGTCTGTCTCGCTTTCCTTTTCTCCCCTCATTTCACTGAGTATAAAGCAACCAGCCCCCAGGTAGAACATCAGCTGAAGAAGTTGAGTGCCGGTACCATGGTAGCACACAGAAGTCTTTGGGCTCAAGTGAAACGGCTAAGAGGACAAATGTGAGAGAAGAAAATGACACTTTCAGCACATGTGAAATACACAGGCTGTGAGGGAATTACTGAAAAGCTTTGGGACCAAATCTGTACCTGGAAATTTGGTGGGAAAGGAGAGAAAGGATTGTGATTTTTATTAAGACAAGTTTCCAAAACTAATGACAGCATTCATTGTCACCTTTTTTTTTCCATTAGCCTGAAAACCACAACTACTGCTGATAGACGCTGTATATTTTTCTATTTAGAATAGAGTATGTCTCAGCAGCTTCCAAAATGATTGATTGTAAGATACCACACAAAACTAGCCCATGTCTTTTAGACCTGTAGGGACCACTAAATTCCATCTATCTCAAACCAAAGGGTAGGGCTTTTCTCCACATGTTTTAACCAGATGCAGGGTTGCATGTCAGCTAGTTAGCTGAGATCCCCTTTCTCTAATTTGGCAAAAGATAGGTATTCTTATGGTATAGTTTATTTGACCTGTTTTACAGGTCTGGTTAAGGTGGGTGAAGTACGTCTTATCCTAGGAAGCTCTGAGCAAAAGTTAAATGTTCAGAGAAAAACACCTAAGTTTGCTGAAATCGGACCCTCTCTAAATGTTTACATATTTGTGGATTTTAAGTTATTTCCTCACTTTCCCAAAAATATCAACCAACGTTTTTCAGTTTTCAGATATCCATTTGGGAAAAACATTGTTACACAGAAATGAAACATTTTCTCATCATTTCTAATGCAAGCATGGGCGTTTCTCAATGTATGTGCACACAGCAGTGCCTTTTACTTGCACCAGAGATCTGCTAAGATGGTTGTGAGTTTGCAGGACTGGGACTCTGGTCAAAGGGTCAAAGTTACACCATGAGAAAGGCTTGGGGCAGCCTGGATTTTGGTTGTATTGGTCCCTCAGAACTATGAGAGTTTCTAAAGAAATCTGACCCCACTTGTTCTTTCTAGAAATGATGCCTTGCTGCACATCAGCGAACTCGTTGGTTGGAGGCAGTCACAGGAATGCTGGTAACTCATACAGAAGCACACAATTAATTTCCCACATGGCACTTTCACTGATCGCTTTTTAATATTGGTCTCTGATGCCCTGCTCTCACTAAGGAGCATTGTATGGTACACGCGATACAAATAACACCAGAGGTTTTTTTCCGAAGGGCTATTTTTGACAAGAGCTGTTGCTTTGACAGCAGATCAGTTCTAACTGAATGTCAGCTAAAGGATGGCTTTTCAGTTGTCTCTTTTTCCTTTTTTTTCATCACTAAGAAAAATGGAGCAGTGGGTGTTGATTTATGACAGTGTTACTGCAATATCTAAAGAGTACAGTGTAGTTTAAGAATAGATTAGTACCAAGAGGAATAATCACTGGGGGTTCCACTCCTGCTTTTTTTCTTGCTCAGATGAAACAGGTTTCCAGAGAAGCGTCATTTGCACAAGGAGCACATAAGAAATGTAGGATTAGGCCCTTTGAGTTGGCTGGTAGGGTACCTGGTAGACAAAGCAAGCATCCCCCAGGCCCTTGGAACCTGGAAGTCTTTCCTCAGTGATGTTTCCACGCACAATAACTGGATTCAGCATTTACCAAGAATAATTGCAAAACTCCCACCAGACTCCATAGTGCTGGATCACAGCCAGAGGCAAGAAAACTGGAAACCAGCAGCACAGGTTTTCCCAGTGTCGCTGGCTGGGAAAAGCCCCTTTCTCTTGATTCTTGGCCAGGTATATCATCTCCTGCTTCCAGCTAAACCCAATGGGAAAACCATGTGTAAATCCAAAAGATGTCATATCTATCAAATGGGGCAGTCAAGATCAACCACTCCTTTTTGTGGAGTTTTTTCCATGGAGCCTCACAAAAATAGGCTGACAGGTGGTCGCAAAGCTTTGCCTGAATTTGTGGATTACCAGCCCAGAAGGAAGCATCCTGTAGCTGTTAGATCTGCCGACTTGGAAAAAACAAGCCAGAGAAAATGACCTGATTTTTTTGCAAAAACACGTGCCTATGGTTTCACTCTCTTTTGACTTTCTTGCTTCATGACACTCGTGCACACACATTTGTGCAAATCTAAACACACAGAAGTTCCAAAGCATTTTTTTCAGAGAGATTCCTCTCCTTCTCAAACTCTGGTCTTAAACATACCTAACAGCTTACTCTCTCTCAAAGTAACTCTCCGTATTAATTTTTTTAAGTGTAATTGTATCTATGAAATAGTCTAGAGGATAAACAGACAGCAAACTGCATCCTTCACTAACACTTATCTCAGATCAATTGATAATCCCTTGTCAGGCTGATTGCTGTCAAAACCAGGACAAGCAAAGACATTTTTCATTCCCACCATTGCAGCTGTTGTCTTTTTCTGTTAGCCCAATTAAGCAAAGCAAAAAGGAATAGCACCGTATCAGAGCCAGTTTGCCTTAGGATATAAATTGTCGTCTTTTATTTGTCCATAGCCAGTGCTGCAAGAATAACAAAGTGATGCCATAAAACTCAACCACTGTGCTGAAAACACAAAGGAGCCATTTTTTTCCCTCCAACTCAAGATGGCATCCAGCCATGCTGCCCCATGGTAGGCTCTGTCTCTCTCTCAGCCTGGCTGATGGCAGGGCTGTACACAGCCACCCTGTGTTGCCTGCAGCAAGCCCCATACCCTGCTGTTGGGTATTGGGGCTCAGTCTCCCTCAGCCAGAGCCCAGCAGAATTGACTTCTTCCCCACACCACTCCAGAGCCAAGGGGTTTTGCTGGGGGCCTCCATGAAAGCTGTTTTCCCTCCTCCACTGCTCCTCAATGCTTGGCAGGAGAGATCCCTACACCTTTCATCTTGGAAGACAAGAGGGAGTCAGTAATTTTCTCTGGCACTGTTAGCCAAAGCCCTCCTGGAAAGGAGCTGATGCTATTATTGTGGAAGTGTAGCTGACTTACGGCAAACAAATGCCAAAGAAGTGCATCACCCTTGTGGCTTGTTGTCTGCATGGCAGGACACCCTGTTGTGTGCTGGATTGTCACATGTAATCTATGCAAATGCAGTCATTAGCTTTAGCAGATGTTTTTTTATCATGCTGCCTCAAAACTGAAAAAGGGATCAGCAGGCATTTTTGTTTTCTTATCTAGATTTTGAGGAACAGAATAAATTGCAACAAGCTCTTGTTAATGTGAACTTGCCCTTCCTGGTACCTAAGGCTCTGCACCTACTTTCACTTTGTATAAGAACATTTTATTTACTGCTTTTCATTTTCTTGATCTAATTTTCAACAGAAATCCTTGTAACAGCTTTAGGAAAGTAGGTTTGTGTTCATTATCTGCCTGGGACACATGGGGACAAACAGATACCTTAGCAAGTTATCAAAGCAGAGAATCGGCAGCAAATTTAAGTTCTTCATTCCTGGTCTTTGCTGCCAGGCAGTGCCCCTCATTACAGAATACACTTTTTGTGCTCCTTAGGCTTGTGCATCTCAACTAGGTGCCTATGATAGCAGCAGGCAAGGTAGTCTGGTGTAGGCAGTTGGTCTGGGGGGCAAGATGGTTTAGTGGTATGAATGCAGGCTATTTTGTGCCTGGTGTTCCACTGCCAGGGAGGACCCTGTGCAGAGAGCTGGTATAACCCCAATGTCCTGTGCTTGAGCTGTGGTTGGGCTGTGAGAGCTGCAGGGGTCCAACTGTGGTCCAACTGCAAGAGCTTGCAGTGGGAATTGTGACTGGAGCAGGAACCAAGGCAAGACCAACATCAAACAGGCAAGAAAGAGGGTGAAGCTGAACTAAGAGGATTTGCTGGGGGCAGTGCCAGGGAGCCCCAGGAGCAGCCATATGGCTGCAGACAGTGCTGGGCACCACTGGCCTCCATCACTCCTGTGACCATACAAGCAGCTTCCTCTCAGCAGCCCGTCAGTGGCCTGCTGGGGTGGCAGTGGGCTCCCCACCTGCCTTCCCTACGCTCTGCAGCTGCTCGCCCAGGGCTGCTGGTCCTCAGCAAGGTATGGGTAGAGGGGAGGGAGGGCTCAGGAGCAGTGGGTAAGAGAAGCAGGGAGTGGGGGGTTGGAGCAGCCCAGCAGAGCTCTGCACCACACAGCCCTCCTCACCGGCCCCTGAGCATGAACCCACCACCCATGGGCACAGAAGAGGGCATTAGGCTGTGCTGTGGTAATTAAGTATGGATAGTGCATGTATCTCCTGGATATTTAAATGTGAACCAGTTTAACTGAGGTTTAATTAAAGCTGTTGTGAATCGGCTTAAATCTGTGCTTCTTCAGTTCTCTAGGAACATTTTAGCTGCAGAGGTAGGATGGTATCTCCCAGAGGCAGGAGCCTTTGAGCTGGTTAATTGTTAGAGGGGTGTGAAAACCTAAATATGCTGACCCAAATGCAGCTCTGAGAAAGAGCTCAACTCAGTGTTGATGGAAATCACTGAGCCAAATTGCTCTGGGAATGGAGTCTCATGGGCATTGGAGACATTCAGCCTTACAACTCTCACTCCCAAGTACAAGGTACATTTTCTCTTTCTGTTTTCTCCAATATAAATAAATAGACTTGTGTTTCCTAAAGAAAACCAAACCTACCAGAATACTCAGTGGCACAAATAAAATGGAAACGGTAAGAAAAAGACCAAATCACACCAATTAACTCCCTTACTGAACAACTGGAAAGCATTCAGTGATAAGGCACATAAGATAATAATAATCAGAATACAGTAGCACAGAGCACTAATGTAAATTTGATGAGACTCCAGCATCTGACTTGTCTTTTGCACTGCCAGTATGCTGAAGCATTTTAAGGGAATGATGCTTTTCTATTAATCATTTATAGTATTGATACAGTACTTCTTGTAAGAGTCTTTTTTCCCATACACTGAATATTATGGACATTGAATTATAATAAAGCATTGCAAACTATTTGCTCCTAGCTAGGGAGAAAGATTTTCAGAGAAGTTTCTCTTAACATCAAAAGTGAAAATTGAATTTCCACAAAAGGAAATACATTAATCTGCTACCAGTTGACAGAATATAGTATTCTCAAAAGCTTCCTGAAAATTTTAAGTAATTTAGCATCAGATGGTAAATTATTATCTTGTAATACAGTGTTTGTGCATAGCTTGTCATGTTTCTTTTATACTTAGTAAGAATTGAAGAGAACAGGGATGGCAGAGGATACTCTTAAAATGGCAGGAAGCAATAACCAGACACTTCTACTCACCTTCATTTCACACTGGTAACATGTTTTTCACTTTCCTTTGAAAGAGAGAGTACTAGACCATGCCACTATGAATCTCTGTCTAGTGTGTTGCTCTTTACTGAGGGTTTACTGCTATAAGCCATAGATGGAAAATCATACTACTGGGCTAAATTATGAAGGCAGGGCTCTGAAGTGTAGTTATTTTTATACTACATCTGTAACACCAGGATCAAGCAGAACTCCAAGGTGCTGCTTGTATGACAACACTGTCAAAGATGTAGAAATCTGCACTTGCCAGTAATTTACTTCAAGTGAAAAGTGCAGACCTAGATACTGTATAAACCATAACTTGACTGCCTACATTTACATTGAAGCATCTTACTAAACAGCTAATGAAAGCATCAAAAATCAAAGTTCTAATACAAGAATAGCACCTGACTTAACTTGGAGCTCAGCCAGGCCCTGCAAAACCCGAGCCAAAGACCAAGCAGAGTAGTGAGGCTGTGAATTGTGGTGTGGGGATGCAGGAAAGGGCAGTTAAGTATACTATGGCCAGCCCTGGATCCACTCAGGAGTTGGTTACCAAAATCCTAGCTCCCCACTGCTCCTGTTCCCTGGGTCTGGAGACTCCTGAGGAACATCAAAGAGGTATCACTCTTGCACTGTCAGAGAAATATTGTATTGGAGGTGCCACACAGAGCCAGAAGAGAATTTCCCTTTCCTGCAGGTCTCATGAGAACTGTAGAAGGGAACACCTCTAATCCCAGCTCCTCAGACCTTTCCAAAGGGAGACAAGCACCGCCTGGGGAAGCATTCAAGGGAAGAGGAGAACTGTGGACAGCATGGAGGGAGATGCCAACTGTGTCCATCCTAGTAAGGCACAGTGTACCCAAGTTACACACAATGCCTCCAGGAGCCTCCTGGGCCATGTTTTATACACCTCACACTCATCAGTTTTGGATCTTCACATCAAGATGAAACTATCTGTTAGTAACAAGGATGAAGAATATTTTTATCTCGCTCACAAAAAAGATTGGATATTACTGTATTGTAGAAAGTACTGACCTCATATGTACCACATATTTTTTTCCCTTAATGTGTGTAAAGACATTACTATTAGAGATATACAGACTCCATAGACAGTAATTGTCCCAAATGTTTTCTTCCTGTCTCTGTGCTCATTTAAGCAGTTGTCTGTAAAAAATCAACTGGGAATTTCCTAAAGATACTAAAACTACCAGAACACTTTAATCCTTGCTTGCTTTATCAGCATTTCTAAGTCTCAAAATTATTTAACTAGTACTGGTATTACAGCATATGTGGATTACAGTCCTATTAAGATAACAAATTTTTTAGCAGGATTAAAAAAAAAATTTGCAAACCACCTTCACTCTGGCCCAGTTCCCAGCCATTCAGCTGGACAAATGGGACCTCACATGTTTGTCAGTTTTGGGTTGGAGAACATTTCTTGAGTTTGTGACCCAGGGAACTGCAGGCTTCTGAAGCTCTTTCTGTTGCTCCTCTAGAACACAAAGTATATCATGAACCACTGTTATCAAAATAGAATTGGCTGATTTTTTTCTTTTTCCATAAATATACAAAAAACTTTATTGAACCCTGGGATGGACAGTAATCTCTCCTGACATCTCGCAAAGCAGAAGGAGCTGGCGTGTACTGGGGTTGGTCCTTGTGAGTGGATACAGCCCCACACTCCAGAGAGCAGCTGGGCTAAGGAATGAAGAATTGCTTAAAAAACAGCAAAGGATGAGGACAGAAAAATTATAAGGCCATACCATCCACAGAGAAAATACAGTATGCAGACATTGTCTTCTGTTTCTAACATAAAATACAGACTTCAGCTGAGAAATACCCTGGGCTGCTGCAGCACTAGCTGACATAGAGGCTGGTGCATAAGAAAGCAATGCCCAGGAGCAGATCACAGGCTCAAGCAGACCAGGCCCAAGCCCCAGTGCTAGTGTTTTTATGCTGGTGTCAGTGTATTAGTTATACTGAAAAGCAAAGTTGGAAACATGGCTGGAGTGCAGGCAACACCATCTGACAGGGCAGATAGCAGTCCAACATCATGTATGAAGGCAGGAACGGCCTTGAGTGCTGCAACAAAGTCAGTCCCAAATCAGACTGCTACAGAGGTTCTCTCACCAGAACTGAAAAAGGTGGGACCTGGTGGGACTCACAAGGAATGAACACTCACAGATGTTCACACACGAACCTCCTAACTGAAAATACTGCCCATCCTCTGCTGCTTTTCACACAGAGGAGGCACCTGACTGCATGACTGGAGCAGGAGAGAACCCCTGAGGCTACTTTGCTGTGAAAAGTTATTGAGACCCTTTCTCCACACCCATTTCCATACATGGCTGAAAACCAAGGAAATGAAACAACCCTGAACTTGCAGGTAGTGTTGCATGAAGATAAGGGGAAGGGAAAAAATCATACACGCCTTTCTCTTTTCCAAGTGGAAATAAATCTGGCCAGGATAGTAGTTTTATAACTGAGTTAATCTTGAAAAAATACCTAATTTTTCATGAACTAAGACTATTTGAGTTCTCTTTAACACCCAAATGGTTCCCAGGTTTCTCTGCCATGAGCCAAATTCCAGGTGGCATCCTTATTGCTACATCTGACCACAAAGGCACTGGTTACTGGTGTGAGCAAGCACAACTCACCAGTTACTGATCTTCTGGCCCTTCCAGACCTTCATCTCATAGTTTCCTTTCACTGTTAAAAGGCAACACCGTCAAGAGAGAAATCTGGCAATGTGGGAACTGGCTGAACTTCACAAGAAGTCCCAGGCAAAACCCCTCAATGTGATTTCTGTTTCTGATCACTTATTTCCAGTCATTTCTCTGGTATGTCCTTTAAAAATTCCTTTAGGGAAACATATACTCCATGGAATTACAGTTATCTTGATGCCCTTCAAAGGTTGAATGTTACACAGGTGATTTGTTCATTTCTTTTTTTCCCATATGTGCAGATGAGAGACATTGTGTTCAACAGTATTTTCAAACAGACACTTCATATTCCTGTCCTCAAAACTAGTGCATAGACTCAGTTCTTTATTGCTTTGAGGCAGTAAAGAAAAAACAGGAAAGGATGAGCTTTTTTGAGGACCACCTGCAGGAACAGAGGATAAAATGCAGTGCCCAAAATGGGCCAGCTTTTAAAAAGGAACAAGAGCAAGAGGAAACCCAGGAATAACAAATGGAGGGCAGTGGAGAACAAGCTGGTGTGTAACAGAAGGCTGACTAGACTTTTTGCTGAGCATGATGAAAGGCACAAACAGACACTGGAAGGTCAAACAAGAGGCCAAAATATCTTCACTGCAGTGCTCTATCCCAAGACATGCCCCAGTATCTGGGGCGACTGAAAGAAGAGAAGCCAGGACATCTGTAACCAGAGACAGTACTTTCTCCAGCACACACACTGATGGAAAGGTGATCACCACCATGTGACACTACAAAGGTGGCATTACCAGTTCTCTCTGGAGCTGAAAAGGGCATCAAAACCAGTGAAATGGATAGCTTATGTGTGACACACACACAGACATTCACATATGTATATATGTCCCTTGCTTAAGGGTAAAATTGATTCAATGGTCATGTGTGATTTGAGTAATTGTAGAATTCAAACTGTGTATCTGTGACAGACAATTTTGTTAAAAAAATAAAAAATACGGAATTGCCAGTTTCTCCAGGTGGCAAAGACTTGGAGAGTCAACATGGGATTCACAAGAGCTCAGTGAAAACCCCTCAAACCCAAGAGCTGCTAGCTAACAAGAGCAGCCTGGAATTACTTGTCTCAATTAGTTAAATTTGTGGTTTCACTTCTTCCAGGGTGGTTTGGGGCTTTTTTTATGTTTACGAATAAATTCCTTAGATCCTTAGATCTTGGAAGAACAGCTGAATGTCAAGATTCTCAATTTACATTACTTTTTCCTTTCACCAATTTTAAGAACACAGGTACATTATTTCAGTACTCAGGTTTCTGTTTCTTCACCTACTCAACAGATTAGTAATATGGTGAACTAATGTTTTAATGTTAATTTAGGTTCCTTATATTGACGATGCTGTGCAAGTGGATAAATAATTAGTATGAGACCTGGTATCTATAAAACTTACTGCAGCTGTGGCTGTAGGAGGTCATTAGTCTTTCTTTAATATAGAATTTGTCGATTACCATATCAAGACCTTTTTTCTTGCTGTTGTTATCTATGTGAGAGCTGTAAGAAGCTGTGGCTGTTTCTTGCTTTCCAAGTACAGAAATTTAGTCAGCTCCAGCAGAATTTTTATATTTCTCTTAGTTAGTGTAAGGCTGTGCCTATTTGCCCTTGATTGTGTGTTTAATTAGGTCTACAATATTCCATAATTAATCTCTTAAACAAGATCTGAAATGGAGATTAGTTCTTGTTAGGATTCTTAGCTTACTCATCTCTTTTCACTACATGAAAGAGGCAATGACTTTATCTCAGACACTAAGTTAACTCTTCATGCTGGTGTCCTAGTCTAAATATTCCAACACTTTCAAACAATACATACTAAAAAACCATCAACCGAAAAATGAAGCAGCTAACAGCATTCCATCATGGACTGGATTTTCTCTCTAGTCAGGCTCCCACCTATAAATTTTTTTCCACCAGCAGGTCTCCTGCCTGTCCTTCACTCCCACTGAAGCAAAAGTAAAAACAGCCTGCATGACTGCTCTGCCACAAAGTTTTCCTCTTTCCACCCCAGCTCCCAGCCTGAATGTGCTTTGTCTGGGCTGCTGCTTTGATGTTGCATCAGGCAGCGTTGGAACAATAACTTGAAGACAGCCTTAAAGCCAGCCAAGGACAAAACATCCAACTACTACTGTGCAATTGTGCAGATGACATACCACGGCTTTGCAGGGAAGCTGGAGATGACTACATAAGCCCCCAAATTTGAGACCACGGGCTGCTTGTCTGCCTCTCACAAGGAGCTCTATGAAAGCCAGGCCAGAGCAAAGCTCCATCCTCCCATTTTAGACTGGTCACTACTTTGAGTGCAAAGAAGATGGATACGGCCTTGCCAGAGCTGTCGTCATATGTTGTTTTTGAACAATGGAGGATTGAGAGGGGGGAAAAATAAGTTGTTTGTGTGTGTGTACATCTGTCAATAAGGGAGCTTAAGTTGGGGATGAGAGACGAGTGCTGGAGAGGTACTTAGAGAGATTAAGTGCAGCAGATTTATAGGTGAAATCTGGTTAGTGTTGATGCAAAAGGTTGTGGGGGAGATTTTCAAAGGCACATGTGGGAGGAGACTGCTTGCACACTATTGATTTTCTATTTTGGTGCCTAGCTCTCATCATTATATGACAGCCTTGTGAAGCACCGAAGCTCCTGGAGATACTGGAAGATACCCGTAAAACCAGCAGTTGATCAGTCGACACTGACACCATCATCCGCTGCAGAAAGGGAGAGGGAGGAAACCATGGAAAAGAGGTTCCCTTTCCCCCCATGTTTGCAAAGTGAAAGCAGTGCAATGGCCTCTACTTCCCACATGTTTTCCATGTAACTGGTGACACAGGCAGAAGTCAAAGAGCAGGAGCATGATATACAGCACACATTCGTGAGCTGTGGGCATGTTTCCAGCTTTGTGAGCTGGAGTCATCGCTGCATCAGTGAGCACTAACAGAGGGGATTGCAGCCCCTGAGTCCACTTTCCCTGTAATTAACCTATCCCTGAGTGGAGACAATCTCTTCTTCTCCTCTGTTTTGTCCAGACCTCGATGATCACATCCAAATACCAGAGACAGGACTGCAGCAAGTGCCCACACACATGGAGCAGGGAGAGGAGGATGCTAAAACAGGAATGGTTTTAAGCAAAGCTCTGAACCAAGGGCACTACAGCCCTTCACTCGCTGTCAGGAAACAGCAGCTGCTGCTCCACCACGTGCACTTTGTTTTTCTCCGAAGGCAGAAAATAAAGTAGGTCACTATTCTATTTTCCAGAAGCCGAGATTAAGGATATTAGGAAAGGGCACAGTATAGTGTAAGCTGCTGATGAAAACACTGGAGACCCAAGCTGCATGTATTTACATATGACATGAAACTTAGCTGCTAACATGAAAAACAGAGATCATGTGTAGATACTACATGAAAAAGAGATGCCAGGTGCCTTAATTTTAGAGGTTATTAAGACAAAAACATAAGGTTTCTGGCTCTTGAAAAAAAAAAACAGACGACAAAGTAGAAAAAAAATTCTGTCATATAAATTGAAGAGTGCTAATCAAATACATGTTTATTTTCCTTAAGAAGTCTCAGTTTTTGTAGGTGTGCAGTGCTTTAAAGCCTCTTCAAATTGGTGAGAGTTGTGGATAACCAACAGCACTTAAGATAACTAAACTTAGTATGGGGAACAGCAGGACATGAGCTTTAGGGCCACGGCTATAAGTCCATAGCCATTAGGCACAACAAGCAGTGTCATATGTGAAGGGATCGGGTGTTTTTTTCTTTAAATCTTCACACACTGAGATGATAATTGTTCACACTCCCCATTCAGGCATGTCCCATGCAGCAAGAAACAGGGAACATGATAGCTAACACAAGTCCAATTACAAACAATTGGGAAATTTTAGAAAAGTGAGAGAACATAAAAACCTATTTAATTTTTTGCTTAAAAAAAGAGAAGATATTCACTGAGGAACTACACAAGATCATACGCACAAATTATATAATGCAACAAGAATTTGTACACAATTCTCCTAAGTATGAATTATACCTTTTGGTGAAGTGTGTAATTTGAAACTTTGAAGTTCTCTCTGCTTTAGAGTCCTCTCTTGGGACTGTACCCACACAGACTGGTCCTTACACAGGCAAGGAGGCAGCAGCACTTGTTAAAAGCAGTGAAGGTTTTCAGAAACACCATTTCCCCCTCAGCATTTCACTATTGGGACCCCTCTTAGGCAAGCATGTCACAGAAGAACCAAAGCTTTTACAAGTGGGCAGAAGGCTGCAAGACCACAACACTCACTTCCATTTGTGATAAAGTAAGAATTTTAAGGTTAGATATTATTAAAATGTATACTGCTTTGGAAATGGACATCACCTGAAAGGAACGGAGTGCAGAGACAGGGAAGATTTATGCGTCAGTAATTTTTTTTCCCTAAATCCCTTTTCTTTCACTGTTTGAGGAAGGGCTCCTGGAAACAGCTAGCAGTGTAGTCTCAGCTTGCGTATCTGTGTATGTTTCTGCCTAAACCACGTAAATCCAAACCAGAGATTTCACATTGTCCAAGGCTCACCTACACAGAGAGGGGATCCAGGCCCAGTCCCCCAAAGCTGAGAGCCCCCTTGCCCTTCCCACAAACAGACAGGGAGTCCCAGGACATGGCAGTAGGAATAGGTTGGGGGATACCCCTGCATTCACACAGGTGCCTGCAGGAATAGCAAAGGCAGAATTACTGAAGCTGTCAGCACAGCCAGGCCCCAACCCAAGCTATAGCCTGGAAGTGGGCTTTGTGCTACCCCTGTATGTCACAGTGTCTGGGGGTTCACTCATGCCACGTTTATCCCACAAAAGGGAAGAAAAGTTATTTTAGACATGAATCATCCTTCCCATTCAGTCAAGAGAAACCTGGAATTAGGGGTCTAAAACTGGATACATGTATGGCTACCTAGAAACATCTTTCTCTCCACTGTCTACAAGGGAATCCAGAGGACTTTCCAATGCTGTCAGATAAGATCTGGACATAAGCACTGAGAAACAGACTCTGCACTCTTGTCCCAGCTTCCCTGTGCCACCCAATACAGATGACTAAAACCATGCTAATGGCTGGGGGAAGGTGCTGTGGCCTGAGGACTCACAGCCTCCACCAGCAGGAGCTAGCAGCTCCTATGACAAGGGCAATCAGAACTTAGAGGTTTGGACCTGCTTCACCAAAAGTAAAGAAATCTGGCTCCTTGATGTTTTTTGTCTGATTCTGAACAGCTTTGTGGAAAGTTTTTTATTACTATTCTCATCTTCATTAACTGCTTCTTAATTCTGTACTCCCAAGTTTCTCCAAGGCCTCTGGATATAACAACTCTTCTGTTTACAAAGGAAAGCTAATGCATTAAAACCATTCACTTCAGACTTTTGTGTGTTGCTCTTAAGTTATTCTTGTTCTTTGTCAGTCTTGCCTCACAAGCTAATGGAAAAGAAATATCTTCATTTTCACTGGTACTTACCTTCAGCACTTTTTCTTACCCAACAGATGGGCTGCAACGCGTAGCAAGGGGGAATGCAACTGTATGACTCCTGCAAAACTTACTTTTTCTCCTTTGTAAGCTCTTATGACACTAAGACATAATAAAAATCAGCCATCTTAGATTAAAAACAGCACTTTAGCATAAAATATTCATTTGGCACTAACATAGGGGACCTGCATTTGCCAGCTGTATACTGTTGTTCCCATCATCTAGATACAATATTGCCATTCTGCAATTTGATAGAAATTTTAAGCAGTTTGGGGGAAATTGTTATTCAGTGTGATTTTAGCGGATACATGGATTAATTGCAGATATTTTCCAGATAGTGCTATCAGAAAACAGAATTATCTGTAGATCCAGCTTCAGGGCCCTCAGTGAAATTGGTCCATATAAATAAGATAAAGCTAAATCTTTGACCTGAATAGATGCAATCTATGCAAACCAAAGGGAGAACTGATGAAAAGAGGATATTATCATCTTTTTCCACAGGCAAACAGGAGTAACACTGAGATTAAAAGACTTATCTGAGGTCAGAGATAGCCTGCAGCAGACCCTGCCATCCAACTTCCATCTCCCAGAGTTACACATTAAACTATGAAGCCATCCTCCTACTCTCATACAATCATAGAAATAATTTAAAAAGCTAGAAAATTAACTAGTTTGTTATACTTTAGAAATTATTACAATATGTCTAAGAGAAACAAAATATCTTTCTCTGAATCTCGTATCTGCTAGTAATTTAACCATTTTTCCAGAAAGCGAAGGTACAACCAAAATTTTTGGTTGCTCCACCTAAAGAATCTGGCATATAGGAGTATTTACAAACTACTTAAGATGCTTTGGTGAAAGCAAGTTACACAATTCACTATTTTGTTAGACTTGCCACATAAAAAGGCAATATTGCTTTCTGTAGCAATTGCTACATCATTCCATGCTAACCTTGAAGTAGATCTCCTTCACAAAGACCAGAACTAATAGGTAATAAATTAATACCTTCACCGTGTAGCACAATTGCTCAACACTATACAGATGGCAACTTTTATCTTTTGTTCCCAACTCAGCATTTTCAGAGGGGAAGGGAGAGGAGGATTTCCTATGTGCCCAAGGGAGCAGAACACGTGGGGCTTCATCATCAGTGAGGAGCACCTCAGTGTAGTCAGCACTACAGACCATGCTCCTCTCCTTCCCAGTTCAATGTACTCAACTATTGGCATCCCTCTGACCTTGGTATACCTATGGTATCATGACATGCCTGGAATATGCCTTGGAAATAATGAGGAACCAACATCAGTATCACTGAGCCCTTTAGGAAACACACGTGTGTGGGGGAGCAAAACTCCTTGGGGATATCACATGTTAAGCACACAAAGTACATCTCCTTTTAGCACTGCAAAGCTCTGCAGAAACCAGCTTTTTAGTTCTAGGCTGGCTTTCCCAGCAATATCCTTACAGGATAGACCACTTCAGGCACAACCCTTGTCAGAGCTAACTCACCTATTTAGAATAGTCAGTCTCCTCTGGCCTATTTGACTCAAATCTCCATGTCTGGGGTAGGGACTGTGGTTCAAAGCCTTCCTCTTATCTAAGCTAGTCTCTCTGCATTCCCTGAGCCATGAAGACTCCCAGAGCACTTGCCCAGGAAGATGAAGACCAGGGTTATAGTGATCTTAGATGAGTACCCTTAGAGTTGTGCTCCCTCTTACGCCCCTTTCCTTCTCTTTAATTCATGTGTCTTGATCAGTTATCTAGAGGCCAGCTTTGCTTTCGTGGAGGAATAGAAGGCACTATGGTGCATCATGGCAAGTTTTAGTCATTATAGAAACGTCCAAGGAGAGACCAAAGATGAGACGGGGGTGCTCTCTCAGGGTTTCTGCTATGCTGCAACCCGGCTCAGCGCAGCATGCAGTGTGAGTCAGGACAGCCCTGCCAGAGAGGTGTCTACCTGAACCCACACAAGGTCCTTCAGGAAAATGAACTGGAGCCTCTCCTTTCCCATACAACCCTTAACCACTACATTAATAGCAAAAAGGTAGGAGATCAGAGGCAGGATTTGTGACCAGACCTCCATGCATCTTTCACCAAGCACCAGCACCTCCTGCTGGCAGTCTCTTAACCAGCTCCCTGTTCTGCACACCGGTGTTCTGAACAATTCAATTTCTCTTGCCAGCCAGGCAAACCCATCTCTGCTCTGCAGCCAAACTCTGCTACCAGTAGGATAAGACTTCCATCTCTGATGTGTATAAAAATAGCATCCTGTGAGTCCCTCAACTCTCCACACGGTGTCCAGATGCCTTACAATGCCCCCCAGTGCTGCTCTGAAGGCCAAAGTGCTCCAACCAAGAACCCCTGCAATGCTGAACATCGAGGCACCTTGCTCCATCATGAGCCCTTACTTTCCCAGGCATGTTTCTGAGTGACTCCAAATTCTAGACCTCTAACCTGTACAAGCAGCAGGGAAGTGACTCTCAGTGCGTGACTTTGCACATGACTGAGTGGGTCACCTGAGGCTCCCTGCAGTCAAATGACAGAAACAAGCTTTTTCACCATGTGGTTTGTATGACCCATTTCAGACATGCATCTTCCAGAGGGCAGCCGTGCTCCAGAAACAGCTGTTCCTCCCTGCAAGGAGCCAAGGGTGACCAGCTCAGAGGTTATGCCTGCACAGAAGTGGGCATATAAAGCTGGGGATGAATTCCATGGGGTGCCACTGGGATCTGGGTACGTGCCAGTAGCTTGTGATTGTTCCTTCAGGCTTGCTAGAGAGAGTGCTCAAGGGTTTTGATAATTTACATGGATACTGGCTGAAGTAAGCAGAGTAATTTCATCTCTGCATTGCTTGTCTATGATTTACAGCTTTGACATGTATTTTTGCATTGCTCCTGTTTTATTAAATTAGTGCTAGGATCTCTTGAGGCAACTTTTAAATAATTTGCACAGCTTACCTAACATAACTTGTTAGCTTCAAGGTCTCGCATGAAATTCACTTGTATTCCACACAGCTCTTCTAGCCAGCTCAATGTATTATTATGGAAATGACTGAGAATTTCAGGACTGATGAACTGTTTAGCTAACCTCATGATTATTCTGGCAGGTTTTCAGTCCTATTTGTAGACTTACAGGACTTAATAAAAGCAGAAATCAGTAAGCAGAAATCAGTTATTCCCTAAGAAATGATACAGATATCTTTCCCTGTCACATTTGTGGCTTTCAGTTTTAAATACAATGTTTTCCAAAAATCAAACTTGTCCAAGTAGTCTGATAGAACATAGCCAACTACATATTAAAGTTTACAAAAATGACAGAAAGAAAGAGGGCAGTTGCTGTTATCATTGTACTACAGAAGGAAGAGAGTAATGCTTAAAGTAGCAATGAATCAAGTTACAGCTGAAAATGATAATGTCACAGCAGCATAACTGCATTACGTAAGTAGCCCCAGGCTCTTTCCATAGCTCTAACTCAGCCTAGATGGCACATAAAAGCTCATCCAACAAGGATGACAGTGGGTGTGTGCTTCCAATCATACTGTCATTTGAATGGCAGTAAAAACAAGGAACTAAACACAGTATTGAGACCTGCCTCTCAAACTCAGATTTTAGCTAATATTTCAATTTTCAAGTCACCATAAAGACTGGTTCCAGGTATTTTACATTCCACTAAGGTGCACTTAGTTCTGACAGACTTCTCTGAGGAAGCTGCTTCTCTCTCCACCCCATTCTGCTTAACTTTATGTCCAGAGAGTCAAGGTCCCTATATGGTATGAATACATTCCTTGTGCTGAGCCCTTCACCCTCAATAAAGGTTTAAAAGTGAAATGAGGCTTTGTTTAGTTTGTCAGTATGAACCAGAGTACAAAGGCTTGGCAGCTCCCTCTCCTAAACCTCAGTATATTTGAAGAATTACACTCCAGAATGGGTGATTAAAGCAGTGTACATGCCACTATTATGTGATAGGTCTTAATAAAAATATTCCACAAAGAAACAAATATTTGGGGGAAAAAGCAAAATATTGTGAATACATCATTTCCATCACCTGAAACAAGTCACTGTCTCTGCAGAGCATCCGAGTAGGAACATCTTCAAGACAATGGATCATTTTGAAACAATTCTTGCATGCAGGAAACCACCCTATTCCTAACAAAGTGGCAAATGTTGAGGCCGCAGTGTTCATTATCTTGTCTTCAGAGAAACATTACTTACCCACTTCAGGAACTGCGGATCCACTAAATAGAAAAATAGGAAAACATTACACCAAATACCTAGTATTATTTTGAGAATTTTGCCAAAAGATATCTTCATTGGTTGGGGTTTTTTATTTCTTAAAACTATATGGATTAAAAATAAGTTTTACATGAAGCCCTAACAGTTTTAAATTGGTTCTATCAGTTTTAAATTGCTAAACTTAATTCAAAAACTATTAGACACAGGAGCATCTCAGAATTTTTTTTCCTCTTATAAAGCATACTGTAATTTGTAGCCAAATACAGAACATTTGGTATCCAAAGCAGAAAACTCAAGTTTAGCTCATCCTCTACCAGAGAGATGGGAGAGGAGCTTTTCCTTAATTTAGAAGCAGTAGAAACTCACTTGGTGGTGTACTTGCAGTTCTGTTTAATGGACGAAATGCTGCTAAAAAACCAAGTTCTTTTGACCTTGTAAGACCTGAGATGCCTTAGCCCATTCTAGGCTGTGATTACCAATTTCTCAACACCTTCCCAGGGAAAGAGCACATCCTCACTACAGCCACTGCTGCTTAACATTAAAGGCACCCCATCATCTATTGCACTAATAAGCCTACAAAGCAACAGACTAAGCATGAGCAGTACAGTTTCAGAGTGCCTTTTAATTGCAGTAAATCAGAGCAGCTCTCCCTAATCCTCACAATGAAAGAGCACCACTCTCTTCACATCCTCAAGTGCTGCTCAGAAGTGCTGCTCTTCCTGCGCTTGCCTAATGGTCCTTTTCAGAAGGAGGTCTGGCCATTAGCAGCTTTCAGACTTGCCGTAACACCAGTTTCCAAATTCCTGTGCTGTTCTGCAGCTTACACCATGCACAGTGTACTCTTGCTAGAAATCCCAAATGATGGTTTTCTACCTTGCTGGCTTGGATAGCTGTTACCAAGATGAGCAGTTCAGCAGTAAACCACTGTCCCTTGGCTGACCTCTGCAGCTCTGCATGAGCAGCTCTTCTCAGCCTCAGTTGCTTTGGAGTCTGACTGAATATCAATAGAGAAGAGAGGAAAAGCAACAGAATAGCAGAAATCACCAGAAACTCGATAACCTTAAGAGCACTTAACCACATGAGAGGACAGAGGACTCAATGCAAATCTGCAGATAAGATAGCAGTCTCTGCCAAGTTGTGTTCTATAAATAAACTTTTGGCAAGACTTTAGGATAGCAAAGCAGAATTTCACATATGGATTCTCATCCTGAAATAGAACAAGCCTAATAGAGACCCAGGAATTTGAATTTTTAGGGCTATATATAACTCAGCTTTAGGGTAATGTAAATAGCTCAGTTCCTCTATACATTACAATACTTCGAATATCAATAAAGTAGTTCTCATCACTAACCCTTTCCCTACTGCTGAACTCCAGCCAACCAGTCTCTCTCCTGCAACAGTCCAAGTACAAATTCATCTTCTGACAATCTAGTGACCCGCTCTTGGTATGCAATCTCCTTCACATGATCTCTGCTTGGGATGCATCTCTCCTTGGGATGCATCTCTCCTTTTCTTTTCTTGGCTGATATCAGTAAATTGCCAGATACCAGTAAATTGCCAGATATCAGTTATCTCTCTTCTTCCAGGCTGTTCTTTGGCAGCATGGATGGACCTGTATGCTATGGGATATAAGCAGCAGCAAAGGAATTAGAGTGCAGTTCAGCCTCATTTTTTTTATAGCTACCAAAATCTCAGTGCTCTCCTCTGCACTGTATTTCATCCAATTTGTAGTGATGCTTACATCCAGTTGTCCTCCATATTCCCCCTTTATATTTTCCTGCCCCAAAAAGCATTCACTATCCAAAGTCAACACACTCTAAATTGTTATAAAGAACGATTCGATTAATATTTACAAAGCTTTGTCTTGATAAAGCACCAAGCACTAAGAGTGCTAAAAACTCCTAACCACGCCCCTCTATCATTCTTGCTGCGTTCACATGGGAATTTAAATCTTTTATAAAGTAGTATTTTCAAAACAAAACCCTCCTTAAGTATAGAATTAACATATGCACAAAAATTCATCCTTTTTCTTCTACAAATTGTTCCTTTTCAGTGTGTTTCATAATAGCTGTAGGTACAGAAATTTCACAAAATATTCTGAGTTGGAAGTGACCCACAAGGATCATCAAGTCCAACTCTTAAATAAATGGCCCATACGGGGATCACAGTCTCCTCAGACATTTCCTGTACCCACAGTGAGCACTTAAAAGCCATTCAGATAAATGATACAATAGCAATTAGAACACTTTCCTGCTCATGTGTTGTCTTTATCACATTCAAGGACAAGAAGTAATCAAAGTTATTATTCTATCATGGTAGTCACATTTTAATCTTTTCAATATATTCTGGACTGATGGGACATTTGCATGTCACTACATAACACAGAAAGCCAGTGCACGTGCAAAGTCCAGTGACCATGCAAAAAACATTTGTTTCTCAAGAATCATTTCTTGCACCAGTATACTACTACAAACAAGTTTACTAAAAGCTTAAAGTGGGATTAGAAGATAAAGAGGGATCAAATCAGTGACAGCATTTTCCCCTCTAAAGCATTCTCACATGAATCTCAAAGCACTAAGCTGCAGCAGTCTCGTGCTTTCATAGAGGGCCTCAGCCCAAGCAGTGTTAGAGCTGAAGCACATCTGAACAATATCCACACTGCTGAACATTCAGAGAACAGCCCTGTTCTCTGCCAAGCTGTATTTTTGCAAGAGAGCAACCATCTTTAGTGTTTTACCCAAGGCAGCTTCAGGAGATGGAAAAATAAACACAAAGCAGACATTTTTAGGATGACACAATCTTTCATCAAATCTTGGACTAGCTCAGCCAGGATTAAAACCCTCAAGCCATGGCAATACCAGCTCTTCCTCCTCCCACAGCCCAGTGTGGCCACCACAAAGATCACGAATTACATATCCATCTCCATTTGGCCTTTATATAGTTTTTATGTTCCACTTGCCCCACTTCAATCACTCTGCACAGCAGCCAGCTATTTCTCACATATGTTGCCTGTCCTCAGTTTAAACATGCACTCTTCAAATAATGCATGAACTCTGGCAGGTTGTAGTTACAGACAGGTGGAGCAATGAATGCTCCCTGGACAAAGTCAGTAAAATAAATGAGCCACTCTCGAGGTTATTCTAGGAGCAAGTTAGACTTAGCTTTTCCCTCCACTTCTGTGTGCACGTACAAAACCTGCACTTTCACTACAGCCAGCAGCATCCATGCACAGAGGCATGTGTGGATGAACATGCTCATGCACTTCATGTTCTGTGCCACTGGACACAGAACCAGCTGACAGATGTTGGGATTATTGCAGCATATGGTTAAATCATACTGCTATGACCTAAGCAGGAGTTTTGACATTTTGCCCCAATGGTACTAGCCAGATTCTCTCACAATCTACTCCAACATACAGCCTGCTTTACCCAAAAGGAAGACACTTGAATAAAAGCCTCCAATGGATTGAAGAGTGCCCTTTAAGTTGCATCTACCTACAGCAGGAGGGCCCCATTCCATAATAAAGATCACAACACTGACTATAAATTGCACAGTGCATTAGTTTCATCTGTACTATGCACAGAAACCATATTCTCAACACAGATCAGGATGAAGGTGGATGTGGCTAAAGTAAGTATGAGCAAAATGCTGTTGGAAGAAGTTTGAACACTGTGTAGCAAGTACTGGTCAGGGGGAGCTTTATTACCATGACAAAAATGATTGCTATCTTTACTACATGAAGAATACAGCTGCATAGCCCTAAGAATCCTCAGAACAAGGAATTAAAGAAAACTGTTCTTACTAGTTCATGTAAGAAGAGAAGAGGAGCTAGTGTTTTCAGAAAATTATTCCAATTTCCTAACCAGATTAATGGTAGCTGTTGAAAACACTTATCTGGATTAGCAAGTATATAGTAATGGGAACAGTAAGTAAATGCAGTAGTCTCTTCTCCTGATACTTAAGTCCTAAATTAAGTTCAGAATAGTGCTTGTAATTAACAGAGTAGGAGTCTAGACTCAATAACACAAAGCTGAGCCAGTCTCCCATGTCTAAAAGTTACAGAATCGTTCAAGAAACTAATAAACAGGTCAAGTCATTTCTGTATTCTATAGTCTATACCAGATACGGTTCATCTATAAAATGAAAATTTTAATGTTCACACACTGCTATTATAAATGGACAACCTAATGTCCAGTTAGATAGGCAATATTAAGATCAATTTATTTTAAGCTTTATGGATTTTGAAAACATGTACAAATAAAATACTTGTTACAAAATTCCATTTGCTAATGTTTCTTCAGGAATATACATCAAGCATTATCCCAGCACAGATAAATGACTTTTACAGAGAGCATTACACAGAGCAAGAAATGCTAGTGAAACAGACAGTCTTTCCAGATACATTACAATGAAGTTTTCTTTCTCTTTGCCACTTTTGAAGTTTGACTAAATGTTTTATTTTTAAATAGCCACATCTGAAATTAAAATATGTAAGCAAACTGACTGTGGAAGTCAACAGGCACTCAGAAGCCCCAAAGGGGAGAGTAAGCACTATTTTTCAAGTTCATTAGTTCAGGGGGAAAAATCCCTGAGAGACAGAAAAACAACAAACCCATTTTCTTTGATGGAAAGATGCTTGCCAAGGGACATTGCCAACAGACAGCTGTAAAGATAAACTGTAAGACTGAAGAGCAACAGTAAGACAGAGCAAGGAAATCAATCTGTAATGCTAGGTAATGAGGAATGCCTTGATGGGGGAGCATGGAACTTCACCAAGGCTGCCTGCTTGCAAGAAAAGCATTCAGCAGAAATATATGCAGAGATACAATGCATGAGATATGTACATGCTAATCTTGTCATTAAGATGGAAAACACTTCTAGTTTGTGCCAAAACTATAATCCCACAATTTTAAACAGTATGCAACTGACCTCAAGAGTTAAAATACAAACAAGAATAAACAAAATATTGCACTTCAAAGTCATCATCAGGACATTTATTATGTAAAGCAAGTGAATTAACAAACGGAGATCCATATATATTTTCTGTTGCTTGATGTCAGAGCAGAACTGTTCAGCTGCAAGTGTTTGATAGACCAGGTCACTGAATTCTCTGGGACTTGGAATTTGATCTCAGAAGCAGCATGCCTCTGACCTTCCACCTCAAGTCCCTGAGCTGCTGCTGGACATCAAAACAGCTCTACTGCTTCTACTTTATGAGTCATACCCCTGCAGTGCCCTGTTCCTTGCTACACGCTGTGACAAGGGTCCCCAGACTACATCCTTTTCCTTAAGCCTATTGTGCATACAGAAGTTGCACTGTTAAATTATGATGCCATGCTGATTTTCAATGCTATTTAACATGTAGGCAGGTCAAGCTAACTACATCAAACATGAGCTCACTCACAGTGTTCACCGAGGCTGATCTGAGCCTTCAGAGTAGTGGAAAAAATCTGCAGTACTTTCAGGTTATTGAAACATCCAAAGCATTAAAAAGCCCATTATATTTGACAGACATCAAGAACCACAATGAGCAACACCAGGAGGAAAGTGTGGCATAAATGGTGAAAGCAAGTCAAAGCAGAGTTCAGCCTAAGGACCTAATTCTAAAGGTTAATACAGGTTTCACAACCAGTACACTGAGCCTATGATCAGCAACAGGTTTAGAACTATTAGCAAATAAACAGGAGTTTTAAGAGCAACCTTTAGGTTCTGACCTAAAGATCTATAAATACCACTGGAGGGATGATCTAGTTCGAAATCAGATTATCTTTAAACTAACTAGAAAGCAATCACGCTTACATGAGGCCCTCATGCCAGTCACACTTGCTCAAGAGCAGGGCAGGACTCTAAAGAACAGATGTTGACAGCATATGTCCTGTGCTATTTTCACATCGAATTTCCTTGTATTATTTATGTTACTTACTTAGGAGGACAGTAGTTAAACCAAGCTACCCCAGCCCCACTTCAGCCCAACGAATCATCCAGTTATGTGTTCAGTTTAACAGAACAGGAGTAGCAAGTTCTCAGAGATTTGCTGATGTGTTACTGGAAAAGTCTCAGGAAAACAGCAACTAGAGAGGAAGAGCACATCATCTTTCCCAGCAAGGTATTCTCTAGCGTGCTTATCCTGAGGAAGAGACACATCAAACTGTCACACTGTGACTTGTGATAGCCTTCCTTCTACAACACCATTATATTAGCATTTGTTCCACATAGGGATGTGCAGTTTTACAGAAGGACTGCTGTACCGGTTCTCTAAATGGACTCTGCAGACTTCAGGCCTTTGCCCTAGATTTAGGTCAGTAGTAATTGGACATGTGTAGAAAATGCACAGGCTCAGTTCAGTGTTGCCTAATTAATTTCTTAGTCTGTTGATTTGGCAGTCGCCCTACAAAACAGAACAGTTGGATATTTAAACTTGTATTGAAGAATACCTTATGACACTAGCAAGCCTCCCAAAAAATAAGCCCAACTCCTTCAGTATTAGTGAAACAAATATTTTAAATTACTTGGACTACAAAACAAAGTTCTCAGCTTGGTTCACTAAAAGAAAAAAGATTAAGCACAGCACAAAATGTAGAAACCCAAAGTCTTCACGGAAACCTCCTGAGGATGAAGCACAGAATCGACAAGTGCCAAAGTCTTGCAACCTATGGAGCAGAACCAACTGTAGCAATTTTCTGTCTGGGATGTTATATTCCCAAGCATCTGGTGAGTGCACCAATCAACCGCAAACTAATGTCACAGCCTGAAAGAGAGAGTTCTGCACATTATTTTGATCTGTATGAGACACCTTTCAGTTTGTAACTGCTCTTGGAGCAGCATATTCATGATGAAGACAAGCTCATCCACTGAAATAAGAATTGAAATTCTTTCTGCTCCTAGGATGCTGCCACAGTTTTTTGGTCAACGTGTTTTTTAAGCCCTTCTTGAAGGACACAAAACAACCCCACCATGCTGAGTCCTGGCCATCCTGCCAAGCTTTCTGTTGGAGCTCACTTCACTGTCATCTATTCACTTTACCACAGATCCCATGTGCTTTAGGTAGTTTTGGCTTAAGCCTAAACAGCAAATCAGAAGAGACAGATGCTTCTCTGCAGGAACTTTTCTCACCAGTGACGCTGGAAGTTGAGCTGGCAGAAATATCTGAACCTCCTAAGATGATTGCTCTACAAAACAGCCTTTTTCACACTATTCAAATATTAACTGGAGTAAAATATTGACTTCAGATCAGGAAGTATTGTATTGTTTGACAGAGAGCAGACAGTTTTATAGCATTTCAGAAGTGACCTAACATGCCTACCTCAATTTAAAATAAAAAGGCATTCTGATTTGTTTTGCAAGAAGTGACCTCTGCCAATTAAAGGACCCAAAGACTGAAATAAACTCACTGTAACAGTACTGAAAGGCAACAGATCTTCTCTCCAAAAGCCATGTATACAGGGTTACTCAGATGGCTGTTAAAGTAAAAACAACATACAAAAATATTTGCAGAAAAGCTTAATATAATCTTTTGAGTCCAAAAACTCTAAACAATAAATATGAAAAGTGTACATGGCACACCAGAGCAGCTAAATATTAAAACAAACAAGTACAACTTGATAACACCTATATTGTCAGTGGCAAGTTTGTTTGTGATATGATACAGGCTTAATATACAAGATTCTTTTCCAAAGGAAAACCACAGAACAAAGTTAATACAGAAGGTGAGGGAGAAGGGGAGACAATAAATAACAAGGCACAAAAACCTCTCTTGTTGCAATCCTGTAAGGCACCACTTGTGCAAACGTGAAACCATCAAAACCTGTAGTGGACAAATTTTAAATGTGTTTCAATAACTGGATAACGTATTTTAATTATGACACTATGCTTATATCTTTGGGAATAAAAATACTTATGAACCTTCATTTACACCAAAAGGCTTTTAAAAAACTAATTAGTGCAAGGGATGAATTAAAAGCCAAATACAAAAGTCACAGCTAATTTCTCCCAGACAGTTTCATAAGTGCAACTTCATTGTGACCTATACTGGCCTTGCTAACAGAGTCCTGGGTCCAACACGGTGCAGAGAGATACGCTGCTGATTATGTCAAATTATGTAGCACACCAGTAATTTTGACAAATCTCACTTCAGGGATTAGAATGAGAATAAACTTACTTTCACTTGAAACCTAAAATTATTTAAATCAAGAGATAAAAGGTCAGTAGCATTAATCTAACATCACACTAAGGGATCTTAATACGCAAAGTTATAATTTATGCCTCTATTTAAGAACTGGGCACCAAAATAGCTCTTCCTTATTCTGTTATCTGCTAAGAAAATCTATCATGAGACAAACTTCAGCAAAAACCTTCTCCCTTACTAGAAAATTACAAGTACCTAATTAAGCTTACAAACCATAACTTTCCCCCTTTTTCTTATGTCCCATGATCTCTACTGTATCCTGCTAGAAGTTTTTTTCCTCTCTCCAATTACATAAGAATCTCCAGATGACACTGAAATTACTTAAAATATGCACAGGTTGAACAAGTTTTTACAAGATGAGAAGGGATTTTCACTAATGACTAAAATTTTCTTCTAATGAAACATTTGGGAGGCACTCAGTTTCTCATGATTTTCATATACATGAATGATTTCCTTTTTTCTCACTTGGGAACCGTATCAGTAGACTACACTTTCGAAAGCTCGGCTTGTGCTCTTGCAACCCCAACAACTACACAGCACACAGTAAACAATCTAAATGAACCTGGGTCTTCAGTTATTGGCTAAGTTTTGTTTTCTTACGTGACATGTCTTATTCTACACTTAAATACCTTGCCACAAGTGAAAACATTTAAGGTCAGACAACCTGTAGCTTCAGTGATACTCCATCTACCGAGCTGCCAGAGAGGAAGATCAGGGCAATCTATTATATTTTAAACAACAGAGGAAATGGAAGAAAAAACAGTCTTAAGTGGTAAGTTAACATTCATATAGCTATTTGCTGAAAGGCTGTGCCAGCTTAGGCATGCTTCATTCCTTGTATTCAGTCCTGTTTTAAGGACATAAAAATTTAAGCAAATACCATGTAAACGGAGCCAGGTAGACTGCAGTAGTAAAGAACAATATCACTGATCTGACAGGTTTAAGGCCAACTATTTATGACTCGAAACGTGTCATACTTTCCATGGCACTTAATACACTGAAAGTTAGTACTGGATGACATTAAACAAGGGTATACGTACTCATATCATATGTGATATATACATGTAGCTTCAGTTCTTAAAATAGAGTTCAAGTTTCCTTGTCCAAATAAAATCAGTTTGTGAAAGACCATCTGTGGTTTCCTATAATGAATAAAGTAATATTACTATTTTAATCAATTTAGTGCAAACTGACCTAAGTCCAAAGACATACCATTTGTTGCTTTTTAGTCACTACTTACCAAATGCCCCTATTTCTTTTAAAAAGATAATTACACCTTTTTTATTTTTGCCTTGAAAGAACAGCAAACACTTGACAACTAGCATGCTGTTCTAGTCTACATTAACAAAACTTGCTGATATACAAATCATGTTTTGGTCATGCAGAAGAGACCCATCCTCAAAATAATCCATCTCTCCACTCAATCAGTCTAGAAGAGCATGGTGCCAGATTTTAATTAGCAGGTCATCCTGGCCACGCCGTACTCCAAGCTGACAACAGCAGGCTCAGCTTTGGAGAACTCGGACACAAGCTCACTGTAACGATTGTCTGCTGTGTTGCTGCCCTCTATAGTTCTCACGGCATCATTCCCAGGGATCGGCGGCTGCTCCTTCTTGAAGCATGGAGGGGTCTTCAGTGCCACGGGGGCAGGATGAGCAGACTGCTGATGTTCCTTCACAAGGACGTCACCTGACTGCCCGTTTCTCTGCCTTATTTTCTGAAATATAGAGAATAGTTACTAACAGTGAGCATGACGCTATACTGTTAATATTCTGCTTCAAAAGGAAGTGAATCCCCTTCTTTTACTGGCCAATTCAGTGGCTGCAGAACCCTGTAATACATGCTAGGCTAGATATGTAGCAGTCATGTTAAATGTTAGGCCATTGGATATGACATTATTCCCCACAGCAGATGCTACAATCACTGTTTGCTTGAAATTTGTAGCTGAGCAGAAGACAGAAAGGTTGCCTTCAATTACAAGCAGAGAGCTTGCTAACAGTAACTAGTAAATAGACTAAACTGATAATAAGTAGATCGTTAGTCTCTTGAAGACAAAGTAGTTGACACCTAAGCCTTATGTGTACTTCCCAAAAACCTTCTAAAAAACTTTGGATCAAAAAAATACGAACGCAGTTTGTTCAAATGCAGGAATACACTAAAAATGTCAACTAAAAAGCAGGACTGGAAAAAAGGACTTATCCTGTAAGCATGAGAATAGGAAAGATTTGGATTAAGGGTTTTTTCAGTTGTGTGTTTTGGGGCTTTTGTTTGTTTCAGTTTTGGTTTTAGTTCAAACTCACTCAACCAGTAACTGGGAGCTTGCACTAGTCAACTGAACAGATTTGTTGGCTGATGTGTTTGTGTTCCATTAGAATGAACATGAAGTCCAGAAGACTTTGATGTTTCTTGACATCAACTTTTTGAAGACGGAAACAGCAGTAGCAAAGTCTACAACAAGATTCAAACAACTACATCTCTTCATCACTCAAGTGAGAAATGTGGGCTCTGGTGAAGTTAACATCTTGGAATGAGGTTCTAGAAAATTCAAAAACAAGACTTCACTTTACATTTCACCTATTTTTTAGATTGCTTCATCTTGAGTTTTCATCTTGTTGCTTCAATTATATAAAAACTTTTAAATATATAATTAAGATTTGAAACAGTGTAAGATTAAGTGACCTGCATTCATTACATTACAGTAGGATCAGTTTAATAACATCTTTCCTCCTAGAAAAGCTGTACTTTCCCATTCTCCCTACAACATAACATACAAGAGTTGTGTTACCTTTCTAGCCAGACACAAGCAGTAAAACTGATAATCAGAAGACTTCTGCATTCCTTAAAAGGTATTATTCTGCTATTATTCTGGTATTATTCCTTCTTACTGTGGCACCAAGAAGTCAATTAAATACATCTGATCTCTGGATTCAGCCCTATCTTGAAATAAGCATTAAAATGGTACATGACCCATAATGATGGTAACTGACAACAGCATGCACCTGCATATGAAGTTAAAAGAAGGACAATACTTACTGCTTCCATTTCAGTAGCTATAATGGAAATAAAGTATTTTCAGTCTGCTTGGTATAGCAACACAGCTGTAGCTCTGATGGGTACCGATTTATCCAAGAGAAGTTTCACAGAAATTTAACCTACATTAAACCATCTTCAGTGATGCTTTGATAGTAGGAGAACTTTTACATAATGCAGTTCATCACTAAAGCAGAATAGTGCCTAAGAGCTAAACATTGGCTGCATAGTCTGGCATTAATTACAGAAGCATACAGTACAAGTCAAATTGAACACTACAGAGAGTAAGCGCCAGGCCATACAGTAGTGACATCCCTGTGAAAGCTAGCAGCATTATTACAACTTTAAATGTGAATTTGAAGAACAAGTCATAGGTGCACACACTTATTTTGTAATACTTACAGCTTCCAGTTCCTTAATGTGCTCTTCCAGTTGTTTATTTTGCTCCTTCAAATTCATTAAAACATTGAATACAGACTGCCTGGGATGCATACTTCGATCAAACTGATGGTACATACTTGTCCAAAACCTGCATGAAGCAGACAGTTTTAACTACGCAAGATAACAACAAAATTGAAGAAGAGATACTATATCTTATTTAAACTTACTTAAAATTGAATGCTACCGTATTAGGTTCCAAAAGAGTTAGTTCTGGAAAACCATCTGGATTATACAGAGGATTCTCATATTTCTTTTGTTCAGCCAAAAGGAATGGCCACAAGGAGTAGGTCTTCTCTTTTACTCTTAAAGCAAAAAGAGATGAAGGTCAACACAGTGACTGCAAGCAAAAAATAGAAGCTCTTCAACTAATAAATCAATCTTTTTGTTTAAAAAAAGTTACCAGAAATACTTGTAAGTCTTGAATTAAAAGCTCTTAGTAAAATCAACTTCTTCCAGGCATATGCTAATGTTTGATAGAAATGTCAATTTTAGAAGTACTACTGCTTATGCTGTCCAAGTTTTTCCTGCTTGCCATAAAAGCTTTTAAAACACAAATGTGAGCAAAACTGACAAAAACTTCACAGTAGTTTTCCAACTGAAAGCATTGGAAGATACCCGGTTAATTCTTCTAACTGACTAGTCTTAAGCAGGCAAGAATTTTAAGGTTACCTAAAAAGACACTGGGAGAGGGAACAAAGTGATACTTCCAAACTTAAGCTTACCTACTTTTAGAGGAGGGGAGGGGAGGGGGAAAAGAGAGGAAGAAAGATACCTTAACTCTCCCTATGAAAAATAAGCATAGGATTTTCTCCCAGAATTCTGAAGACTGTCTCCAGAATGCAAAAGCACAAGAAGCCGTGCTGTTCCCTGATGCAGTTCAACCCAATTTGCCTCTATTTCTATTTGAGCCTAAAATGAAGATTCACGTAAGTTCTTAGTCTGCCAGAATAAACAAAAGACACATTACAATACGACTGCTTACTTTAGTTCTTCTCGTTCTTTTTGACAGTTTCCAAGGAAGTTACCAAACTGGCAAGAATGGACATGCTCATGGATTTGAAGGAGGAAAGCTTCATTGTACTCAAAGGCTTGTGGAAACTGCTCAGTCAGATTCCACACACATTCTAAAAACTGAGTGAACACCGGTGAGATCTCCTTTGGATCACCATCCAACTGACCGCACCTGAAAGAGATTCCATAAATGGATTGAAGCTGATTAAAGTTAGAAATCAAAAAAGTCTTAGCTGCAATTGTTTTTAAATGACAGCACATTAACTAGACACTAGCTTTGGTTTGGAGATTGAGCACCTAACTTCAAAACTGGGGCAATTTTTGAATAGAAATAAGTCTATATTTAACCTGTTTTTCTGACTTACAAGTAATCACACATTTGTATTCAGTACAGAATAGCAACATAAGACAGTTAAGTTCCTTTGTGTCTATTACCTTCATAGTCAACATTTAGAGTCTATCAGCTAAAAGCATATTAATAAGCAGTAAATAGCAACAAGGCTATTGTCATGGCTCATGACAGGCAGATCAAGAGGAAAAACAGGGCTCTGAACATACAGGACTTCTAAAGGTAGGTATGACTTCATCATTAAAGTAAACACAAATGTAAACTTATCTTTAAAATATCAAAGCCAAGTGTTTCTTGTTGCCTAAACAGCTAGGACATAGCTTCGATTGGTTTTGAACTGTTTATCCATGTGTACAGACCTAGTTGCTGTCCTCAACACTTGAGAGCAAGGTACCAGTAGCACTAAAAATTTATGTCTACAATATAAATCAATTATCCAATATGTACTTGAATAAACAGCAATACAGTGCACTGTCTACTGAAAATATCTTGATGCTAAACTACTGCAGTGTTGCTAGAAATTTAACATCCACAAGCTTAGTTCCGTTTGCTGCATATATTTTACTGCATATATTTTGCTGCATATATTTTATATTTTTGCATATATTGGAGGAGTGAACTACCTGTCAGAGAACTTATGTCCAAAAGAGATCCAGTCTTTCTCTATCAAGACCTAGAGGGTAAAAAAAAACAAATTCTCATGAAAAATGTTACTCAATCTTACATCTTGCATGTATTAACTCCATAGCTTATTCATATATCAGATCAATAAATCTGATTATTTTGTATTCTGATGAAATTTTATTAAATCTGAGTCCAATTAACTACAGTAGGCACAACTATTTGTCACTTTGTAGCTTCTTTATTTTCTTGGACATGTTTCAGAGAAGATTCTCAAAGCACATTTCTAAAACTAATAAAGAAGTTCAGCAACTTGCTAATCAGATAACTGCTCTTAAGCCAGGCTCACTTTAAGCATAATGTTGTATGACTTCACTAGATTATCCACCAACTTTCAAAATAGGGCAATGCATAGGAAAAGTTTTAGTATTATATTCCTGCTGTCTTAGTTTACATAAAACCACACAATATAATCTTTCTAACACTTAGAGTCATAAGTTTGTTAATTTCAACATTAGCATGTTTCATCACTTCAGTCACAGTATCAAGCATCAAAAGGAACACACACAGGACCATCTGACCATTGCAGAAGCCTTCACAATTAGAAATCTAATTGAAAGCAAGGACTAATCGAAACCCAAAAAGACTAAATGACTTCCCTTAAGATAACACACATTCTCACTATTCACAACAAATTAATCCTCTTCTAATTCTTCCTCAACTACACTTCATTGCTTGCAACATATTTGTGGCAGTTAGTTCTAACCAATACATCGATCTAGTTTTATGTACTACCCTTGAGGAGTTCCCATGACACTGCAGATTTTCCCACTTTAAAATTTGGAATAATCATACCAAAATTCCCCTTCTGCTCTATAGAAAGATGAGGAAATTTAATGAAGAAATTTATAATGTTTAAACATCCTCAGGCCTTTGCCACTGGGGGACTTGCCATCTTTTAATTTTAACAATCCTGATTTGAGTATAAGTGATAAAACAGAGCTGCTGTAATTTAGTATGCCAGCTATTTCACATAAGCACTTTGAAATCCTTGTACATTACAGATAAAGGGCTTTTTGACACAAAAGACAATCATTGCAACATTTCTGCATGGTGCCTAAAGCAATATGCTACTTGTATTTCAGTTTTTCAGGTTTTAAATAAATGTTCTTTCCAGTAGCAAAGTATTTCTATAAGATTTATTGATATACTGCAAATCTCATTTTACATTTGTAACTAGAAAAAAAAAGTTAGTATGTTTATACTGCTGCCTTTCACAATCAGACATTTTACATTCTTTACTTACCAAAGAACAACTCAACAGTGCAACAGTTAGCTTACCATGAATCCTTTGATCGTTCTGTAATAGGAATCTAGTAAGAGAGCTCCAAGAGAACAAACTTGGGAAGTCCTATCCCAGCCGTCTGAGCAGTGCACTAAGACACTTGCGCTCTCAACGGCTATTGCCTGCAAAACACAGTTGTTCCATGATGAATGTTCTTCTCCAGACAAAATTCAAAATTTAGTAGATTAAAAAAAAAGCTACATTTATGTCAAACTCACAGCACAGGCCGTTTCATTTAACTAAGCTAGGAAAAAGTTTATTACGAGGAAAGGATGTGATACCGTCCGAAAGCCAGGAATCTCTCCATGGAAGCACAGAAAACTCCTTACAAACAAAAGAAATGCCACCACCACCTTTGCATAAGCTACCATCTCCAGTGGTTCCCAGTTCTCTTCCTCTCCCTTACAAAACTAAACTTACAAGAAAGCCTCGTGATGGATACTAAAAAAATTTTGATTACACATTACAGCATACAGGTTAAAAAAGCCCAAACATTATCAACATACCATTAAAGATACCCACTTGTTCCTCCTTATACTAGACAAAAGTAAAAGCATAGGAAATGCTTATTAGCTTCAGATAACATATCAAATCCTGTTAGCTCAGATGTTTTTGAGGGTCATCTTCAGGAGAATCATCCACTTTCAACTGAGGCAATTTTCTGTTATTTCACCTAGTTAAAACAAAGATTGAGGGTTTTTTTTTCTTTACCCAGCCCTCCCCTTGGCTTTCTGAGTGCCCAGCAAAGGCAATTGTTCCTCTGAATTCTTCATGAAGAGTTCCATTTCCTTGCCAAATGAAGTCAGCATAGCCACTTTGGCTGCTCTGCAACTCCTGCCCCAGGAGTTCTGTTTTTCAGCATGCACTAAATAATAATTCATTCCATCTACCGCCAAACTGGCTACACCTTTCAGAAATACCTAAAGAGCCAGGAAGCAAGAATCTGTTCATCTCTCAGCATGATGACCCAACACATTAAAAAAATCCCAGAACACTGGCTGGCATATTTAACATCACCAATCACTAAGACTCATGTAATACTTATAGCAGCATACCCAATGTACTGGTATATATACTAAGCATATACCTCCAAAAAGGTCAATAGCAGAATTTTACACATTACATAATGTTAAGCATAATTTTGCCTGGTAGCAAGTAAACCTCCCATCCAATAAAGAAGCAGCATGCAAGTTACCTTGACTAGGAAGACAGCAGCATCCATCACAGCTTTGACATGACGTAGCCATCCAGAAGTCTCCAAACCAGACAAAAAGTCACTGACAGACAAACCCCTTGTGCCAATGACTGAAAGAAACCAAGAGTTAAAAACCCTTAAGCAGTTGCAGCTACCTTAATCCTGCAATGTAGAAAGAAGAATAATTGCATTTTGTGTCTAATCCCCTACACTGTAAGTTGATTAGAAATCTTTCAGGAAACCATCACTCAGATGTTTTAAGGGAGTGCTACTACAAAATGTTCTCCATTCAGATTTCAACTGTATAGAAGTACAGCAATCATAAGTGACAAGAGTAAGATCCCTGTGTCTTTCTGACAAAGTAACATTCCAAATAAACACACTGGTTATCCCCAGTAGGGAGCCTTACCCTTGTTTTGCCAAGGAAGGCAATGCAAATGCCAAAGGCTTACCAGAAATACTTAAAAGATTATTACTGCTACTAGGAGGTAGCTGCATCCAGACAATATACACACTTCAGAGTAGTCAGGCTGCCAGAATTTCATCACCTCCACCCTGCTTAGGAGAATAAAGTGGAGTACAAGGACATGGTGATGAAGTCCCTGAAGATTTTGTCTATCTCCAGACTTGACACACGTCATTTCTGCTTGTTCTCCACTATTCTTCCCTAATATACTTTGATGCTGTAACAATAATGCCAGTTAAGAGGGCAGGGAAGAACTCCAGTTAAAGGAAAGATGCCTTGCAGCATAGCAGCAAGCAACGTAGAGGTAGACTGAAAGCTTCTCACATAGACACCAATTCACATATGAGACAGATAACCTGGTTCTTGTACAGTTTTGAGAAGCAACTCACACAGTTATGTTACTGTCCACACATAACAAACTTTAGGCAATAAAAAGAAAATATTTGCTAGCCAATATAACTTCAGCTATGTGTAATTCTAAGAGAAGGTACCCAAGGCTGCCACCTACAAAAATACCTGCCCCTGCCACAGTGGAAGCCTACTTTCCACTAAGCTTAACAGTTGGTCTTGATGACCTTAAAAGTCTTTCTCAACCTAAATGATTTCATGACTATAAACTCCTGTGCACCGATGAGAATAAAAATGCTTTGTGGATGAAAGCCAGCAGTAGGGATACAACAATGACATAATAATCTTTACCTCTGAGCATGGAAGGAAGTAAGTCAGCAGTGAAAGTAGAGAACAAAATTCACCAAATCACTCTATGACACAGTTTCATATTCAACCAACTCCCCTGACATAATGAAGACTATAAACTCTTAAACCACTGCCTTGCAGAGCTCTCCTGTACCTGCACTAGAAGTTTCTCAGCTTTCAGTCAAACAAGTTTTGGTACACTTCCTATTGCTCAGGAAGATTCATAGTGCCAGGTGCTGCTGAAGGCTAGAACAAAAGCAGGCTTCCAAGTAAGTATTGCAGCACCTTTTATAAATCCCATGGATCTTTATCATCTACAAAACTATCTAGCACAATATGTAATATATAGCACAATGAGGTAACAAAAGATCAAGAAACTCCTGGATACAAGAGGCAATTTTAAAGCTTAGTCCGTAAATATCAGTAAAAGCAAGCCAGTTTTGCCTTGTCTTTGAAAGAGCATCATTAGGCAAGAGTTCTGCTTCCAAAAGGCCTAGCATATGGAAGAACTACTTGATTCTTTCAGCTAGCTCACATTGTCTCTGCACCAGTGGTTCCATACATCTGTTCAATCACAACGGTACACAAACAGGTCTAGCAATCCATGGTAAAGGAAAGAAACTAATGATAGTCAAGTATCTGGAAATTCAAATGTCTGCAGGGAAGGAATTGGATAGAGAAGGCAATGTCTAGAGGCACTATTCATGGCAGCTCACCCCCACATTCTGTAGCTTACAGTTTAAAGCAAAAGCTTCCCAGCTAGAAAACAAATAGGCTTCCAGTCCTCAGTTTGTTTTCACCCAGATACTGCTGTCAAAATCTGCTTTTGATCAAAATTTTGAGCTTGGCAGAAATATTCCACCACTAGTATTTCACCCTTCTAGCTAGATTTCTATATTTTTATAAATGAAGGCAGAGATAGGAACACATATGTTGGTCCCAAAGAGTTACATTCCATTTCTGTGAACTAACACAGGCATTTTTCCACTATTTGGTGATTAAATGAACTGCATTGACACTGTTACAACACTTACATGCTGAAAAAAGTAATTTTCCAGCTCCTTGCGGTCTTTTAAAGGGTCAAAGATGATTTAAGGTACCACTAAGATGTTTAGCTAGCTCACAATAAATATAACTTTAGATAGTTTTGACTATATGGTTCCCATCATAAGAAACACAAGCCCTGCAAGTCCCAAAAACCTCACTGTTCCCTTCCTTGTTCGTCCTTATTCACACTACCAGCAATGTCACAGTTTAAGAGGTGACTAGATCTGCAAACTGAAGCACAGTGTGTTGCAGGCAGAAGTTGGTTTTTTAACAAATAAAAAACCTAAACAACCCTGTCACCCATACATAAAACTCACAGAACCCCCTCAGTTAACACATTTCCACCATCAAAATATATGTAACAGATCACAGCAGCTATGACTGAGCCTTTTCCTCAAATGTGTTTTGCAGAAATGCTGCCTCTTGACATACACAAAGCCTTTTTGCTTCTCAGAGTTCAGCCTGCAATTCTATATTTTGAATACGTAAACCCTGAACTCTCTATTTCATGTCACAGTCACAAATTTAGTCTATGTGAAGATTCTCCCATTAGTGTGGTAGTCTGTCTGTCAGGGGTCAGTCATGCTCACACTAAGAAAACCATTTTAGAAAAGTTTTGATCCACTGCATGCAAGATATTTAAATAACAGTGAACCCAAGATGGAAGAACAGACTAAATCCCCCTAGCACGCTCCACAGTGTTGTCCCATCACAAAGGGATTTTGGGAAGGATTATGTCTGACATTCTGCTTGCAAGTACATTCTGAAGGAAATTCTGACACAGAACCTAGGAGCAGGATACATGCTAAAGAATGAATAACAGTTGTTTGTTATAAAAAGCCCAAACAACAGAGGACAGTCCCAGTTACAACAGCCCTTGAACAAAGAAGGTCATTGATATCACACTCCTGATTTGAGAACATTCAGTTCAGCATGTCCAGGGAAAGAATACACAGAAGCTAAATGGCATTTTCCTCACTCTAAGCTATGAACCAGGGGTCTACGGAGTAAATTATTGCACGCATCCCTAAATTTTAAGGGTTCTTCATATCCATAAAGAGGATTCTACTTCCAGAAAGGCATCCAGCAAAACTAGTGAATAATACAGACTAAGCAGAGGTAAAACAACTGTGTTCATTTACCAAAAAACCTGATCTGGAGAACAACTAATAGACATCACTCATGAATTTGTCTCAATCAAGTTTAAATAATTCAATTCTACACACAGAAGCCCGTGAAGCTTAGGTGTGTGATGCACACAATTCAGACCCTATTACACAGGAGCAGTCTCTTAAAAAAGCAAAATAAAACCCAATACTTATTAGCATGTTTTCTAGAATTGAAGATATTAGTAAGTGAAGGAGGGATTATGGCAAACCTAAAAACTGAAGCTCAGGATCACGTTTCTCATCTGTCCCTTAGAAAAAGTACGTGAAGGAGTAATTGGAAAAACACATATTATCACAGCTCAGTAGAATTCTGTGCAAAGTGCCTGGAGAACAGGTTAGCAGCACATACAGGCTCAATCAAAGCTAAGTAAGACTACACCACTAGCCTGTGAAATTCCTTGATGAATGTAGCCAGAATGTCTTCATCAATACAGGCTTCCATACAAGCATAAGCCTTCTTTGTGACTGGAAATATTTGCTTAATTCTAGAAGCCAACCACTCATACATGTATTGTTTGTCAGGTGTGGAAGCCTGACTTTTGCCACTGTACTCTAATCTCAGTATTGCTACTTAAATTTTCTCTCAGCCACCTATTAAAATAAAATATTAACAGAATTTTATGCATACTTCTGCCTCTCCATTTTCACCACCAGGAGGCAGGCAGTGGCGTGGTGAAGTGGGTCACGTTTCCCCACCCTTTCCCTACAAACACCCACAAGCACTCAATTGGCTCACCAGGTTAAAGAGCTCAAGTTTTGTACAGACCATATGCTTATTGCAAATTGTGTGGAACAAAGTGCTCCTTGAAGAACTGATATTCTGTGTATGAAAATGTATGAATACACAGTATTTTGTGTATTTCTATTACACAGGCATATACCTGTCCAGTACTTAGAAAACACAGCAGTCTTTCCCACAAGCCACTGACATACTAATCAAGTTCACTTAAGACATATGTGCCATTCAATTTTCTTCAAAACAGCTCCATTCATTGCACTTACAGTTTGAAGGTAAAGGTTCAAGGTAATTCATTACCACAGAGCACAGCAAACTGGTACTAAAGGAAGAGCTGGGATAAAATATAGAAGTATCTATGCAGCTTGAGTAAGCTATTATTAAAGACTTCAGAAAAATACTCATCCTATTTTCATATACATTATGATAGTACAGTTAAAACATACCTTCCAGGAGTTTTTGTAAGCTCGATCTCATTACATGAATGTTTTCAATGCCAACAAACTGGAACCTAATGTTAGAGTAGTTGTCTTCATTCTCATAGCCCTTCCCAGCAGCTCTGTTCGCCATTGCATTAAGCTTAAAAGAGGAAAACAAGAATACTGATAAACAGTGCTTGAAATAAAAATATCAAATTGGAAACCAAAGTCATGAAATTTCAATGGAATATATTGAGGAAAAAACACAAGAGCACATAGGATAAACAGGTTCTAATACACAGTTTGTGGCAAATCAACTTGAAAGCACTGGAGGGTAAGAGAAGGGATGGTACATAAAAACCAAGCTCTGTATTTAGAGCTGACATATCTGAATAATGTATAGTAATTTCTTATTCTCTCCTCCATATTCCCACCAACAAACCTTCACTTATTTCCAAACATTTCAAAACAATTCATCTAAAAAGGAAAGCATAAAACACAGACTTTTCCAGCTCCTGTGTTCAGACATTCAAGTGAAATTAATACCAATTGAAATGCAAATGGGTGAGTTACCCCACATATTCCAACATAGGTCATAACATAATTCAATTTAATAACATAACGCAATTCAATTTAATTAGGCAGTAATGAATTATGGTGGTAAGGCACTGGAAAATGTTGCCCAGCGAAGCTTCGGATTCTGGAATTGTTCAAGGCCATGTTGGATGGAGCTCTGAGCAATCTGATCCAGGGGAGTTGGAACTAGATGATCTTTAAGGTCCCTTCTAACTCATTCTATGATGACCTCAGAATGCTACTACAGAATTTCCTCTACTTCCTCCTTGCTGAGACAGTTTGTACAGATCATTTACAGAGAATGTAGTACTCCCTCCCACTCCAAAAGAAACTCCAACACAGCTCACTATTTCATGAAATTAATTTCAAACAGTTAAAATTAATTGAATCCCACTCAACTATGCACTTCTTAACTATGTTTTAAGTATATTTTATAGGTACCTCTCCAAAAGTTCAGCAGCACATTCAGTGCTGAGTCCTGAGATAGGTTCAACTTGTTTAAGAAAACAAGTAATTAAGCGTCTGAATAAAGAGGCCTACCCTTATCCTTAAAACATTTTTGCTCATGATGGAGAATGTCATGGTTTCAATTTATGGCTTCTTTAGCAACCATGGTATCTAAAGAAATTACACAAGTATTCCACACTTGTTTTCCACGTGGTGGGAGAAGAGTTTCCGGTCTGAATCCTTCTATCAGGAGAGCTGGTAGAGCAGGGAGTGAGCCTAGCTAGTTTCTCCTGTAGTTTTAAGTTCTCCTAGCCTAAGTGAGATTGTTTTTGTTTGTTCTCTTTTCCTGAAGTCTTTAATTGTATTTAGTTTAAGTTTAAGTTAGTTTTCTCCACATTTCGAGTTGGTTTTTTCCCTTTCCCTTCTTTTCCCCTGGGGGGAGTGGGGGCTCCCTACGTCCTGTACATACAGTGTGATTGTGAATATCAAATAATATAGTTTCTTATTTATTCAATTTAGTTTCTGTTGCATTTCGTTTCTTTCCAGTTTTTTTCCCCTTTGCTAAGACAGCTTTAAGAGAAGGGAAGGGGCATACAGTCCAGGGCTGGCATACAGTTAAGCCAAACCTGCGACAGAGTCATACTTCAAATTTTTCAGAATTACACTGTGTCCCTGTACTGTAATGTTCAGGAAGAGAAGCTTGTCTGTAGAACCTGACGTACATACCTTTGGCCTGGTATCCATGACATACATGTAGCGATTTGAAGGGTTTGCTTTACTGATGGCTTGCAACATGTGTTCATCTTCCAAGCACCTGGCACTGAAACCTGAGAGAGGTTGGCTGCACCTGCAAATTGCAGCCTACCACAGAAAACAGAGCAAATTATCATCAGTTTAATATCTGTAGTTGAACTGCTTTGCACAATTCTAGAAAGAAACAGAAACAAATTTTATTTGGCAGATAACAAACATCACTAAACTGAAAGTTCAGGCGTTCCAACTTTTTAAGCACATCTCTTGAAGACCTTCAAACACAGTACCTACAACTTAAGCCAAAGGTTTATGAACACATCTTTTCATGTCCATCTACACATGCAATGTATCAGTTTACACAATGGACATAAAATCTCACAAAAAGTATAGGCTGGACAAAAGTACAGTTTAGGAAAGCAAGTTACCCCCTTAATATGAAACAAATTATCTTTGGCTCTACTAATGCAAGTATGATTTTATTATTGCAAATGCAATACATTATTATCTAATGTAACTTTTGTAATGTAATTTTCAGTAATATGTTGTATTTCAGAAGTTATTGTGTACATCTTCCAAACAGCAACTATCTTCAAATCCACCTTGTAGCTTCACATTCATCGTTCATAAATTCTTCAGCTCAGCAAGGTGACAGTCCTTCTCTCCCTCCACATTACCCCTTAGCTGAGACAGGCAGATGCTGCTTTACAACACTCTCTGCCAAATCTTACTTCTCAGTCTGTAGGGTTTTTTTACCTTGCAAATAACTCCTCAAAGAACCAATTCTACTCTTTTGTTCATTTGCTCTTGTTCTTGTTTGGTTGGTTTTTTTACCCACCATTTTGACCTAAGAGATTTTATTCCTGATATATCAAGGAAGACAGATCCTTCAATAGAAGGCTATCTTCCATTACCTTAATTCCAGTTTCTGAAAACTTTATGAGATTCAACTGATTATCAACTGCTTATTGAAGGATTTCTTTTAAACTGGCTTAGTTTAGCTCAACATCCTGTTAGGCACCACTAGTGTCAGGTGTATTTAAGGTTATCATGAGTCACACCATTCTTATACAAGTCATTGTACTTGAACCTCCTCCTCTATACCCCTGAACTACTGCCAAGTGTTGAGAAACTTTTCAGCACATTTAGAGTAAAAGGAAGACACATTATACCTCTTTATTTTTATGATAATATGACAACACTGGGAATCTTCCTTTGCTTCTGAACTTGGAGCTACCAACAATTATGGGCTTGCTTGCAGTTCTGGGAACATACAGTTCCCTAGGATAGGTTTCACAAATCTGAAAGACAGAGATACACAGAAAGAATTTCATGTGCAAGGCACAAAGCCTATCCTAGTTATATTGTATTCAACTTGAAAGATATTAGGTGAAATAAGAGATAATGGATAAACACGAATATGCTTCTCTATATATGTAAATAACTCAGAGGAGACAAGCCAGAGATAAAATAGTACAAGCTGGTATCCAAGTTACACAGCCAAGTACTGCCAAACTGGCATTCACCCTTAAGAATGTGACTCCTCAGTAGAAATGATACAAATGTATTTCAAATAAAATATTGAAATCATTTCCCTCATTTTTTTTTGTATTTGCAGACTACAAAGCAAAATGAAATCTAATCTGGGAATCAGCCACACCACCACACCCAACATTACAAATGCCCAAGCTCAGTTAAGAGAGAGATCACAAAGCTGCAGAGCAGCAGAATTACTGGAGCTGGCCTTCAAACAGGTAACTATACTCCAGAAACAGTCCCCCAAACCCCATGCATCCATGCACACATACTCTCTCAATGAGACCTTAGGAAAAACAACTGTTAGAAAGCTGTGAGACTGCACATGGATAAAGCAGTTAACTCTCTCTACCTGCAAGTTTTTGCTTACACTGCAAGCCAAGAGTATTCATAGCACTGGGTTGTTTTCTATACGCCTAGAATCTGAGGATAATGCACAAAGAGATGCAGAGCAGAATGTACTTCCATTACAACACTTACCTTATAATCACGATTTGCATCAGACAACTGCCAGTAAGCATTTGGCACTCCCATTCTCTTGTATTCTTCTGCTAGATCAATAAGCTGCCAACCTTTGACTTGCTCAGATTCATTTTGTTTTGGATTATAGGAAAAGGCATAAAGTTCTTCATATTTTGCTAAAAGGTAAAGAACAGTACAGAGCATGTAATGGAGGGAAAGTTTCAGGCTTCAAGATTCAGAGAAGCAAGACTAAATAGATACTTGGCATGCCTGAAATACCTATTCTGCAGCTATCCTACACTTGAATGACACACAGATACGTAGTCAGAGGTAGGTTATGAGAGTTTCCTTGAGTGTGCTTGGCCTATTTCAGAAGAGACATTTCTAATCCCATAAGGGTAAAGCACAGGTCATAAAAGGAAGACTGACAAAACTGAACAAGGCAAAAGGCAGGATTATTAGAAGACTTCACATGAGCTGAAAGAAAAAACTATTTGGGAGGCAGGAACTGAAATATACATCTACTAAACTTCAAAACCAGTCAGTTTTAAAGTTCCCTTTAAAACAAAAAAGCTTTCAAAAATTTTGTTCTTCCTAATACACTGTTTCTTTTATCACAGATCACATTTTGAACTGTTCTAAACACAAAGCAAAAGACAATACTAAGTGACAGAAGTCTCTCCTAGAGCTGAATTGGTAGTGTTATTCTAGCATCAATATTTCAGCTTTACTTTTGAAACTGCATGAAATTAGTAACAACTTATTATTTGCTTAGTAGCTTTTTATCTGTGGAACACACAATTAAGAGAGACTATATGCACTTATATTCACGACTTCAGGGACAAGAATGTAAAAGAAAAATAAAGGAATCTCTCATTCTGTTAGGGAACATCAGAGACCTACAAAAGCCAGACAACACATCTTCTGAATTTTTATGTAGATTAATATTTAATCAATAAAATTCTTTAGATACCAAATCCATGTAAGACTTTACATAACACACGTTCTAAAAATAAATAAAGACCCATGGATTTACACACACACACACACACACACACACACACACACAACTTGTTACCCATATATGTATATATATCCATGCAAAGTCTTACAGTGACAATTATTACCTGGTTTTGACAGCTGAAGCAAGGAGTTATAAATGTCATGACAATCCCTCTCTCTGGGAACAACAAAGTGAACTACCCTGAAGTTCTTGCACTGGATGACAAGGGGGCAGCCAGACGTAGTCAAGGCAAGTTTTTCCACTGCAGCAATGTGATGATGCAGTATCTGTGACACACAAAAACTCAAGAGTAAGCATGCTGATGAAAAATAAAAACAGCACACTATTCAGATCAGCAGATGTAAGACACATTAGGCAACGCTGAGCATGGATTTTGACTAATTTTGTCAATCATTAATAAAAAGAAATACATTTAGAAGCAGAAATCCACAAGCGACATTTTAGTCAGGATACCATAATTTATAAAAATTTAACTATTCTCTTCTGCCATTTTGAAGTGTTACCTAATGTTTGCAAGAAAGAGTAAACACCTTCTAAATGCAAAAATGAGATGAAAACTCCACTGTGGTGGTTCCGTTTTCTTCCACTTTGCTAACTTGACGGGCTTATATCTAATTAGGCAGAGTTCACACAGGACATATATATTTTTTTAAGGATCTACAGGAACATACTTCAGAATATTCAGGCAAAATAAATTCAATCAAGGGAAAAAAATCAAAGTATAAAAGACACAGAAGATCCTGAAAATTTTACAATTCTAGTATTTAACATACGGAATGAACAGAAGATAAGAAAAGCATCTCCTGTATTATGTCCTGTGTCATGTAGACATGACAGGCTCTCAGCTAAATGTGTTTGGACCACTTTAACAAAAGACTGTCACAGCAAAGGACAGACAAAAGCACTCCCTAAATTTATCTGTGTGGCAAACCTACACAAGATTTAGGTAAATACGTGCAAAGTAACAGCTGTTCAACTGTGGGGAAAAAAGGCACACATACATTACCTCAACTGGACAAGATGTTCTTGATAGAATTGCAATTACCTAACTGAAGCAATCCAGTCCTCTTAAATATTGATCAGAATTTGACAGACATCTGAAAACTGTGCTGCCACATGCGCATTTACGAAGAGACTGTACCTTAAGGACATTATGGCAACTATACCTGGCATCTGCATTATCATCAGAAATGCAGAACTCTGAGTACAGGTTCACTTTCTGCAAAATGAAACCTTTTAACGTAGTCCATAGGGAGACACAGGCCAGTAATGCTGAATCACGTTCTCCCCAAAAACCCATTTTGTATGAAAGGGTAACAGTTTGGCTTGTACACAGTTGTACATTGTATCCAAGAATAACAGAAAAATATATTTTCTTGAAAGCACCATGAGGGACTTAGTCAAATAACCAGGATACAGAATTAAGGGTAATCCAGGAAAATACACCCACAGAAAAAAAAATTAACCACAGCCATGGAAATGAGATTTCATCCTGGAGGACGAAAGATTTAAGGCACTAACTCAAGCCAGCAGAAGGCAGAACTTGATGACCTCATGTGTCCCATAAGGGCACTGAGCAGAAAAAACTAATGGAATTCCTGTCCTAGCCAGCTTTGACTGTACAACACTGGTACTGGTCAACAAGAAACAGCAGCCCCTTCTTGAAATGTTTTATTTTGGAGATGAATACTTGTGAAAAAACAGCTGCTTACTGCTATAAAAAAGTGCATGTTATCTTCAATATTTCACTACACCCTCGATCTTTGGATTTTTGCTGTCTCACTTAACCTAGATAGAATCTAATTACAGGTTAGTTAACAGAGAAATTCTGAACCCGATGCTTAAACTCTCAAGTAGTCTCGCACTCCTGCCTCTGAATTGCAGTGCAAGTCAGTTATTTAAAGAAAACCACCACACACTCACTCAGAAATACAAGTGAAGGCTATGGAAGAAATTACAGCAGCTTGAACTGAAGTGAACATTTCCAACATTACCTGATTTCAACTGCAGCAGCGTCATCCAAGAGTATAATCTGCAAATCATTAACTTATTATGATACCATGAAGGAGGAGAGTACAGGGAATAACTAAGAACATTTCAGTAAACAAATTCCACCTTAGATCAGAGAGAACAAATGCATTTGCAGACCCCATACATTTGAGCCACAAGCATTCATTATCCTTACCCATGTCTCTCTCTGGCTTGAGTCTATGAATAACAGATGAGTTGCTGTAAGGTATAGCGTTCCTGTCACTGACTTATTGCTCGTGCTGAACCGATCTAGTAGTTTCACTTGCTCCACCTGTAAGAAAAAAGGGGAGACAAAATTTAATTTTGAATTTCTGCAGAAAGTAAGATCCTAACTTAGCAAAAGCTTTGTCAGTTTTGAAATAATTCGGAACAAGGCAGAAAACATAACGCAGCATATACAAGGCTATTCAGGACAAACTATAGTGGTCACATAAACTTAAGAGAAAACTTGTTAAAATATCCTGTTTCAAAACAAAAGTGCATAATTAAAGCACAATACTAAGCTCATCAGGGTGGTCCCATGGTGTAATGGAGAGCACTCTGGACTCTGAATCCCAAGGTCCTGAGTTCGAGTCTCAGTGGGACCATCCCCTGGCAGTTCAATGCCTCCCTGCCATCCCATCCCGTCACATCTCGGATGCTCAGCAGGGTCAGCCCCGGTTAGTACCGGGTGCTGGGACAGTACTGAGGACTTCCCTGTCACTGTCCAAGCTCGCTCGGCCGTGGCAGATGGACCTCAGGACTTAAACGGTGGGGCCAGTTCTGTGCACGCTGTGCCTCACCTAAAAAATCCACTGCGCAGGCTGGAAGGGCACAGCCACGTGGGGAGAGCCCTGCCCAAATCTGCATTCGCGAAGTCTGGCCATACATATGTACCTACTAAGCTCATCAGAATACTTACTCCATACACATCAAATATTGTTATTTACTAGTAAAAGAGACCAGGATATCAATTTTTTTTTAAATAAGACTTATTAATTACTATGCTTTTAGGCTGCTTCCCCAAAATAGAGCAAACACACACACTAACACTTTCCTGTTATTGAGATGCCAGCAGTGAATTAAGGGCTGATCTCAGCAAGATTCTTTGTTGGCTGTCTGTAGACTCAAAGCTATAAAGATTGTTTTCCTGACTTCAATTTTAGGTATGTACTGTCACTTACATAAACCCCAACTTTAAAATCTGGAACACCATAACCTTGCCTCATAGTCAAAGTACATTCTAATGAAATGCAAGGATTATAGTAATAATTATAGAAACTCATACAAATTCAAGGACTGTGCTGGCATTTGAAGCAGATATTTCAAGCTTGAGCCTGGCAAGAGCAAATGACTCCTGGTATTCCATCACCATTGTTCACTGAATCCTACAGAAAACATTCCAAAAGGAAGTGATTTCTAGATAGCCTGCATTTTATCTGCTGCTCACAACTTCGTGGGCTCCACAGTTTGCTGTATTTGAAGCAAACGTTCCGTGACTCTTTGTGTGCAACAACAGGAAAGGCAAATGGCTTATCTCCACGCATTCCTCTATTTCTTGGCAGTGCTGTCTCATTAATACCAAGTTAAAGCTCTTTGCCACCATTAAGTGTATGGCAGAACTCCAAAAGCTTTCACATCACCCAGACCACCACCCAGAGGAAGCAAATAGGGGAGCCTACATCTACTGTGCTGATGCTAAGTCAGTTAATTCATATATACAAACATATTTATCTACTAAAAAAAAATCATATATAAAACAGAAAAAAAATCAGTTTTTTTTAATTCAAGTATTTTTTTATAAACTAGCAAGGCCTAAGTTTGTTTTTGAGAGTTAAGAAAACACTGAATACAAAACAGAATGGAAGAAATAAAAATAAATACTAAAAGTCAGCGCTACTATGATATTCTAGATTTCAGTTTATAAAGCAAAACAATTGGAAGCTACATGCACCAGTACTTCAAAATACATTATGCTGAAAACAGCAAAGTATCAGTCCTCAGATACAGACTAGCGTGAGTGAATATAACACAGCCAATACATAGAATATTTATTGAGCAGATATGCAGCAATAATTGCTCAGGTACCTGTCAATGCACCTCCCCATCAAACTGAGGAGTGCACAGAAACTGCTCCAGTTTTGTTCCAGTAACACAACCTACAAAATCCTGGCATGGGATGTTCCATTCTCCTCCATGTAACAAGGCAGCTATCCTCAAAGTTAGATGAGGACAGGCATCAGAGCTCCAGCTTCCTCTTACATAGGTAAAGTCTTCAAGAATTCTGAAAGCTAAACTGTAGATATACTTTTCTTAAAGACAGCTGAAAAGTAATTTAGATTCAGCTTCCATAGATGACATGTTTATAAGGACTAGGAGTTACATATTACAGGAGAAATCAAACCCAAAGAATTGTTTTCACAGAGGAGACAAGTTGAAACAGAAAGGAAGGCTGAAACTACACTTTTGAAGTCTTGCATTAAGAAAACTGAAGGATTAAATTACAACAAGCAACTCAAGGCAATACTACTTACCAAGATTTCTTCACTGTAACTTTGTATGACATTCGCTGAAATTAAAAGGCATTTTCCCTTTCCCATTTACGTTTCAGACTTGCAAACCTAAGTAGGATTTAGCAGTCAAGCTAAGCAAAACTTTCCATCTCCAGTAGAAAATCCAGAAGTATTTTCACTAAAATAGAGTTGACTGAAGAATTTCCAGTCTTTTCTACTACATTTTGCTTTAATATATTTTTAAGGACACTTCAGTTTTAAAGATTCATTGCAAAACCCCACCATATCCTCATTTGTAATTTCTCCACATCATGCTGTGATCAGAATCTCATCATCCATTGCTACCTAAGTATAAAATTCTCAAAAGTGGTTTTTAAGTTGACATCGCATATTTATGTACATAAATATGCAGAAAGTTTAGCTTTTTGTGAAATTAATTTCAGGTAGCTGTGCTGACAGTTCTACGACATTTTAACTACAATATTTCTAGCAAACTGAAGTTTGAAGAGGTATAAAACCTATTCCATCACCTTCTCCCAGGGATAACAGCTGCCCTGCACAGCACTTAATTTGTGCAAGACTGCATTGCTATTTCAATTTTATTTCACTATGGCTTTAATCAAGTACATTGAAAAAACAAGAGTACTGTCAGATTAGAAGAAAAGGCAGCTATGTCTCAGAACAGTTGGAATGAGATCCAACACAAACCTACACACAAACTGAACTTTTAAGACCTACAGTGCAGGTTGTACTTTGGTTTTTTTGCTTTGTATAACTGTAAAACTCAATTATTACCACCTAGCCTATATGCATTTAGATCCAACTGGATATTCAATAAACTAAGAGCTTACAAACAGCTAAGTGAGCAGCACTTTTGTAACAAAAAAAAACCAACATGCTACTTCTAGCCCTGAAAAGGATGTTTCCACAAAGGATAAGTTTTTTTGTAGGAATTATACAAATCATTGATTCCAGTATTAAGTCTGGTATAAGTTGTGTTCAGAGCTCATTTCTCTCTTCACTTCCTTTGCTACATGAAGTATTTTTTCCACAGCAGGGGCCCAGAACCATGCAGAAATGCAATCACTTGCAGATGCAAAGAAGTCAGTTATCTGTAGTCTTTCTACTCTCAATTTCAGGCTTGAAACTTAAACAGCTCCTCCCGCTCATCAAGAGATTTCAGCTTCAGTCTAGCTTTCATTTTTAAATCAGCTACTGACTGTAACAATAGAATATTAAGTTCTCAAACAAGGAGTTTCAGGCTTATAAGTAAATAGGCTGATACAGAAACTTGATCTCCAATCTGTCAGCTTGGTGAAAGATTATTCCATCCAGTGAACTGAGGAGTCACTAACGGGAGCTTCATCAGACACTTTCCTCCAGTTTCACACGTAAACGTACAAATGCATGTAAAAAATGAAAGTAGCTATACACATTTATATAAAAGTTACATATGCTATAACTCAAAGAATTTAAAGGCTTGCTCCTTTATGTAATTACTGGTTATATATCTACCATTTGGAGTTGAAGTATGAAATATGACCACTCCTTTTCTACATGTACCCAGAAATCTTCCATAAAGTCAGACTGCCGGATTCAGGAATTAATCGCTTGACAATTTCCAGGACCAAACAGAGACGGGCAGTCTTTCCAGCAGCCCTTGCAGTCAGGGCAGGTCCAAAACATCAATTACAGCCTAACTGTATTTTCCTGAATAGCCTAACGCATTGCATGCAGTGGTGGCTGGTGCCCTTAACAACACACACCGGAGTCTTCAAGAAGGAAGAAGACTTCTGGGTTGTTTCACAACGGGTTTGCCTCCAAAGCTGCAGGGAGCCACTACCTGAAGGGAAGTTCTAGCCAGGTGGGGGTTGGTCTCTTCTCCCAGGCACTCAGCAATAGGACAAGGGGACACGGGCTCAAGCTCTGGCAGGAGATCAGAAAAAATTCTTTCCAGAGAGAGTAATCAGACATTGGAATGGGCTGCCCAGAGAGGGGGTGGATTCACCTTCCCTGGAGGTTTTTAAACTGAGGTTGGACGTGGCACTGAGTGCCATGATCTGGTAAAGGGAGTGGAGTTGGACCAACGGTTGGACTTGATGATCTCGGAGGTCTTTTCCAACCCAGTCGATTTTATGATTCTACGGTTCTATGATCCAGAGCACAGAAGCCAAGCGCAGTCCCCCCAGGTGGCTTCTGCTGTTCCCCACCCCGCTAGAGAACTCTCCGCTACACCACGGTTTTTACCTTCTCATTACCGACACGGGGCCCTCCGGAGCAGCATCACCGAGCTGCTGCCGGAGCTCCAGCCCCTTCCAGCGGCACGGGCCGCTCCAGAGCCCCTCGCGGGGAGGCAGCGGCCACAAAACGGCCGGAGAGAGGGAGAACAACAGCAGTGGCCGGGCCGGGCCGGCCCTGCCGCCCCCACATTCACCGCCGCGGTCCCCCTGCCGCCCCGCTCCCGTCCCGTCCCGTTCCGTCCCGCTGCGGCTGGAGTACCTTGGTGGTGCGGATGTGCTCCATGGCGGTGCCCGCCCAGCCACGGCCGCCCCTTGCCCGCCGCGACACGGCCCGGCCGGCACCGCCCCGGACTGTCTGCGCTTCCGGGGCCGCGAGGGCGGCACCCAGCGCGCCTGCAGCGGCACCTGGCGGCGGGCGGAGGGAAGGGCTGAGGAGGCGGGGGATGGATCCAGGCAGGAGATGGATGCGGCCGGGGGTGGATCAGGGCAGGAATGGATCAGAGCAGGGGATGGATGAGGTCAGGGGATGGATGAGTCCTGGGTTGGATGAGGTCAGGCTATGGATGAGTTCTGGGATGGATGAGGGCAGGTGATGGATCAGGGCAGTGATATATCAGGGCAGGGATGGATCCACGCACGGATGGATCAGGGCAGGAGATGGAGCAGGACAGCGATGGAGCAGGGCAGGGGTGGAGCAGGGCAGGGGTGGAGCAGGGCAGGGATGGATCGAGGCAGGGATGGATGAGGGCAGGGCACAGAGCAGGGCAGGAATGGAGCAGGGCAGGGATGGAGCAGGGCAGGGATGGAGCAGGGTAGGGATGGAGCAGGGCAGGGATGGATCAGGGCAGGGCACAGAGCAAGGCAGGAATGGATCAGGGCAGAGATGGAGCAGGGCAGGGGTGGATCACAGGCAGCATGAGAAAATGACTGCGGATAAAAAGATAACAGTACAAAGGTCATAGTATAAAACAGGTTGCTGCTCCATGTGCTGGAGCATGGTCAGTGCCAGGCTCCACTCGCACACTGTGGCCCAAGGGGCACTGAGTGGAGTGTGGAGCAGAGTGCAGACCCTGTGGCCAGGCTCTGTCAAAACCCTTGCAGAATGGGCAACTCGGTGGTGCTTTCTATGTGATAAACTCCACAGCAGCTGAAAACCGAGGGAGACAAAGGAAGGTGTTCTGCTCTTGAATCAGCAACCGTGACAAAATCACTCTCGTTGACTGACATGTGTTCCCATCCGCAGATATTATACTGAGATACCTGCCCCAAAGTATAACCACTCACTACATAAGGTGTATAACTAAACTCACTGAAGCTCCACCTAAATGTAAAGAAATAGTATAAAAGTGAGTTAAGAAAGGGGAGAAGTTGAGAGAGACTCCATTGTGACCTCTGGGATCAGTTGATGGGCTGAATCTCTCTTCTTCCCCACAAGGAACCATACTCTATGTGTGCTGAATGATGATCTCAAGCTAACTTTTGTTAGGCATTAGAGCTTGTTAGTATATTACTTCGAATTGGTGTATTGCTTTAAATACATTTTTGCAGTCAGATAGTATGACTGTCAAGCCTCAAACCTTAACCTGTAGCAATCTTATTAATAAAGAGTAAAGGTGTGGGGCCCCTAGGAGGGGGTCTCTCTGTTTGGGGTGTGACCCAGAGCATATCAGTCAAAGTTCCCTCTGATCTGGCAAAGTGCTCAGTGAAGGGTCCCCGTAAGAGGACACTGACAGATTGGTTGGACACAAGGGTCTCAGCTTTCCTGGGGAACCAACAGGCTAATCAAACATTAAGGGTTTGAAAAAATCTTCCCTTTTCCTGTGACAGGCAGAGATGGCTGAGGGATGGGAACAGCCAAGGCTCAGTAGGAATGAAATATGGAGCTGTGCTGGGAGGCACTGACAGATGGGGCAGGGATGGTGCCACACTGTGTCCCACAAGGAATGGCTGCTGTGCTGAGAGCCACAGGGCTCAGTGCTGGCTGTGAAACCTGGCCTGGTAGCCAGCCCTAAGGAGAAAGTGCCCTGGGCAGTGGGTGCGTGGGAAAAAGTGCCATTCCCTGGCTACCTAAGCCTCTATTTCATTCTGTGTGTCTTGTGAATTAGGATATTTCTAGGAGACAATTTTTTTTCAGTATCCCAAAGAGGTGGAGGTGGGAGGTGTTTAGTCCAGCCCCACTGCTTACACAGGGCCACTTGGAGCCAGTTGTCCCCTACTGTGTCCAGGCAGCTTTTAAATATCATCACTTATTTGGACAGCCTGGTAAGTGCTTGGTCATTCTTGCAGTGTTTCCCGATATTAAGATGGAACCTCTTGCATTTCAGTCAGTGTCCCCTGCCTCTGATGCTATCATTGAGCACCATTGGGAAGAGCCTGGCTCAATCCTTTTCACATGCTCCCTTCATGAATAAATGTGTATTGTAAGTGCCCCTTGAGCCTTCTCTTCTCCAGGCTGCAGACTCCCAGCTCTCTCAGCCTTTCCTCACAGGAAAGGGTCTCCAGTTGTGTAGACACCAGGATACCCCACCTAGACCTGCTGGTGATGCTTTGCTTGTTGGCAGCAGCTGAACATGAGCCAGCAGTGAGCCCAGGTGGCCAAGAAGGCCAGTCATAGAATCATAGAATTGATTGGGTTGGAAAAGACCTCCGAGATCATCAAGTCCAACCCTTGGTCCAACTCCAGTCCCTTTACCAGATCATGGCACTCAGTGCCACATCCAATCTCAGTTTAAAAACCTCCAGGGATGGTGAATCCACCTCCTCTCTGGGCAGCCCATTCCAATGCCTGAGCACTCTCTCTGTGAAGAATTTTTTTCTGATCTCCAACTTGAATTTCCCCTGGCGGAGCTTGAGCCCGTGCCCTCTTGTCCTATTGCTGAGTGCCTGGGANCTGCCTGGCTGCTCTCCAGCCACTCTGTGCCCAGCCTGTAGCGCTGCATGGGGTTGTTGTGGCCAAAGTGCAGGACCTGGCACTTGGCCTTGTTGAACTTCATCCCATTGGAATCAGCCCATCTCTCAATGGCATCCTGGCCTGTATCAGCAATAGTGTGGCCAGCAGGACCAGGGCAGTGATTGTCCCTCTGCGCTCGGCACTGGTGAGGCAGCACCCCGAGTGCTGTGCTGAGTTTTGGGGCTCTCACAAGAAGGACATTGAGGTGCTGGAGCGTGTCCAGAGAAAGGCACCAGAGCTGGGGAAAGGTCTGGAGCACAAGTCTTGTCAGGAGCAGTTAGGAAACTGATGTTTAGTCTGGAGAAAAGGAGGCTCTGGGAAGGATGATTAAAAAAATAGAAGGGGAAAAAATAAAAAAGTATTATTAAACATCGGAACGGACTGCCAAGGGAAACAGTGAAGTGACTGTCCCCGGAGGAGTTTGGAGGTGTTTAAGGCAAAGCTGTACACGACACTCCGTGCCATGGTACAGTTGGCACGATGCTGCTCGGTCCCAGGTTGGATGGGGCAATCTTTCCCGCCCCATCCATGTCCCGGGGGTTGCTGCTGCTTTAAGCGCCGCGGGGCCGTCCCGTGGTGCACCGCGGCGGGCGCGCGGAGGGAGCGTGGCCGGCTCTGGCCGCGCCGTCGGTTCTGCCGCTGTCGCCGCTGTCCCCCGGCCCGGAGCGGAGCGGAGCTGGCGCCGGGCGCGATGCGGCGCTGAGGGGCCGCCACCCCCCGACCGACCCACCGGGCCCCCGCCGCTGGCTCCTGGCCCTGCCTTCCCGCTGTTCCCGCCGCCGCTGCCGCCATGTCTGCAGCCTTCTCCTTCGGCGCGGGCACCCTGGGCTCCGCCACGGCCGCCGGGACCGCAGGAGGAGGAGGAACAGGCGGGAGCTTTTCCTTCGGAGCCGCCACGCCGAGGTAACGCGGCACCGCTACCGCTCTGGGCTCGGCCCTGGCCCGCGGCCCGGGTGGGCCCGGCCTGGGCCCCGTGCGTGTGGGGGGGGGAGCGGGTCGGTGCTGGGGGCAGGGCCCGGGCCGGGGCTCGGCGCCTCGTCCACCCCCGGAGCGGGCCCGGGGCCCTCCCCGCCTCGCGTGCTTCCCAGCCTGCGCCTTCACCAGGGTGTGGAGAGCGATCTGTGCGTCAGGTCGTAACAAAGGGAGCTGCTCTTCTCATCTAGCTTTGCTTTGGCTTTGGGTGCCTCCCTTCTGTTCTCTCCCTGCCGCTCTGAGCACAGAATGCGCATCAGATGCATGTCCAGGTTTTTCTCGGCAGTCAGGGCTGGGCTTGTGTGTGCGGCAGGAAGCTCGCTGGTGCCAAACCCCTCATGGTCAATACTGGAAAGTGAAATTCCGTATATGTTTTCGAAGTCAGATTCTGCTTCATGCTTTCTGATACAAACCATGCATGTGGTGGATAGTGTCTCGGAGTAAAGGGAGCGCTTTCATGTGCATCTGGCATACAGCAGGCTCTCTATTAAAAGCGCCATGATTTAGGTTTCTCAGAGCAACAGATAGAATCGTAGAATCGATTGGGTTGGAAAAGCCCTCCAAGATCATCAAGTCCAACGTTGGTCCAACTCCAGTCCCTTTACCAGATCATGGCACTCAGTGCCACGGCCAATCTCAGTGTAAAAACCTCCAGGGAAGGTGAATCCACCCCCTCTCTGGGCAGGCCATTCCAATGCCTGATTACTCTCTCTGCAAAGAATTTTTTTCTGCTCTCCAACTTAAATTTCCCCTGGCAGAGCTTGAGCCCGTGTCCCCTTGTCTTTCTTGTTGCTGCTTTTTCCCCTCTTTTTCTTTAAACACAACTGCACTAGCAGAGACTGTTTATTGTGACCATCTCACTGTTGTACCTCAGTTGAAAATGACAGGGCTGTGCTTCAGAGTCTTTCCCAAATGTGATCAGACAGAATTGATCACTGCAGTGTAAACTAAATGGACAGGGTGGACTACTCAAGGGAACTTCACCTGAAGCAAATATATCTGGAAACACCTGTCAGAAATGTCAGGAATTAGCACTATGAAAGAAAGGGAACAGACCATCTGCATCTGAAAGAGATCCATTTAATCCATTGATTAAACAGCAATATTGGTTTTTGGAAACCCATATGAAAGGGAGCAAGTTTTCTGAGTTCCTCATGATAGTGTAAATTTTGTGTTCATGACAGATTGGTGACTTTCTTGTGTTATCTGTGTTTGATTTTGTTGGGTGGGTTTGTTTGGGTTTTTGGTTCGGTTTGGTTTTTAAATTTATTTTTGTTTATTTTAACTCCCACAGTAAAGCTTATATGGACTTGGTAAAGATTTTAAGTTTCTTTTGCTTCATGCTTTTTTAACATGTCTTTCCTGTGATTAAAATGAGTAAGTTAAAATATTTATTCAAAAACATTCTTCTAAGTGTACTGAAACAAGGCAAACTCTTTCATCTTGTTGATCTGCACTTAGTAAAAACTACCTATTGATCTTAATTATCTATTTGGTAGGTTTTGGGTTTTTTCCTAGCTGGCTTCATTATCTGTTAAAAAGAATTTAATAGCTGCTAATTAAGCAGTGTGGTACTCCATATTTTTATTAATTTATTTATTCTTACAAGCAGGGCCAGTCTTCAGGGCTGTTGGTCAAGAAGTATCCCAGAGGAAAAGGCCTTGACTGCTTTTTGAACATCCCTGTGAGATGGTTTGCTTGAGAATGTTTGAGACAATACGAAGAAGCTGTTCCTCTTCTGAGTTGGGTCTAAGATGGTATTGCCAGGTGTTGGGAGAAAAGGGGACTTAGGGTCTAGTCTAAGCTTAAATGTTACTCATCAGTGTGACCAATCCAGGATTATATTCTGGTGGCCCAAAGCCTCTGTGAACACGCCAACCCCTCTGATTCCTGCATTGCACAAACAGCCATTCAAGTACTTACGCTCTTTCTTAATTGATGTTCTCTATCATAAGTTTTAGCCAGGTGGAATCCTTTGTTCTAGTTCTAAAACTGGAGTTAAAACCTGATTTAAGTGACTTGAGCTCCTCTTCTGTCCATCTGTGGGGAGCAGATAGTCCTTCTGGCCAGTTCTTTCTCCTGCTGATAAGAATTGCTTTGTTCGTACATTTGGTATTCTTTCTATCTTAAAAAAATTCCAAACAAAATGCCATTTCATTTTATTTGAGTTGGTTCTCTTAGGGGCTTTTTTTTGTCCTCCTGTAGTTCTAAATTGCATAGTTTGTACCTTAACTTTCTTCTGTTGGAATGCTAAAACAAGAAGATTTTTCACAGAAGAATCTTCTCTACTGGAAAAAGATGAGAAACACAAACTCTTGGCTAGGGAGAGAAGCACGATGTTGTATATTTAAGTTTACAAGTGGCTATGTTATGATACTGTAGTATGATATGTTGGACTTTGGGGAGTGAAGAAAGCTGAAATGCTTTGGGTCCTGTGGAACAGTCAGTGGGTCTGTGTGTTTCTAAATTTACTGGTTACTCTGTGTCCCAAATTACTTCAAGAGTAATTCACACTTAGATTTTGAACTTGGAACCAACTTTTGCTGGGTTTGCCATGATTGATTTTGTAGGTACTTTGAAAAGTTCTAATGCAAAAAGTAATTATAGCCCTTTTTTTAAGGATTTACTTTTATGTTTAACTTGGCCTTCATACAAAAGGAGGAGAGAGGAGGTAGGGGAACACTGAGAGAATACTGAACGTTTGAAACATAAAACTGTTCTCGACAACTGTTACCCTGAAGTCTAAATTGTCAGTGCTACCGTTACACACTTGCAAAATGTGTTTAAGATAGAGAAAAGTTGCCTTGTTTCTAAAAAACTGACAGATGGGAGCAGGAAGTTACTACAAATGAATTATTCACCTGATCCTTTGTCAATTAAGAACAAAATCTTTAAAACATCTGGCTGTGGTTGGCAATAGTCTCTTGGGTTTTTACAATAACAGTGTAACTGTCCTAAACATAAAGCTTGTTTTCTATTTGGCATGAAATCTCTAAAATGTATAGTTACTCAAAAGAAATAAAAAAGGCTTAATTTTCCTAGTGACAACTGATCTCTGATTCTCCCTGTCCTTTCTCTTCCCTTTCACATGTGCAAATAGCTCTGGAACCTTATTTCTGTAACTTTCTGACAAGTAGACAGTCAGAAAAGAAAGTATGGTGGCATGGGTCCTTTGTGGTTGGCACCTGTGTAAAAAGATAGTGTTTTGGTTAGAAAATTAATTCATACTTGAGTGTATTTTGGTGGTATGATAAGGCAAAGTTGTGCTATTGCTGTGGATGGTTCTGTGTCACAGCTTATCACTTAAGAGTGACAGAAAGCCACACTAGTTGGGATTTCTGGTCAGAGGTAACTAACTGGACTTGTTATCTGCTTTGGAAGGATCTCCTTACAGATTTGTTGTCATCTTTGTGCTTCCTCTGGCATTTGTCCTCATATTTGAGTAGAATGGGGAGAATAATCAGGCAGAACTAATAAGATGATCTAACTGATGAGGTGAGTTGAGAAAAGTTCAGATTTCCCGCTGGTCTAGCAAGATGTGTCAGTTTATCAGGAGTTGAACAAATGCTGGAGTTTGTATTAGGGAAGCAACGAGAGTTAGAGCTGTCCAAGGAAAATGGGCTTCCACCTTCTCTTCAGTGGCAGCAAACTTGGACTCTCTCTTGCCCAGCTGGGTTGTTGTGGGTTGGGAAAGTGAATGGTGGCATTTCAAAGGAATCGTAATAAAGGGTGGTGGTGGAATTTTTAATTTTGAAATATAATTATTGCTAATAGTCTTATTTTGTAATAGCTCGACAGGAGGACTTAATTTTGGAACTCTGGGCTCTTCCACTGCTACAGCAACTACATCGGCTCCTTCAGTGGGCTTTGGGAGTGGACTTTTTGGATCAAAACCAACCACTGGCTTTACACTAGGAAGCACCAGTACAGGTAGAAAAGAATTCTTGTTCAGCAGAAATTTGATTTAGCAGCAAAAATAAATTATATGTACACAAAACCTGGGTCATTGTAACGTGTTCATGTTTTACAGTAGTTGTGTAGCTCAGAATGTTACTTACACAGTTTTGTCAAACGACTTCATTGAGCAGTTTAAGAGATCATTCCTTGTGAATTGTGCAGTACCAATGCTACAGAAACACAAATGCAATTACCAGAAACGTGCCTGGGCTATGTGTATATTGTTCCATATTTTGAATCCTTATGTTTTTTTAGGAATCTGTCTTCATCCAGGATGCTCAAAATTATGATTTAAGAATGACTAGTGTTTTGAACTAAAAAACATTTTAAAACATTGTGAGATTGTTGGCATTTGTAATGCAGTATACCTAATTCTACATTAGTAAACTTTTCTGGATTTATGGGGGGGAGTTAATGTTAGCAATACATGTGAAGAAATTGAATAGTGTTTTCTTAGGTCTCTTAATTCAGCCTGTAAACAGACAGCTTCTTAGAGGAGTAATGAAGTACATAAGAACAGAACTTTTCTGACTGGAGCTATTTTTTCTCAGCCATCAAGTAGACATAATTTAATGAATTTTACTTTGGCTCCAATACTGCTGAACAAATGGTCTCTTTCTTCTTGTATGCTGATATGAGTAGGTAGGGAAAGTTCTGAGAACCAGTCTACTAGAAATAAATTCAACAATCAGCTGAAAGCTTGTGTTGCTGTGTTGGCTACATTTGGCTAATTTTCTTTTAGTTCTCAGAGATTCTTTTGATCTTCTAACCAGATGGTTTTTAAAATATGAAATGGCATAACACTGTATTGAGAATAATCTCTTTAAATTACCAGTGGGGCAAAGACCCTAAACCAAGACACAGGATTTTACAAGGACTTTGGACTCTATAATCCTCTTCATTATACTGTAAATCTGCTGATGTACATGCTGATATGTACTGCCATATGTCTGAAAAAATACTTTATGGAATTATTAGGTTTTTTTTACCTTCATTCGTTTGAAGTTTCATACAGTTTACTATTCTGCTGTGTAAAAATCAGCTTCACTGTTAGGAGTTTCTTATGAAGAAAGATCAGTTTTTGAAGTCAGTTATGCTTTGATTTGTGCTGCTGGTGCTTACAAATACCATTTTCTGTGTTAATGTTTTATTTTCAACACACTGCAGAAAAAAACTTGTGTAATAATTGTCTCATAATGTTGCATTGTTTCAGCGTTTTGTTTCATGTTTTTTGTTGTCATAACTTCTCTATGGTCTTCAGTTACTGTTCTTACTCTGTTTATTTGTTCTTATTCTTAAAGCAGGAACAGCAACAACTATTGCTACAGGACTGACACTAGGTAAGGACCTAATTTGGATTTTAATGTTATACAGACCAAAAGAAACCCCAAGAGACAAATCTTCCTTGTAATGAAGAAGGTTACCATATGTGAGCTTTCCCCATTCCTAATTACAGGCTGCTTTGCAGCCCAAAAGTTAAGGCTGCAAACCAGAGTGGGGCACGTCACTTCTAGGCACTGTTACTTGGTAAAGGATTATTCAATTCCTGTGCAGCAGTGACAGTGAAAAGTTAGACTTTGTGTTTATGTTCCCCTAATGAGTTTCATCCTTCAGCAGAGAGGAGGTAAGATGTATTATCAAAGAATCATTCATACAGAATTTCTTGGTCTAATGAACTCTGTGTGATCAGGTCTGCTTGGTAATTAGCTCTCATAGAAATAAAAAGATAATTGAACTGGAATGGACTTTGAGAATATTTTTTGTTTCTTTGATGCAGCTGGGGTGACTTTTTCAGCTGTTATTGGAAATACAAGAATATGTGGATTGTTGGGTTGGTTTTGGGTTTCTTTTTCTTTTTAAAAGCATCAGCAACTGAAGTCTGAGGAGTAACTGAGCTTGAGGATCGCAAATGTTAGAGGTGAGAGTGGTGCCACAGGACACAACTCAGTCAAAGAACTTAGGAAGCTGTACTGTGAATAAATAGGGAAAAAATAGTGTTGAATAAAGAAGCAAATTAAATGAGCAGGAGAAGGGAGGAGCAGCTCCTAACCCAGAAGAGGCTGTGTGGTGCATAATCATACACAGAAGCCAGTACTGTGCAGGTGACCATTAGTTGTTTTCAATAACTGAATGAAATGATGTAATCCAAAACAGTCAGCAGTTACTGAGAATACGAAGTATGTGTTTGCTGTTGTGGTTTGTGTATGTATGTGCACACTCCTCTTTTACTTTGGAATATGGATTCTAGAATGTGAAATGTGTTCTTACTGTGAAAACAGCAGGAAGTGGGAGCTTTTATTTGTTTTACTTCAAAAGTGTTCAAAAGCAAAGTTTGAGTGAATAGCATCTCAACATATTTTTCTTTTTCTACAAATTGAAAGGATATGGGCATTCTTTTTGGTATGCACATCCAATTGAGAATTTTTAGTCTGTTATTTTAAGCAGTATTGTTTGTAGTTCCAATTACCAATATTTGCATCATCGACTAGGTGCTCTTGGTGGAAGCTTTTGTTTTTTGGTTACAGTTTTTTAGATTGCCGCTGGATATAATTGCCAGTCCATGATTAAAGCCTATTGGCTCCCTAGGAACTCTGGAGCAGAAATGCCTGTGCAATTGATGGAAACCTCTGAAATTTATTTGAAAGTGCTGTAGGGATATTTTACTTGGTGCAAGTGGTCTTACACATCATGGTGCTTATGATGATTAAAAGGGAACAATGCAGAAGAGATGGTGAATTTAGCATTCATTTGCAAACAGAATGTTCCAAGAGTGATAACCGGGTTTGGGTTTCTTTTAGGCACGCCTGCCACCACGTCAGCAGCTACTACAGGCTTTAGTTTAGGTTTCAACAAACCTGCAGGTTCAGCCACGCCATTTGCTCTGCCTGTTACTACTACCTCAGCGAGTGGCCTGTCGTTATCCTCTGCTCTCACGTCAACTCCTGCAGCAGGTAGGAAAATGTTTAGGAGCTTGAGGGGAGGTTGCTTGTTTTTTAACAGTAAATCTCGATTGTGAAACAGTTCTATGTTCTGTTTTTCTATTTGCATAATTTTATGGTACTTTAATAAAAAGGTTTGTTGGACTTCCTGAGTTCTAAATTTGGTACTCTTAATACAGGTAGAATTACAGCCAGTATACCTGGTGATATAGGCAGTATATAATCTAAGTCATTAGAAGTCTAGCAAGAGCTGATTCATCATTTAAAATTATTTTACTTATTGCTAACCCCACTCAAGGTTGAAAGCTTCTTACTTTCACAGCAGCCAAGTTTGGGAAATGTCTGCCTATTGCAGATGGCCTGAAATGGTTAACTAGTAGCAGAAATATGTTTTTTCCAAATTACTTTTCATACTTACATACACCTGTCATCATATTTAACTCAGCTGAACTGCACTGTGCATGATCATAATTTAGACTGGGGTTCATTTTCCTTAGGCTAAAGAGACTGCATTGGAGCTCAGCTGTCTGTGCCCTCCGTGCTCTGTCCCTTTATGCCTGTGGTCTTTCTCTACTCAATTCTTCCCTGTCCTACCTAAAACTGGAATGCTTAATTCCAGAAGGCAGCTCAAACTACCACAAAAATGTTCTTATATCATGTGTCTTGTGTAAATATTTTAATGCTAAACATAAAACATTAAAATTTTAGTATAAAAATGAGTAGCATTTATTAGTTCCATTATACTGTAAAATAAACTCTGTGCCAGGTTCTAGATACTCCGGTGTTCTGGGGGACTGCCACAATTTTTATATAGTTACAGTAAGTATGGACTAATCAGGGTTATGAGGTTGTAGAACAAAATAGCATATAATTCAAAAATCTATGGCTGTGTTTGAAAAATTTGAAGGAAATAAAAATGCTTGAGTTTATTATCCCACTATGATAAAGATGCTGTTCAGAACCTTCAGTTATTTCAGATTGTGTATGGATATATTTGAATGCAGTGTCTGCATGAAGCTGGTTTCCTTTCTCTGCAGGAAATTCTGGCTTTACATTAAATTTGGGTGGCACAACTGCTCCAACTACAACTGCATCCACAGGCCTTTCCTTAGGAGGAGCCTTAGCGGGTTTAGGAGGTTCACTCTTCCAGAATACAAGCACAGCAGCAACAGGTAAAAGTTATTTTAGTTTTGTCCCTCTTCTTTCTCTAAACATTGAAATTTAATGTATGTTTGTATAAATTCATAATGTAAATTTATACAGAGTCTTAACAATGTGGAATTGTAATTCTTAACAGTGCTACAGTTAAGAGCAGTGTTGCTACCCATGGACAATAAAAATGAAATCTGAAATAATTGGCTCTTTTCTTATTGTCTAATTAATTTGTACTTAATACTTTTTAAAAATGAAAATGCAAGGAAATCTTTGTTATTGCTATAAGTGACTCATGGAAGTTGATCATGTATGGGAGAGGGCAATGATATGTGAGTATCTATAACTGTGGAGAAGTTGAAAGCTCCTTCTTTTGGTGGGTTTTGGTCTCAATAAAATCTTTCCCTGTTAGTATTGTCATTTCATGGCTTCCTGTCGTTTGCAGCTCTAGAGCAAGAATTTGTGCTTTGTTGTGATCTTGGTAACACTGCTCTTAAATGAAACAGAAAGATACTTATGCTATCATAGAATGGTTTGGTTTGGAAGGGACCTTAACAATAATGTAACTCCAACTCCCCTGTCGCGGGCTGGAATGCCAACCATTGGACCTGGTTTCTCAGGGCTCCCTCCAACCTGGACTTGAACACATGTGTGAATGGAGCATCCACAACTTCTCTGGGCAACCTGTGCCAGTGCCTCACCACCCTCACAGTAAAGGATTTCTTCCTCATAGCTAATCTAAACCTGCTCTTTCAGTTTGGAGCCATTCTGACTTGTCCTGTCACTATCTGCTCATGTAAAAAGTTGTTCTCCCTCTTTTTTTATAAGCCCCCTCTAAGTACTGGAAGGCCACACTGAGGCCTCCCTGGAGCTGCCTTATCTCCAAGCTGAACCACCCCAGCTCTCTCAGCCTGTCTTCATAGTAAAGGTGCTCCAGCTTTCTGAGCATCTTTCTGGCCCTCTGGGCTTGCTCCAGCATATCCATATGTTTCTTATGCTGAGGAACCCAGAGCTGGATGCAGCATTCCAGGTGCGGATCTCATGAGGACACAGTGGAGGGGCAGAATCACCTCCTTCAACCTGCTGGCCACTCTGCTTTTCATTCAGCCCCAGGATATGATTGGCTTTCTGGGTTGCAAGTGCACACTTTTGGCTCGTGTCCAGCTTCTCATCCACAAGAATTCCCAAGTCCTCCTCTGCAGCTCTGCTCTCAATGAGTTCTCCCAATCCATAATGCAGTCTGGGATTTCTCCCAACCCAGGTGCAGCACCTTGCACTTGATGAGGTTCTCATGGGCCCACTTCTCAAGCTTTCCAGCTCCCTGTGGATGGCATCCCTTCCTGCTGTTATGTCAGCTGTACTGCTCAGCTTCAAGTCCCCTGCAAACTTGCTGAGAGTGCACTTGATCCCACTGCCTGTGTCACTGATGAAGATACTGGAGAGCACCTGCCCCAAGACAGAGCCCTGAGGGACACCACTCATCATGGCCTCTACTTGGACATAGAGCCATTGACCAGAGTTCTGGCTGCATCCAGCCAGACAATTCCTTATTGACCAAATAGTCTACACTTCAAATCCATGTCTCCAGTTTGGAGATAAGAATGTTGTGTGGGACCATGTCAAAGGCCTCACAAAAGTCTAGGCAGATGACAACAGTCAGTTTTCCCTTTTCAGTGGTTGTAGTCGCTCCTTCATGGAAGGCCCCTAGATTGGTCAGGCACAATTTGCCTTGGTGAAGCCATCCTGTCTGTCTCAAATTGCCTCCTTGTCTTGCATGTGCCTTAATGTTGCTTCCACCACAGTCTGCTCCATGACTTTTCCAGGCACAGAGGTGAGGCTCAGTGGTTTGTAGTTCCCTGACTCTTCCCTGAGTCTTCCTTTCTCAGCTTTTTAAGAATAGGAGCGATGTTTCCCTTTTTCCAGTCACCGAGGGCTTCATCTGACCACCATGGCTTTTCACGGAGGTCATGATGGGGGGTGTCCTGGCAACATCATCAGCGAGTTCCCTCAGGACCCTGGGATGCATGTTATGATAGAGTTATGGCTATTCAGCTTCATCAATTGGACTCCAACCTCCTCTTTGCTTAAGTTAGTGATCTAATTAGCCACCAAGTAATGTGAAGAATTCGTATGAAACACTTGCATGCAGTTGTATGAAACTGTGCAGTCTGTTTTCTTCTCTGCTTGTTATGCATTTTTTTTAATCCAAATGTAGTAAAATGGACAGTGAAACTGTAAGCAAGTTTATATATGCTTTTAGTTTAAAGTAAATTTTAACTATGAACACTTGAAGTGCAAAAATGCTGTTTGGATTTCTTGTAGGACTTGGGCAGAATGCATTGGGTTTGACTCTGGGGACAACTGCGGCTCCTTCAACTACTGCCAGTGAAGGTCTTGGGGGCATTGATTTTAGTAGTTCTTCAGACAAAAAGAGTAAGTTTGGTTTAAAACATTGGTTTTTTTCTTAATTATGTTATCAGAACACTGCAACAAAGACACCATTTCAATGTGTTAGGAGTGGGGAATTGAAGCTATCAACTCTTAAGTTCCTCTCCTTTACAAGGCATTTCAGTTATTTTCATTCTTAGATATTGCACTCATACAGAAGAACAAGATCTTGTTTGCAAATTCAGTGCAATGTCAATTAATTTATTTAGGTAAAAATAAGTGTAAGTAATACCATGCTTGAGAATGAAGATCTAAAGCCTTTAGCTTTTGGGGAGTGAGGACTCATAGGGCTGCTTGCAGAGCTCTATGTCAAATTGTCACTAGAGGGGGAAGCAGAGCTATGTTTAAATATAAATAGTGCATTGCAAGGATGAGAAGTACAGCTTTGAAACCAACATTCTGCAGCTGTAAAAGATCTTAGACTTGGTTTCTTCTTTTGAAAGCCTGCACAAATAAAGTGTACTAATTTTATGTGTTATTCCTGAAAGCTGTGTTTCCTGTGGTGCGTAGTTCTATCTGATACATTCTATCAGGTTGTTAAAACCAGTTACAAAAACTTCCTTCTGTGGTAGCTTCAGAGCACTGAAGTAAGGGAATATTGAGCATTGATATATGGACACAATAATTTGTCTTGCTTTTATACTTCCAGAGTAAGCTTAACTAAAGCTGATTCTAAAACATGCATTTTCTCTGGTGAATCAGTGCTGTTAATTTAATTACTTGATTTCATTCAGGAGTGAAATTTGGAATTGGGTGTGCCAATAGCTAAAAGAGAAGAAAATACAGAAACTATATAAAACCATCTTTACAGAATAATGTAAGTTGTGGAGAGAGAGGTCTTAGTTGTAGAAGAAAGGGCATATTGACTGTCCCAACTGGAGTGCTCTGCTTGATGTTGTTTTTTTTGGGGAGTTTATTATGGAACTGGGAGTGATGAAGAGCTTTGACTCCTATGTACTCACGGGCTTTCCATTACCATAATGTTAGGATATTACAACACTTCCATAACATACAAGTGTCATCACATGAGGGCCAGAGTACAGACTCAAAATCTACTTTGGTAGTAGTGTTGTTCTGTTCACTTCTTAGGGTAGAAACTTTAATAATTATGTGAATTCCTGTATATGTTGAAGAGGTGAACTGTATGAGTTGGACTGTCACTGTCAGGATAAGCAGAGATCCCTTAGCTAAGCAGTGGTAAATATCAAAGATTACTGTGTTTTTTGTGGTTTTGTTTTATTTCAGGAGTGTTTCTCATAATGGCTGGTGTTGGCTTAAGCAGCCCTGACAAATATCCCTACTTATGTGCTGCTGTTTAGTTCTGTCAGTACAGTTGTTTGTACTACAGTATGAGGAACTGCTGGTTTGAGGGTGGTGGTTCTGTGATTTTGAGGCTTTTATTTCTTTTTTTCCTCATGAAGAAAAGGAAGGAGAAAGAAAAGTGCCCTAGGAATCCCAGGACAGATAGGGACCAGCATCTATATTCTCTCCTCTGGAACTGGTTATAAAAGCTTTTCCTTCTGAAGACTGACTTTCTAGTATTTCTTCAAAATATAGTTGTAGGAAAAAAAGCTGTTCTAATTTTTCTTCTTATATTGCTAAAAAGAATGTTAAAAAATGTAAAATCTGAAGCACTCAGCTAGAAAGTAGCAAAATCTGATTTCAAACCTGCATATTTTACTTTATAAGTAGTATTCTGATGTATGGCCAAAAAAAAAAAGGGGTGGCTGGAGAGAGAAAGTGGAGTATACTTAGCTTTTTGCCTAATGTTTAGATTGTCAGCAGAGACAGAAGTCCTAAATTCTAGTGCTTCTCTCTCCTGTTTTTTCCTCACAGTTTTTGGTGCATTATTTTTTCCCTTAGCAGAAGACATAGGGAATGGTTATGAGTGCAGCTCTCTAATGTGCTGGGTGACAATCTGCAGATAATTTATGTAGATGTGGCTTCTAAAAGCAGTAGCTACTCCTGTCAGGAACACCTGACCTGTGCAACTTAAAACTTAGTTTGTGATACAAGCCATTAGCAAAACTTTGTGTCTTGGTGGCACAGAGAGGGAATACAGGATGTGAACTGGATCCAGCTGAAGATGGTGAAGCCAGTTTCTTGGGCTTTCTGAGTGAGTGCTCCTCTTAGGAGAGTGCTGTGGTGTGGCATGTAATTACTGGCCCTGGCCATAACTAGAAATAGGCATGATCTGGGTCATGCACGATACTGTTTTCAACTCTGTTCTGTCACTCAGAGGCATTTGGCATCTCGATCCACAGGTGTGTAGTTTGGAATGTGCAGGTGGTAGGTAAGCAGTAACATCTTCAGTTCTGTAAAACTTCAGTACTGGACTTAATGCAGTAACAGAATTCTTAAGGAAGTCCAACAGGCAAACGTTCATTACCTTTGTGTTTGAGAGGAAACTGCCATTTCTGAATTTAAACACTTGAATATTTTGTGAGTGCAGGTCTAAGTGAGTTGTGGTTACATAAGCAGGAACAGATTTCTTATGCAGCTGGGCTTGTTTATGCATTTGTAGTGACTTACATGGTGGCACAAGATGTTTTGCGTTACTCTGTGTACCAAGAAATTATCACCTCAACTGTTGAAGCATTGCTTGTGAAAAGATTTATCTGTGAGGAGGGTGTAAATTAAAACCTTCGTTCTTTTATGACTAGTCTAGGCTATTCTGCTTATCAAGAGAAATCAAGCTGATTGTAGTCATTAGTTTTTCCCTAAAATTGAAGTTTTTGTTTGTTCTTCAGAGCTTTATTTCTGATGTACAGTTTTTATTTTATAGGTGACAAAACGGGAACAAGACCAGAGTAAGTGTTAGATTTTCTTTGCATTCCACGTCTGATTAGAAAACAGCTAAACAAATACTTTAGCTTTTCTACTGATTTGATATTGAAAAAAGAGTACATTCACATAGCCAACATTTGCAATATGAGCAATTAGCGATACTGGTTCATCACTTTAAACGTGACAATTTTTCCTTTAAGTGCAATACCTACAGCTTGTCTGGCATCTACTATAGATTGATCATCTGATCTGAAAAATGGTTTCTTCAAATGTGTATAATGCTTACACCACGGGCTTGGACCCTGGCATAGTATGTGTATGCATTAAAGTCATTCCTAGCTGCAACAGTCATGCAAGGAGTGCAGAACAAATCACTCACTTCCATGTTTCAGAGTGATGTTTAGTAGTTTTGCAAAAATGTTTGGCAGTATTAAAGCACCATCTATGCATTCATTGTCTCTTGTAGAGATAGCAAAGCACTGAAGGATGAAAATCTACCTCCCGTAATCTGTCAAGATGTAGAAAATCTACAGTAAGTGGTTTCTGTTTATGGTAATTGATTACTAAAGTACTATATGCTGTTGATGCTCTGTGACAGGAACACCCTACTGCAGGCTGCATGGAGGACAGCTTGTTAGCCCTAGCCCTTTTGGCAGCTCAGCCTTGGGAGCAGAGGAGATGAATAGTTCTAGTAGCTGAAGTCTTAGTCTTTTTTTAATTATTTTTTTTCAGTCTTGCTTTTTCATGCATTTATGCAAATGGACCTGCCCAGCAATATGCTCCTAGAATCTTAACCATCTCTCCCTGGGAGTATTACTCCTGCTGCACATGCACATTTAGTGTTGAACCTTATGTCCATATTGCACGTCTATTGTGGATTGCATATGGAATAGAGATCTGCTAGAGAGCCTCTCCTTGGGCAGGAAGGAAATGGGTTGTAGACTTGGCTGCATGCCAGTGTGTTTATGAGTTGAAAGTAGTAATTGCTTTTATGTAGATGCTATGTATTGCTATATATCTATAAAACATAAAATGTATCTGAGTTTGTCAGGGTACAGCATAACATGTTTCAACACTTGGTATTTGAAGTTAAAGGGTTTGGGGAGGGGGTTTGGTTTTGGTTTCATTTTGGGGTGTTTTTTTTTTTTTTACAGTATTGGGATGCTAGGAGTTAAGATACTACTATGCCATACAGTAATTACAGTAAATACAGTAATTTTACTGTTCAGTACCCTGTGATTAGCTCAGTTGCTTAAAACTTGATTGTAATAATGCCAAGGTCATGGGTTCAATCCCTTATGTGGGCCATTGACTTAAGAGTTGGACTCGATGATCCTTGTGGGTACCTTCCAACTCAGAATAGTCTGTGATTCTGTTTTGGAAAAAGTAATTTAACAGCTATTTAAATAATGTGACCAAGAGGTAAACATTTGTTTATTTCTTCCTCACTCCTGTCTTTTTACCTTCCCCAGGAAATTTGTGAAAGAACAAAAACAAGTTCAGGAAGAAATTAGTAGAATGTCCTCTAAAGCGATGCTTAAAGTACAAGAAGACATTAAAGCTTTGAAACAGCTTCTGTCTGTAGTTGCCAGTGGATTGCAGAGAAACACTCTTAATATTGACAAGCTGAAAGTTGAAACTGCACAGGTATAACTGAATATAAATTTTGTTATGTAGAATTTGTATGTTGATTGTTTCATTAACTTTAGTTATCAGTAAAGTTAAGACATGCATCCAAACTAAAAGAGTTGTAAACAAAATGAAAAATTGAGTCACTTCTGATCTGTTTGAAGTTACTGACATCACAGATTTCAGTCTCCCCCAGTATCTTCAGGTAAGTACAACAGCAGTAAAATTACTTTTATTTAGGAAATCATTCCTATGTAGCAAAGGCAACAGAAGGGAATCTGTGCTCACTTTAGTTCAATTTCAGTGATATATTCAGCTGCTAGTGAAGACACATTTGTAACAGTGCTGGACTCTGGAGCAGCAGAAATCCAAGTATGTGTTCTTCTGTAAAAAACCCAAGCAATCAAATAAACACCCAATAATATTTCAGGGACCAAACTATCTTAATTAGCACTAGTATTCATTTAGTTAGCTTGAGTCACAGCTCTGTCCACAAGTCTGTGTCTCAGCTGTGCAGACAGTTTGAGCTTGAGTTTTGATGCAAAAGCTTTTCAAGTGAAGTTGTGTACCACTTTTTATTTCATCTAGCATGTCAAGTATTGCTATGTAAGTAGGTAGTATTTTATTCTAAAGTAAAAATTTTGATGTTTTTTTTCCTGTATTTTGTTCTCTAGTTGTGCCTTGCCAACAGTTTTCCGTGAAAACAAAACATTCTTAGTGATATTCGCATATTTGTGTACATAATGCAGTTGAGTATAATCACAGGCACTGAGAAATTCTTGATTGTGGAGTTATTGGAAAGTATTAAGCAGAAGTGTATGCTGTAATTATCATGCATAACATGATTATTTCCATAGAGAGGCATTTTTCTAAACTAGTTAATATTTTTTCAAAAAGACAAAATAATCCTTTTTGTTGGGTTTCTTCTCTGTTAGGTGTGTTACTTCCCTGCATTTGACTTTTGCTTTTTTTCCTCCTTTAGTCTTCAATAATTGTAACAATGTTTTTGAAGTACAGTAGAAAGATCTTCTCTCTGACAGCTTAGTGCAATATTTCCTCAACTTCTGAGTGCTTAATGTGCTTTCAGTATGTGCTGTCTTTTGTTCCTTCCCTGAACTGTTAGTATTTGCAGTTCTCCAACTTCCTGACAGTCTGTTCTTTGGAGAAATTCTCATCAGATTCTATCACGGTCTTAATGTAAATATATGAAGAAAATATTTCATGTGGATGAATAGTAGAGTCCTAGCTATTTTCTTTTTGAATACTTCATACAGAACCTTATATTTTATTAATTTTCCGTGTTTATTTAGGAGCTAAAGAATGCAGAAATAGCACTACGAACACAGAAAACTCCTCCTGGTCTTCAGCATGAAAATACAGCCCCAGCAGAGTGAGTTGCTGCTATTTATAAAACAGAGTCAATAATACAAATTGGAGAACTGAAAAATCGAGGAGACCTTAGTGCAGCCTTTCAGTACTTAAAAGGGGCTTGCAGAAAAGATGGGGAGAGACTTTTTAGTAGGGCCTAGTAAGACAGGACAAAGGGTAATGGTTTTAAATTGAAAAGGGTAGATTCAGACTAGATACAAGGAAGAAATTTTTTTGCAGTGAGGGTGGTGAAACACTGGAAAAAGTTGCCCAGAGGTATGTTGGATGCCCCATCCCTGTAAACGTTGAATGTCAGGTTGGACGGGGCTCTGAGCAACCTGATCTCATTGAAGATGCCCTTGCAGGGGATTTGGAAGGGACCTTTCAAGGCCATCTAGTCCACCCCAACCCTTTTATGATTCTGTGAACTTCATAGTACAATTTTTTTTGCTTCTTCTTGTAACATTTGTATGGAGTGTTTCATAGAATCAATGTTTTATACCTCTACTTAATTTATCTTTGTCTTAGACATGAGAAATACTCTTTACTCTCATTCCAGTAGTAAAATGATGTCAAGAATGTCATAGAAGATAACTGTGTGATTAATTGAATGAAAAGTGGCAGCTAATACAGATAAAACATTACTGGCAAATCAATGAAGTATAATTATAACATTTCTTTGCTTTACTCATCTAGCTACTTCAGAATCTTGGTCGAACAGTTTGAAGTACAGCTGCAGCAATACAGGCAACAGATAGAAGAACTGGAAAATCATCTTGCTACTCAAGCAAATAATTCACACATAACTCCACAAGGTAAATGTTTCAGTTTTAATCTTTCATGCATGAAGAATTGAGCAAGCTTATAAGATGAATTTAGTAATTAATCTCTGTCCTCTCTTGTTATCGTTGATTTTTCTTATTTAATGTACATAAATTAGTGTTCAGATAAATTTTTCAGTTCTTCAATGTGAAGATTTAGAATTAAAGGTTAAATTCTTAAACAATCTTGGGCTTTTTAGGGTGGATCTGTTTCCTGAAGTGTGATTTCTAAGCTTGGATTGTTTTGACATCCACATCTTCCTTCAGCATCTAGCTGATGTCTGGCACCTTCTGTCTTGCACTGGGCTGTCTGACCAAGCAAATATGAATAGCTGCTCTGCCAGCTCCAGGTCAAAAGGGAACTTTTCCTTAGATTGGAGCCTGTTGGTATTCCCTTCAGCTCTTATCAACCAAGGAAATTCAGTCTTGTTTGCTGCCACATCATTCAATCTTGAGAAAACCTTTTTGGTCAAGGAATACTGACCTTTGGACAGTAGTCTACTGCTGGCTTACTATTCCTCTGATCATAGACAGTTTTATCTTCTGGGCCATTCAGTTTGTGCAGTAAGCAGTGATTTCATGTGTGTGTCTTCCTGTGCTAAATGATACTTGAACATCTTGCCATCTCAGGATGGTATGTAGATTCTAGACCTTATATGACAAAAGCAAGAGGACTGTAGACCTAGATTCCAGAACAGAAAATCTGCTAAATCCTGATGGTCCTCTCTCTTTCTGTGTGACCTTCTTGTCCATCAGGAGTATGAGAAGAATGCTTTCACAGATTTTCCTAAGGTTTTTCAGCAGTTTCTGCTATAACCTAAAGGTTCCTTGCTTGTGTGGACAAGGCTCATTCTGTTACATTAGTACAAGAATGCTGTCAGCAAATGATGTAGTGATCTAGTCAACACTTTGTGTGTGTAGCTTTGCCTTAACCATGCAGGAAAAGCTTAGTTTGCCATGCCAGACTCCATGACAAAATGTCCTGAAAATTGTGAAGTGTCTGGAATTCAGTATCAACAAATTGCCTCCAGAGTCTTTGCAAACTTTTGGCCAGTCTTCCCAGACACCATGCCTTCCACAACCCTGCATGTTGGCATGAGACTAATTCCACAGTTTTTTGTTTTTATAATAGAGAAATTCTCCTACGGAGAGGCAGACACTTTTCAGTTCAATAATCATTGCTAGACTTATGCATCTTCAAGAGCTTGATACAGCATTTCAGTAGCTCTGTGCATCCTTCAGGAAATGAAGCTGATCTTTTCACAATGAAAGACCACTTCAGCACTTCTCTGTGCTCCACTTTGATACATTATTTCGGTGCTTCTTTGAGAAAAGCATTTTTTGTCAGCAGATGCCTGATTTTGCCAAAATCTTTGAGATTTCCCCTTTAATGCTAAAGTTTTGCGTTACTTAGATCAGTGCCCTGAAATACTTCCGTATCTCTGTGGGAAGTAGGATATCATAAATACAAGATTTTTGTAGGCACGAAGCTCCCTGTTGTGTTTCTTTGTTTATGATATGCTTGTGGGTAGAGCTAGATTGAGAGTTCCTGTGATGTTGGTTAAAACTGTCTTTAAAACATAACTACACCTTCCATTCTACTGCTATCTCTGGCACAATCAATTGAACACTTAACTGTGCTTTAAGTCAGAAAGAATGGAAAATACATACAAATGCAAGAAAATCTGATTTAACTGTATATAGGTAAAAGCTGATGAGGTAAAAATGTTCCTATATGATTAGATGAAGTTAGTTTAAATATTATTTTTTAGCTTTGCTAAATTACAGAATCATAGGAAACAATTTACCATATGTATATAAAATAAATCTGAGAAAAGATTACTTTTCAAAATAAAGTTTGAAGCGTTGTGACACCCAATTGCCATCAAATCCTGTATTTCTTACAGACGTTAACTTGTTCGCATGTTTTTGTGCTCTGTGGGTTTTGGATGAGCTTCTTACTTAGGTACAAACACTAAATAATTCTGGTAATGAGATAGTCACCAATATTTTACATGCCTCTTACAGATTTGTCTATGGCTATGCAGAAAATCTATCAAACATTTGTAGCTTTAGCTGCACAACTTCAATCAATCCATGAAAATGTAAAGGTATGTTGTTTTCATGTGTTTCTGTGTATATTTAGTGAAAGGACTGCAAGGAGTCATTTTTTGAAAATATAATATATGTTTAGTGTGGAGGGGTTTTGTAGTTTGGTTGTTTTTTTTCTCTTCTGTTAAATTGACTACTTTAAAAAATTTTCAAACTGTCCTGGAGAAGTGCTTTGATTAAAAAAGCAACTTTTGTTCAACAGAGGTCTAATTTGGAGTATTTACTGATAGTGATGATAGCAACTGACCACAATCATTTGGGTAACAAAATGTTTTTCATTTAACTCCTTTGCTTTTAATTGTCTATCAGTTTTTGAAATGTCTGTCTTTGATCTCATGCTTTTATATTTTGATTTTTGCATAATGACTTCTTGATCTCAAGCAAAGGTAATTTAAATCTGCTCTTGCTCAAATAGGTAACAGGAGGAAAAAAGTAAGCTTCCATATGTAAGATTTTTCAACATATAAAAGAATTAAGGTTAAAATTGTGTTCTAGCTAGTTTAATTTTTGTAAACCTGTTTTTCATGGGAAGTTGTATGTATAGAAAGAAAAAAAGACTACTGTGAAGAAATGCTTATGTATCAAAGGTTCTAGTTAGGCCTGTGTTTTCCATCATGGATTCTGACTGGATTTTACAACTTACAGTTCTGGATATATTGGCAAAATGTCACTGTTACACAATCCATAATTTTTCTTGAAAGCATCAGAACCCTTCTTTTTGGTTACAAAATGAAAAGGAACACTTCTTTTTTGTTACAAAAACAAACTTGGAGAAGAGTACAAGTGTTTGTTTCTGCTAAGTGACTTCCTTATTGGAAATAGATCTCTTAAATCTTCTGCTTGTTTCCTTCTCTATACTTCACTGTATTATAAATTCTTTAAACATCTGAAACTTTTTACTTTTCCTGAATAAAGTTCAGGAATAATGAGGATATTGTATGATCTACATTTCTTATATGGCATTCCTTGTGTCAGCATAGGTACTCACTGGTTTACATCTACCTGCCATCAGATATTTGTGCTGCTCATAGTTAACTCTGTTTTGGTACCAGGTATGGAATATATCAGCTCCTCCATGTCTTCAGCAGAATTACACAAAAAATATCCCAAATGTCTCCAGGGCTCTTCACTTCTAAGTGTAGCCTGAACTCCTGCAGTGGTCTTTATGATGATAAATTTTTTTTGCTCTTCAGTATGAACAGCTGGATTAGTATGCAAGTATAAGCAATAATCTTCAGTACCTCATCAGTGTGACTGAATAGGAAAGGCCTTTTTTTAGTTTAAGTAGTATTCTATTGCCTGAAACCAAGGAGATGGTTTGAGGATTTTTTCTTCTGTGAAATTTTTTTGAGACTTAATCTAATTGGTAGATATGAATGCTGATATTTTGGAAGGCAATTTATAACTAAAGCTTCAAAACCCAGAAAAATTAATGTCATGCTTAAGTGAATCTGTTGTTATAACTGTCTGTTTTAGTTTATCAGCTACAAGATGCTGGGAGAGGAGAGCACTTTTGAAACTGCTGTCTCTGCCTTCTCTGATGGTTGTGATATGGTTTGTGAAGGCAGAGCTGTGGTCACAATTCATTCCTTTGCCCAAAGTAGGCTTTCTAGTTTGCACATACCTTTTGATTCAAACTTCTGAAGTTGTAAAAAAAAATATGGCCTGAAACATGTTTGCATGGGCTTAGTTGGTAAATATATGTATGTCATGTATAAACATATAGATGCATTCTGTATCCCATGTCAAGTAAAATATGCTTGTGCACAATTTGAGAAGATAGTGTCATTAAATCATTCAGCACAGACTGGCCTTCAGAACTGCTCTGTAATGTCTAACGGCATTTGTCAGCTCCTAAAATAGTCAATATGGCATTGTATTACATTTCATCAGAGTTCTAAAATGTCCTTTCTCTCCAAAGACAGCACTTTTGATATGATAATGAGGTCATCATTTGTGTGTTTTCTGCTGTTGCTGGTAGATTTGGGATTACAGCTGTTCAAATCCCTAGTCAGAATTTTTGGACTGTAAACTCCTAGGAAACAAGAAAATCGTTAGCCAGGAACGCAGAACCATAGTACGCCTTTCATAAAGTTGAATCTGTTGGTTTTTAATAAGCCTATGGCATTTAAACATCTTCTGTTGTAACTAATTGTATCAGTCATTTAGTTAAGGCTATATATTCTTTTTTTGTTACATGAGATATCCATAATTTTCCTCATCTGTGACAGAAGAAAATTGCTCATGATGAACAGTCCTTGCTGGTATTGCCACAGAAGGTGGTGGGGTTTTGAGGGGGAAAGGAGCATAGGCAAGGGAAGGGAGTCTGTAACAAAACAGACTTGGGCTACAGAGATCAGCTCAGCTGGTTAAAACTTGGTTGTAATGATGCCAAGGTCATGGGTTCAAACTGCTATGTGGGCCCTTGACTTAAGTGTTGCACTTGATGATCCTTGTGGGTCCCTTCCAACTCAGAATAGTCTGTCTGTGAATACTTGTTATCCTAATGCAGAGTGAGCTATTGCATTTGCACTGTGTTCTATCATTAATGAAGTGCATCAGAGACCAGTGAATCCTAAAATTCTGGTGGCTTCTTTAGCTTTGTGCTATAAGAAAGAAATGCAAGAGTGAAAGGAAGGAAAGACTGATGAAGGTGATAGTGGAGCAAATGCAGACTCCATGGAGAAAGGGTTGTATGGAAGAAAGATGTGTTATTTTATAAGCTAGTAATGTGTCTTTATTTTGCCTCTTAGATCAGCAAGTACAGTGATACAGGGGCGGTCCTGTGGTGTAATGGAGAGCACTCTGGACTCTGAATCCCAAGGACCTGAGTTCAAGTCTCAGTGGGACCGTCCCCTGGCAGTTCAATGCCTCCCTGCCATCCCATCCCATCACATCTCAGATGCTCAGCAGGGTCAGCCCCGGTCAGTACCGGGTGCTGTGACAGTCCCGAGGACTTCCCTGTCACTGTCCAAGCTCGCTCGGCCGTGGCAGATGGACCTCAGGACTTAAACGGTGGGGCCAGTTCTGCGCACGCTGTGCCTCACCTAAAAAATCCACTGTGCAGGCTGGAAGGGCACACCCACGTGGGGAGAGCCCTACCCAGATCTTCATTCACCAAGTCTGGCCATACATACATACAGTGATACAAATTGAGTTGTGCTAATTTGCACCGACTTTGAAAGATTTTGGTATCATTTAGTTGTGCTTGACTGCTTTGCAGAGTTTAAGTAAGAAATCTGTTCTGGGTGTAGCTGATGCAAACCAGTTCTTTCTAGCTCATAGCCCAGCAAGGTTTTTGGGTTTTGGAGGAAGCTTCTGGTTTATTTTGGTGGTCATGTTTGTTGGTTTGCGGTTTTTTGGGGGGGGAAATTGTGTTTAGGAAATGTTATTTATAACTCAGTGCCTCTTTCCTTATTAAGTTAAGGTTTTATGTCAAATACATGGAATTAAAATGGCTTCCTCCCACCCCCTTCAGATGCTCAAAGACCAATACCTTGGCTACAGGAAAAGCTTTCTGGGAGATGCCATGGATGTGTTTGAGGCAAGACGAACAGAAGCGAAGAAGTGGCAGAGTGCGCCACGGGTTACCACTGGACCGACCCCTTTCAGCAACCTACCAAATGCAGCAGCCGTTGCGATGGCTGCGACACTTTCTCAGCAGCAACAGCCTGCTACAGGTCTGAGTGCATTCAAGTTATAGATTATTAGTGTTACAACAATAGTAAATTTGTGTAAAATTTTCTATGAAGTCTTCCTGTGTGTTAGACTAAAAATCTAAACATTGTGATGAGCAAAGGTACTCATACGTAGCCAATAGAAAAATGCAGGGTAGACTTAGCAATAATTATACAACTTAAAAGATACCTAATCTTGTGAATTTACTTGTATTAGTGATATTTACTGTATTGTTCTAACTTACCCCTTGGAATGTGAGTCTTCACTCTTAAGTTAACATCTCTGAATACACGTAGCATAGGCTTTCTCCAGAAATTGTATTGTTACAGTAAATTATTTTAAATTGGTGAGAAGAGGATATCTAAATCCATACTGTCTTTTCTTATGTAACATTAACAATGCATTTTTATATAGCACTTTGGAACTGTAAAATTAAAAGTGCTGCAGAACAGGAAGGATAGTGCAGCAAACATCTGTAGAATAGGAAGTCAGATGCCTGGCTTGTTTTATAGCCAACTCCTTTGTCAGTGTGATGTTGGAGCAGTTTTTGCTGGCCATTCTGCTGTTGTTAATAAGTAGCAGAGAAAGTAGAGTGGGTCAGCAGTTCTGCATGTGTGTATGTGTAAGAGGAAGACCAAAACAGAGGAAATGCATGACCCACTGCTAATGAGGAATGGATATGTATGGCAAAGGAAATAACTTAAGGCACCTTACTTGACGTTGTTATACTAACCAACTCTCTCTGAGGGGGATTCCAGAATGTAGAGAACGGAATGATTATCTAATCATTGAACAGAAATAAGGTAAATTCCATTCAATTTTACTTGAACATGAATATGTATCTATGTCAGCAAATGGTGAAAAGCTTTCATTTCACCATTTATTTTCTAAAAATATTTATCATCGGTGTACTGAAAGTCATATTAGCTCCTTATCTTATAAGAGCAGTTACATTTTGAATGATTCTAATTAGATACAGGAACCACATGCAGTTTGACAAATTATTAGACTGTCCTTGCTTTTTCCATAAGAGGAAAATACAATGTGCTTCCAGCCCTGGCCCTTCTAAACAGCAAGGAGATGGGTTTAAGTGACAACTATGCCAAAACATTTTGAACACAACAAAATACGAAATCTTTATGAAATACTTCTCTTCTAAATTTCAGTCATAGGTCACAGTCTTGCTGTTGCTGCTATGTTAATCCATGGAAATTTTGTTGAAGTGACATCTACAAAAACATATGGTTTAAAAAAATGAGATAATGCCACACTTCAGTGTTTTTAATAAAGACAGGAGTGTGGCTTGTGCAGCCTAATGTTGCCAAAGTAGTTCACCCTTCTTCATATTTTTCCTTGTCTTATATTTGGCTTTTTTAAATACTCTTCACGGTCATTACAGCATTAGTTGTTAATGAAATACATACACTTGGGATGTCACATTTAAAAGTCATTCCTGCATTTTCATGAATTGAGGTGAAGGATCTGAAGTTCCTAGTCCAGATTCAAGGGCACTGCTAATAACTTCAGTACTTATCCGACTTACCACACGACTTCGTGAATATTCTCTTAGGAATAGGAGTGAAGACATGAGAAAAAAAAGGCAGAATTGACTTGTACCAACAGAAGTGAGGTATTTCGTAACATTTTATAGTGAAAGGAGCAGATGAGAGTGTGTGTAGGTTGGCTTTGGGGTTTTTGGTCCTGTTTTTTTTTTGGGGGGGGGGAGGTGTTGATTGTTTTGACAGAGTATTTCAAAAGCCAAAAATGTGCCAACCATAAGAGTGAAGCAGATAGAGCAAGGCCATTAACTTACATCAAACATACCAACAGAAGTAGATGACAATTGGGGGTTTTTTACTATTTACTCAGAATCCTTTTACCCTCCCTGCAACTCACTTGAAGACCTGGAGAAATAGAGAGAGATATTTTGAGTGGCACTTCAAGAGTACTTAAAACTCTTAGTAAAATTAGATGAACAGAAAAGGTACTTTAAATTCCCTCTTGTTCAAAATTAGAATTAGTCAGGCTTAAGCTATTTCAGAGATATCTTGAAGTCCTAAAAGCTTACTAGATTGGGAGCATTTCATACTTTTCCTAAATTATGGATTTCAGTGCTTGACTTTCTCCCAGATTCAGATTAAGGATGCCACTTTTTGTCTCACTTCTAGTGGAAAAGGAGAAGAATCTGTTCTTTCAGTTTTGCGGGAATCTTAGTTTCCTTGTTTCATTTCTTTTTGTTTGAGTTTTCAGATGGTCATTTGCTGCAGTAGAACTGCAAATGCTTCATGTTTTAACTTGGTATTATGTTGTTATGAATTGGATAAATTATCTGCTAGAAGTTAAAATCATGCATATTTCTTTGCAAGATCTTGATCTCAGAGGGTGGGATAGATGAAGGATACTAGAAGGTTCTGAAAGAAAAGGCTGTGAAATGAAGTGTATGTAAAGATGAGGTAGGGGGTGTCTGTGTAATGCCTGACTTGCTGTTGCTGTTCTTGAAGATAAGAATAAAACAAAAAAAATAGTCTGGCCTTTAAAGTTTTTGACTAAAAGGTAATACACGGTACTCCAGTATTGGGATCAGGATGCTTAGTCTTTTTGAAAAAAAATATTTGATGTTTACATTAAGTATTTCCTAAGATCAATTTAGAGTTAGTTGCTGTTCTTTCTCTGAAAAAAAAATTTTTAAAATTTGCTATCAGAAGTTTAATAACTACATCTAAGCTGTGGGATCAGGGAATGCCAGTTCCTGGGTGTAGATATGCACCCCGTGTTCCTTCTGTAGGCCAAGGCAAGTCTGGCTTCTGTTGAAATAAATAAAGCCAGTGGATCCTGGCCTTATGGAAGAAAGGGAGCAAAGATGCACTACACTGGTCACCTGGGATGGATAATCACAACTCCAGGACTGTGGTGTGTGCACTGAAGCACAATTTTTGTGCAATTTTTTGAAGCTAGAGCTACTAAAATTATGCTTTACTTTTATCTGCACACAGCCTTTCTCCCTAGTTTAGCTTATTTGTGCTGAGCACAGCTCCATTGGTAGCAGTGAGGCTGGTCATGCTTTCATGCAGTAGCAGCTACAGTTTTAAGCTCTGTCTCACCTGCACCTTCCCTGGGCAATCTTGAACAGCACGGAAGTGAAAGCGATGGTGGCCAATCTACCTATTACTGTTGATGGGACTACAGTAAAATATTTTAAAGGAAATTGAAGCCTAGTTCACTGAGTCATTATTTAGCTCACTTGATCAGAGCCTGGTGCTAATAATGCCAAGGTTGTGGGTTCGATCCCTGTGTGGGCCATTCACTTAAGGGCTGGACTTGATGATCCTTGTGGGTCCCTTCCAACTCAGAATAGTCTGTGAAATAATTCAGTGAGACCTGTAAATGAGGCTGAAACTGGTGTTTTCCGGGTAAGACTAAGTTGTTTTAAAGAAATGCTTTTTTCAAGTTCACCTTTTCTCCTCTAAAAATAGAGTACCCCTAACAACTTAGTTAATCTCTCAGTAACTGGTGAAGTACAGAGTTAGTCAAAGCCTGATCAAACTGTTAGGACATTTTGTTATGTTTTGACTTGACTCAGTAAAGATTCAAATGCTAATAGGAAAGGATACTGAAATCTTTATAAGACTTAAAAATTTTATTGTGTAGTTTGATATTAATCTTGGTTAAATTTAACCAGTGTATCACTTGGTCAGAATCAGGTCTAAGTTGTGACACTAAATTTGCTCCCTCTGTGATTCAAAAAAATGGCAGAATATCACTAGGAAATCTGGCTGACCTCTCTGGACTTGGCAGTGGGTCCTGTTTGTTAAGCTGAAATGCTTTACAGGGCAAATATATCAAGTTTTAAAATACTAAAATACTTGTTATAAAGCATTTGTCTCATACCTATAATAACCAGAAGTGCCATTTTTTTATTTTGCTAGTACTTGTGGCATCAAAGACTCTTACTGGTTTTTTTCCTGTTGAAGATTACGTTTACTTACAAGAACTATTAGTAGTGTTGGTACTGTCAGAACATTATGGTACAAAATCAACAGATGTCAAATGCTGTTGCTCCATGAAAAGCTTGCTAGCCTAAGGAATAAGATCCTGATTTATATCATCTGAGGTGTTTTAGTATAATGTTTTTACTGGCTCTAAAAAGCATGTTGCATTTGGTAAAAAGCTGGGCCTGGAGGACTGTAGTGATTTATTTATAAGGTCTTCCACTAACAGTGCCTCCTACTGAGATAGAAACCTGTGTACTCGAGAAGGAACTGGATATGTGTTTTTGGATTCTTGTAGTTTATTAGATTATTGACTTGTGTAGGGGCGTTTGTCTTTTTTTATCATTAACAACTTCTTTCTTATTTTTAAAGAGCTGCTAGGTAGAGGTATCAGTATTTAAACTGGATGTAAACAACTTTAGTTGGAAATCTGTGTGAAATTTTGTAATTGCAACATCTGATACACTTTTTTTAAGTTGAAAAAAGAGCTTGGGTTTCCCAGCTGTTCCCTGCTAAGCAGAGGCTGAAAGCTACCAACTTGAGTTGCCCTTAAAATTTAGTTTTAACACTACTTTGAGTATACAGATGTCAGTCAGCTTGGATCACGTAAGAATTTCACGTTCCTAGCAAAAAATGTTGCTTTTTAATATACAGTGCCTTTCACTTGATTCAAAATTATTTTCTATTTAAATATTCAAATACAGAAGTTATTTTAAAAGCTTAAAATATTCACATTTTAAAATTCTGTATAAATATTGGTAATGGGAAACTTTGTAATAAAAAGGAAGAAATTTTGAATTACAGTAGCCCAAATGTGATAATGGTTTAGGAAAAAGGCTGAAATCATCTGATCTTTATAGTAATATTTTAATAAATCATCACTTTCACAGAGACAGTATGTAAAGTATGTTAAAAGATGAAGAAGGCTATCTTGAACAAAGGTGTGGATGTCTGTGGATTAAGAGTTTGGCACTGTATTTTATCTTCAATGGTTAATCTTTTTAAATAGTGCACTGAAAACTGTTTGAAAGAGACAGGAATATAATATTGTACTGTGAAAACTGTCAAAATATATTAATTATTTATCAGAATTAATTATTTTAAAATGTATTAGCAATGGGCTAGCAAGTTGATTGTTTATTCCCCAAGTTTAAGGAGAAAAAAAAAAGGAACTGAGGCTGTAAATTTCATCTTGGCAGATGGAAATTGTTTTTTGACAGTCCTGCATCTTGTTGTGAATATGCAGGGGAAGTACTGTCAGCTTTTTTAAATTATGGAACAAACTCTGACTCTGAAATTTTGAATGTATCTAATTCATTAAGGTACACAGAACTGTGCCTTTTGTAAATGCTTATTTAAAGAGGTGGTTTGACTAGTTTACCTTATTGAATGGTGTTATGTAGCAGAGCTTAACAGAACTCAGTTATCACTTGTGTGGAAAAAAAATGAATTGTCATGTTACTGTGTAATTGACTTGCTTAAAAATGAACAATAAATTTAATAAAATAAAGTCATTGTCTTGTTTTTTATCTTAGTGTTCGGTTTAAATTTGGATGGAATACTTGAGTAGTTTTGAAGAATTCTATCTATTTTAGGCAGTACAGTTTTAGTTACATTAGTGTCAGTTCTTATGTTTTTAATTTTAAGGTTTTCCCTTATTCTGATTCCATTCAGGTAGCAAAATGTTGTTACCTGTGAGTTATCTCAAGGTCTTGATTAATGTTTTAAAGTTTAAGGTGAGACTAGTTAACTTTTAAAAATAATTATGTTCTTATGTTACCAGCTGGGACTAGTTTCCCCTCACTACAATCAGTGTTTTCTTAGATTTTTACCAGGTGAATGTAGAGGCAGACAGTTAAGTGAGAAATTTTAATGAGGTAAAATCTGGGATCTTAATGGAATTTGTTGAAAGCAATGATGTTCACATTAACAAATACTTGAATAAGTAAATAAAATAAATTACTATGAAAGAGTAAGGCAAGTTTGTTCTCATTTTTTTTGTACCAGGGCCACAGCCATCTCTGGGAGTTAGTTTTGGAACGCCATTCGGCTCAGGTATTGGCACTGGCTTGCAATCAAGTGGCTTAGGTTCTTCAAGCCTTGGAGGTACCCTTTAACTTTTCTAATCTTTCACTGAATTATTATACCGCACATCTGAATCTCTTGCAAACCTTTAACTCCACTAAGAGGATGATCTGTTTCAGGGAGAGACCTTGCAATTTGGCTTTTCAGGTTTCTTCCTGCCTTGCAGAAGGAGTTGCTAAGGCTAAGCCATTGCAGTGAAAAGCCAGGATGAGGTAATCACATAGGGGTTGTGCTCTTCAGGCTAGGGAAGTACATACAGTATGTCCATTTGTAACTACAACTTGACTTAATTTTACATATATGAAAGTTAGGCATCTGAGACATTAGACCATGCTGTAGCTCATCCATGGAAGTTTTTCACTTGTTAACTATAGGGAATCATTTTTGCTTGCATTGAGATAGGAATAAATCTTTTAAAATTACTACAGTTCTGGGATCCTGCTTGCTGAACTGATTTGCTTTAGCAGTCACCCTGTGCCTCAGTGCTGAGGTGGGGGAAAAAAACTCCCTCCTCCAGCTGAAAAAACAACATTTGAAAATGAGGGGGGAAATACTTGCCAAAATGTTAATAATGCTGGTGGGAAATACATTCCAGGAGGACACCTGACTGTGAAAGAGTAGATGGTATTACAAATTATAAAATGGATACAGAACTTTTCATTTAAATGTAATGTGTTCTCAGTAGTAGAACTACAGATAGGAAATTTATATGCTGATTGGTTTCTACTTATCAATTAAATTCCATCTATATAGATTGGGGGTTCCTACAGACACTGATGTCCTCTGAAGCTTTTGTAAGATCTGCAGAGAAAATTGATAAATCTGCTGAGCACAAACATAACGTGTTGTGGGTTTCTTGTTACACCCTCTCATCTCTGCAGCCTCAATCCACATTCCTACATAAGAGCCAAACGTTTGAGTCAGTGTTGTAAAATGTATTTAAAATAATTAAACATTACTCGATATTGGAAAGGTGATGTAACTTGAACATGGCATGAGTTTTACCTGAAATAATCACCTTAAAATTATCTTTAAATCTCCCAGTGTCCTTTCTTTTCAGATTTTAAGCTTTTCAGATAAAATCTGTGTACACCTAAACAAGAAAAAATGAGAATAGTGGGCTAAAAGGAAATTATTTCTGAATTACCACTTTTTCCCACAATGTTTTAAATGCCTTAAAAAAGAACCCCTATAAAATTCTTATATTTCTACCAAAGATGATGTAGTCTAAAGATTGTTCACCACTCTTGCCAATGTAAATAAAAACATTTCCAACTACTTCTAGTTTTGTCAGAAAAAGCTGACTTGTATTTTTTCCCCTAATTCTCTGCTTTGGAAGGTATTTGCTTCCATTACTGATTTGCAATATGTTTGTCTTTTGACAAATCTGTAAGGCTACCTGATAGAAGTAAGTGGGAGAATAAATACATACTTGCAAAATAGTTGCCTGTAGGTGTTTTCTAGGAAACAAAATAGCAGAATTATTACTCACAGGGTATTTTTTTTGTTTCTTAATCTTAGGGATTTGGTTTTTTGAAACAGGACGATTTTTAATGTATACTCTGGAAACACCGTTTTAACTGGGGAAATTTGCTCTCTTTGATTAATTTTCTGTGAATTTTGTCAGTGATAAAGAGGCTTTTGCATTTAAGTCTATAAAGCATGTAGCGTAGATCCTGGCTTTGTTAAATATTTGCAGATGTTTTTCCTGATCAGTGGTTATGAATTTCAACCTAGATAGGACAAAGGAGTGTATAATTTAAAGGAACTATTTTACATTCAAATGATACTTGCCATTATATACCCTTAAAACTCATTTGATTTAAAAATTCAGAAAACTAGGGAACTTCAGATGCTGTTTTCAATCCTTACTAATTTTAAAATATCAAAATTATTTCTCTAAAGGAATGGTAAAGGCTCGTTTTGCTGCAAATAAGAGGATTTTCCCTGACACTTGAAACTTAAGATGGGGGCATAATTTCCTCAAATACAAATACTGTTCTCTTTTGGAAAACCTCTTGAGAGAGTCAAAATCAGAGAATACAGTTTTCTTACAGTTCCTGTTGTCTGGCCTCTATCTCAAACTGCAAGCATCAATTTACTTTTCCTTTGAAGTGATCTCATTTCAATGACATGATTTGAAATCTTAAAAAATTATTTTATGGAATTATAAATGTCAATTACAAACTTAACAGAATGAGTTTTATTACAGCTATATGTTTATGGCTGCCCTTTATTATGATAATTTTTCACATTAAATGTTGTGAAGTTTTGTTTCTATTCTCTGTTTAACCTATTTTGTAATTTCCCAGATACAGTAGATCCCCAATAACCTGGGAGGGGACAAATCTAAAATAAGCTAAATATAAACTGAAGAAAATGTTTACTCTATTTTAAGCATAATTTTTCTTCTGGAGTTGTAGATGAAGATTATAGCTTTCTGTAGTTGAAGTGTATCTGAATTTTCTTAGTCTTAGGCCATTTGGTTACAGTTTTCTTGACAATTTAACAGCAATTCTGTAGAAACTTCTTGAACTCTGATAGTTGACAATTCCTGTTTTTATAGCTTTTCCTTTACTCAGTTTTGGATTTTGAAGGTAGTATTTTTCTCTAATGCTTTCCACTTCACACTGTTTTCTTAACATGATGCAGTGTTGAGAATAAAATACTCTTGAGGCAGTAATCCTAGGAATATTTGTTTACCAGTTAATGCTTAAAATCATGTTTGGTTTTAGAATACTCACCCAAACCCCTGTGTCTTTAATTGCTGTGTCTGTAATTTTTTTTGTTGTATGTCTTTACTGTTATCCTATTAGGATTTGGAAGTAGCTCTGCCTTTGGAAGTAGTGCCACAGGAGCATCATCATTTGTGTTTGGAACTACAAGTAAACCATCAGGAAGTCTAAGTGCAGGTTGGTTGTTTTTGGGTTTTTTTGTAATTCGAAATTCAAGTTTCTCTTAATGCAAAGTCTTATAATCCAACTGCAGAGCTCAGTCTGAAAGCTACTGAAACAAATGTGCTAAAGGTGCATGTGTGTATCACCAGTTAAGTAACTATTTACTTACTAAATGCACATTTTCAAATAAATTTTCAAGTTCTGTTAAAGGTGTCCTATGTAGACAGTATTGAGTGAGCATTAATGTTTCCTGTTTGATGTAGTCTTTCTAATTAGGGGTGGAAACAGGAGATCAGATGCATCAGATTGGATAAGATGCAGTCTGAGGCACAGAAAAGCAGCGGCTACTTGAATGCACAGGCTGCAGTTACTGGGCTATTGAAATTAGTATGTAAATTTGTGACAAATATACTAGTAATTTGACTTACTGCATTTACAAGTAAAGTTAAAATTCTTTTCTAGAAGCCCAGAAGGTTTCCTTAAAAGTATATAACTGCTTACTCTTTCTATTTGGATAGTAACTTATATGTGTTGTATCTCTGAATATATTCATAAATCATTGTTTACTATTTTGAAAATATTTCTCTGGCAATTGAACTATACAGTTCTCATTTTGCTTTTTCATTCTCATTTTGTTGGGAGTGTTAAAATACGGATCCTATTGCTCCTTGCTCAGATGTCTGAAATCTTCGTAACCTTCTATAGTTTGCATCTCTTTTACCTTTTAAATAGGAGTAATAGCTTACTGAGCTATTAGTAAGCAAATAGATTACTATGGTCTGTCTTAGCCTGTTTTTCAATGGCAGATTGAAGGAGGTTCATGTCTCCTGGGATTGTCTTTTTGTAGCATGTTTCTTTCTAAACACAAAATTTTTGTTTAATGGCTCCTTATACAAAAATAGCATTTTGCTAGTATTTATTAGGAAGTGCTGTGCTTTTTGTTCTGGATTTGCCTGAGCCTATATTAACTATTCTATATATTATTTATATAAATAGTATTGCAGCATTTTAAGCTGCTGAAGTAAAAAGTGAATAATTTAGTTGTTAGGATATTAAAAATATAGTTAGAAAACCAGTTGTATGGATCAGCTGTCCATCACTAGGGAAGTATCAAACCAAAGTAAATGGCAAATCTGCCTTAGCTGTGTTGGTGGTGTGAAGAGGCCATTTAGGTGTCACTTCCCTGTATTCCTCAAACCAGGCATTGCCAGGGTGTCAGTGCCACCAGTCTCTCAAGTGAGAGAATTGGACCCAATAAAGTGTAGATTTTCAGTTATCTCAAGAGCCTCAGCTACAGAAGGTGTTAACCAGGAATAGAAAAAGAGAAAATGTAATTTCTGTCACTTTGTGCCAGAAAATTAAGTGGCCATGAAATCCTGTTCTAGACTGGGATTATAGAATAGAAACATCTATTAAAAATTCGGTAGCCCAGAAGCACGCTGACTTTAACCTTCTATACCCCAAATCCTGGATCATACAGCATCTGGATTGCATATGATCTTCAGTTTCATTTTATTGAGGATGTATAAATGTGTTTGAACGATGCCTGAGGCGAACAAGGTTATATTTTCTTTTAAATTTATTGTATTTTCTTTCTTAGGTATCATTTATAGGATCCTGAAACCATATCCTGGTTTATATTACCATATAATAGTTGTGTCTTGTTTCTCAATCTCCTTTTAAAAAAGCTAGAAAAATGGGGTGAATGAGTTATGGGATTTACTGTTGTTGCTTGTGTTGAGATATGAGTGCTTAAGTATTTTCCCAGACTAATGTCTAGTAGGTGTTCCAACACTGTGTTCTTTTAGGTTGCTTGGAAAATGCCCCAAGTCTCTTTCACATGTTTTCCATAAGTTTGTTCTTGTCTTAGAATGAAAACTCTAGATCCCCAACTTGCTTCTGTCAAGTGTTATGATTTAGATTTAATTGCTTTAAAAGATGTGAAAATGTTCCAAGTGGTATTACTGCTCTTCTTAGTTTCAGCTTGTGTGTTTGAGAAGAAAATTCTGAGTCTTCTGACAGTACTTGGGCATCTTCTAATAGTAAATTTAGCTTAGCCCAGGAGCTGTTGTTGTGTCCACTGTATCAGCAGATGAAAAGCAGAGTGACTGCAGCCTTCTCACAGTTCCTTTAGTGCACGCAGTTGCAAGATGGAACAGTGTTTCAGGCTTCCCTCTGAAACACATACAGGCACTGTGGAAAGCTGACGCCAAAACAAATCACATTTAATTCCTACTCCTATTTATTTAAAGGCAACCAGAAAGGCTAATGTGAGTAGGCTGTTCTAAAGGGCATTAAGACTCTCAAAGTGATGGGAAAAGAACAAAAATCACCAATGAATTTTCAGATAAAATGTTAAGGGGGAGCTGTACAAACGCAATTTTTGTGAAAACAGGTGATAAATATGCTTTGAAGAGGTTAGTTGAGAATTTTCCTTGGAGTCTTTATTGAAGAATAGCAGCCTCAGTAAATGGGATAAGAGAGAATCAAGTGAGATCACGGCTGGACATATTCATACTGCTGAAAAATGGACCTGAATGTAATCCATGGGTACTGTGAACAGCTTTTAGATATAGAGACTATAATAAATCAGTCAAAGCTGCTCTGGAAATACTTTTTTATCTAGAACACCCATGGGAGTGTGGGGAATGAGGTCAGAAATAAATTAGCTTTGAGATCTGCTGAATTGGTGTTCATCCCTGTGGCATTAAAATAAAGAAAAAATGCTGTTGTGGGGAGGTGTATACTCATCTTTGGCTTACCTAGGTAAAGGACTGATGGAAGCAGAGATGCAAAAGCTCAGTGTGTACTGTTAACACTGTTCAGGAAGATGCAAAGGCTGTGCCCTTGAAGAACAGGTTGTCATTTACTTTCTGAAAACAGCTCTTTACACATAAGTAATACTAATTTCAACAACGAAATGACTGACCACGTTGTAGCTATGGTTCAAGACTTTGTGATTCTTCCCTCTAAAACTGAGCTATTCCATGGCCAATTCTCTCTCCTTGCAGCAGAAATAAGACTCAACATGTACCTTGTTCAAAGGTTTTCTTCCTGAAGATTTTTCATCTGTGTATTCGGCTTTAGGCTTTGGTTTACTTTTAAGAAAGTACCATACCATGACCTTGTGCTGCCATGATGGAACAAAACCATTCAGATGAATTTCCCTTCTGCCTTTCTACACTTTTATGGCTGCCCTAAATGGCACTTCTAGCGTAACAGCTATTACTTTCCCAGTTGCATCTAAATTAACAAGCACGTTCTCAGTTTTCTGTCACATAGTTTATGCATCTCTTACTCAAGTCTTACTCAAATACAACTCAGGCTGCCTTCCCTGCATGCTTCAAAATAATCCCTGCATCTAGAAGCAGCAAGGTGGAGGTAATTTATGAATGCTTTAGCCTTAGCTACTGAGCTCCTGACATTATAGATCATATACATCTTTATTATGAATGGCATTCATGATGTTTTCTACAGGAAACATACTTGTATGTTATCTCAGGTAACATACTTGAAGTAAAAAGGTAATCTACCAAGACCAGTTTTGGTTATTAAAAGATTTTTTTCATTCATGAGACTCCCTGATGAAGAACAGAAGACACACAGGCTTGTGAGAGCTACTTTAGGATTCTGATGAGACAACCAGTTGGGCTGTTAATTCTGTACTGCAAAAATATTTAGGCATTGAGTTGAAGATAGTAGTGTGGCCAAAGGATTGCTTTAACTGTCTGCTAGAGAAGTAATGAAGCAATGTTAACTAATGCATATTGAGAATATACACTTTCTTACTTGTGAACCAGTCCCATTTTTCTCATTATTTTGTTTCTAGGTTTTCAGGTACAACTTGTATGAAGTTCTTTGTTAAAACCTTAACTTGCTTGTGTCAGACTCGTTATTTTGTGTGATTGGTTGCCTTCTTTGGTTTCCTGAGAGAACATAAAGGGAAGTTACGAAGTTCTGCTTAATAACTAATCATGGAGAAATTTCTAGCATTCTCTTATAGTTGCAATTATCCAAGTTGGTTGTGCATAACTGATATAAGTTTATAAAAGAAAGTTCAATTAGTTGGTATTACTGTAAATGTTCAATTTGTTTTTTAACTTGATAGAAGAGGATGGAAGAGTTGAAATGAAACAATTTGCTTACCTAGTCATTCAGTTTTTCAGTTTTGATTCCACTTTTGCTTATTAGTTTAAGCCATAAAAGGTATTTTTAAATACAAAGAATTTGGCAAGGATTTTGAGCCTTTTCTGCCTCATATTTAAGGTGTGGCATTGCCATGTATGTTATAATGCCAGGAAAAGGTAGCCAAGTTAGTAGAAAGAGGGCTGGGTGCTCCAGCTTCAGCTTTGCTGTGTATCTGCTGTGAGTGAAGTGAGTGGGCCATGGTCCACCTGTACCTTCTGCCTTCTCTCCCACCTTAGGAGTGCACTGCATATTTATGCTGAGAACCTTCTTTTGTACAGTTTCAGTGGGACTTTTGGGTACTACTGTTGTAGGATAATGGTTAATAGACTTGTGATTTAGGATATAATTGTTTGTACTCACTGAGGTAGGCTGTGCTAGTGCTGTTACATCCAAGTTGTCATGGCCAGTCCAAGTGTGTTACCAACGGATTCTACCATGTCAATATAAAGTATTACAAATGCTGGTAATACAGTGGCTGCTGTTATAATGTCAAGGAGAACAGAGTTACAATCCTGATATAACTTGTTTTAAAATGTTTTTCCTTCCCTCATAAGGCTTTGGGAGCTCGACTACATCTGGGTTTAACTTCAGCAATCCTGGCATCACAGCATCAGCTGGCCTGACGTTCGGGGTGTCTAATCCTGCCTCTGCAGGCTTTGGGACAGGAGGGCAACTTCTTCAGCTGAAGAAACCTCCAGCTGGAAACAAGCGAGGGAAAAGATAGGCACCCCTTTTAGGGAGGGGGAAGAGAATCAACTTTGTTCATCTGAAAAGTCTATTTTTCTAGATTGATGCATTAATTAAATTGCATCCCAGGAGATTTATAAAAATTTTGCTACTTTTCCCTAGTCTGAAATACAAAATAAAATCATACTGAACAGCTATTTTCTTGTGAATAGAAACTCGTTTATGTACTTTTATTTTGGGCCCTAGTTTTAGAAATGTTCTATACTGCATTATTATTAAAGAATCTTGTAAAATCATCTATTTAACCTAATGTTAGTAGCCGACTATTTTTTTGTTAATAAGCTTTATACCATATGAATATATGCATATTTGCTTTTTTTTTTTTGTACAGATAAAATATATTCTAGTACAAATACTAGAGTTCATATCTTCTGTTCTTGGATATGGCCTTTAAATCTACTTCAGGGTGGTTTTGTGTATATGGATGTAAATATATACAGTACAGTGCACACATCTGTGTGTATGTATGTGTATATATATATATGTATAAAACACAGATGTGCATACTTTTCCCCATAGACAGATCTCCTTTTCTTTGTGTGTTCTGTTTCTCCATGTTGCTCTGTGGTCCCATCTCTTGATGTTCCTAGGAGTTTCAAATAGTGGGTCCTGGGCTATGTCATCATTGCTTCTTGTGTTTTGTTGTTTAAAACCAGCTGAAAATGTTTACTATTTCATAAAGTTTGGTAAATAGTGGTTAGTATCTGTTTCATTTTTTTTTGTTTAATCTTGGCCCATTTAGCAGCCAATTCTAAAGAAGAATCTGAGATTTCAACACAGAAATTTCATAGGTAGTGTTGCCAAACTGTTTTAATTAGTTTTTTCTCTTGACCTGAAGAGTAGGGCATTGCAGGATTTCAGCTGAAAGCTCAGGGTGCCACAGTCTGTGTGCACGCTGGAGTTGTCAGGCTTGATGAATTTTTGCCTGCAATTGAGGCAGATAGGATATTATGCTGTTCCAATGAAAACCCAAATTAGCTGTTCTAAAACCGAGTCGATTGTTGGCAGTGCTACTGGCATTGACTTAAAAGCCGTTGGGTATCTGCTTTTAATACGAGGTATAGTACAGTAAGTTGCTGCTAAAGAATGCAGGGGGAAAATGATGTGATTTGAAGTTGAACTATTGCAACTGTAGTTTATGACTCTCATACATTACAGCGTCATAGCTTGTTGTGCTGCATCTTCAATTAGGTGTGCACTAGGAATATCTGGGAAAAGTGTTTTAAGGAGGAAATAGATCCATTGAATCTTTGCAAATAACAATATTGGGTTGAAGTGTGAGCATGAGGCTTTGGAGCCAAGTTGCTTTTTTGCAAAGGCTTTGTCATTTACTTTCTATTGTTAAAGTGTTATTACCATTTTGTATGTTTTGGCAGTGTCTGTATTCAGCAGTGATTGCTCTTTGACAAATGTTCAGTTTGTCATTTGATCTGATACAATTAAGGGAAACTGAGCACAGAATTCTTTACTTTTGTACTTGTATGTTATTGCATCTTTGTGAGCAATCTCTTAGGGAGGGATATAATGTGGGTTTTTTAATGTCACAGAAAAATAAAGTTAAAAGTTTATTTTGATTTCAACCTGTTTTTAAACTTTTACTGGGCTGCAGTCAAAACTGTAATATTTGTATTCCTTTGTTACTGCTTTTTTTAATAGTTACTATGTTAAACCACTGGACTCTTACAATGTATTAATTTGTGAAATTAATTCTGAATGTGTACTGTTTGTCCATATGTGCAACTTACCATTGTGCAAACAATAAAACAATAATGCTGTGATCCTTGTAATACATATTTGCCTATCTGAAAGGTCATTTCCTGCTTTTCTCCCATTTCACCTAGAGAGAAAAACCCCATTGGCTGATATGTAGAATTGTTTTTCCTAGAATTTATATACTACAAAATTGTTCATGCTGAAGTTGGGAATTGATCTCTGGATTGAGAGTGGAGGATGAAGGGAGATACTGTATTGTGGATTTGTCTAGAATCTGTTCATAGTGTGCTATATAAACCTGGATCTGGGTGTAATGGAACGCAGCACTAGGAATGTCTTTGGAAATTGGGAAGCAGTCTGAGCCTCCTGGGTGCCTGTGCTCTTTTCTTTTCACATTAAAGCAACTGTTCTGTCCTTAATTTAGTCTAAGTGAAAAAGTGATTATATAATTGAATAATCACATGCTGGAGTACAAACTTAAGTCAAAATGGGATTTGAAATAATTATATTCCCAGAATATTACTTGGGTTGTTGAATGTAGCCATGATTTTCAGGGATTAGCAGTGTAAACACTTTCAATTTTTTTTTCTGCCGGTTTAAAGACATGTAATATGATCAGAATGCAGACTACAAATGCATTCAAGGTGTAGTTTGGTTTCTGTAAAGCAGGTTAAGAAGCTGACCTATACTTAAACACCGTGAAATTAAATCAAGTCTGGATTATCTGTTCTGTATAGAAAGAGAAGTATGTACGGAAGGAAGCTTGAAGTCCTGTATAAGAAGAGGCACTCTCTTCGTTTGTACCTTGTTGTACAGCTGTGTTGTAAACTTGCATATGTGACCTCTTTTTTTTAACTAGAAGTAACTTGTTTTTTCTACAGTGTTCTCCCTGTGATGAAGATAGCAGGAGGAGGGAGAGAGTTGTGCCTTAGATTACTTGTTTCAGGAATCTTTTTCTGGTCCAGAACTCTTTGCACGCACATTTGTCTCTGTTTCTGACAAGTTGGTTAGCTAGATACTACACTTGGTTACTGCTTTTTTGTAGATTGTGAGGGAGGGTGTTGAGATAGGGTAGACTGAGACAGAGTTTACGCATCTTCCTCACCACAAAAAATCCAGATTAAGCTATACTACCTCTGTCTGTGTATTCCTGACATAACTATGTTTTCAACCTTGATTGCTTTTATAACATTACTTTTTGAATTAAAATGATATTCAGGAATATAGGTTTAGTGGCCTGTTTTCCCCTCTTTAACACCAGTGGTAATTCTTTGCTCTTTTCCAGTACGCTACTCATGGTAACAGAAGAAATAATCCAGAGTCCATCATGTCAGTGCTCTTACATGTTACTGGTTATACCTGGAATGTCTCAGCAGAAGATATGAAACAAGCACCTTGTGGGTTCTTAATGAGAAATTAGGGTAACAGTATAAAAAACAGAAAAAAATCTATCTGTACTGTAAGAGCATAAATGCCTTATGTTCTGTAAAAAGTTTGTTTCCCTAAAACCCTTATTCAAGTTTCTATAAACAAAGAACTGGCTATGCACAAAAATTTCCAGCAGTAGGTTTTGGACTCATTGCTGGGATTGTGCTGTCAGGCTGTTACCTTCTTCCCTTGAGTACATTTCAGTGGTGTGGCTGCTGTCTCCCGATACCGGTGGATTGTTGAAGTATTACTGTAGTAGGCTGGTAAAGCTTCCTGTGGAAATGGGCAGGTGGGTTTAGGGAGGGGAGCTGATGCAGCAGCTCTGGAAGGCAGCAGTTACCTGCAGTGACAGTGCCCACGGGGCTCCAGCTCAGCTGTGACGTGCCAACTCCACTCAACCAGACTGGTAGGTTGCTTGAAAAGAGGTTGCATGTGGTGAGGGGGGGAAAGTGTGGGAAGAGGTGAGGGGATGTAGGGCACAAGGCTTCCTGCTGTGAATGGGACAATTAATTTTAATTCAGTTTGGGATCATTTCTTCTGAACTCAATGCTGAATATTTATATACTGATATTTTTCTAGTCCCAAATCAACTGCATTTGTAATAAAATTTTTCTTATTGATTTAATGTTTTATTAGGTAGAAATAGATGATCATAGCAGTTTTGTTTTCTACATGGGTGATTTTTTTTTTTTACTTTTTGGGGAAATTTAAATACATTAACTCCATAACTAAATGAAATTAAAAAAAAATAAAATCCAGGAAGCCCTATTAGGATTCCAGTAGCTGTGATGGAGAATGCTGCTTTCACCAGGTGGCAGGAGGCTACCAGTTACATACCACCACCACAAACCCCTGTCATGCAGCACATGTAGGGAAATGGTCAGTGTCCTGCTGTGCCACCCACCAGTCTACAGGCCTGGATGACATCCACCCAAGGGTACTGACAGAGCTGGTGGAAGGGCTGGCCAAGCATTTGCCAGCAGCCATGGCTAACCAGGGAGGTGCCAGTTGGCTGCAAGTCGGCAAATGTGACGCCCATCTACAAGCAGAGGCAGGAGGAGGATCCAGGGAACTACAGGCCAGTGAGCCCAAGCTCAGTGACAGGGAAGGTCATGGAGCAGATCACCTTGAGTGCCATCGATGCCCCATGTGCAGGGCAAGGGCAAGCCAGCATGGTTTGCAAACAGCATGTCCTGATTTTCTGTGACGAAGCGACTTGCTTAGTGGAAAGGCTGTGGATGTTGTCTACTTGGACTGCAGTAAACCCTTTGACACCATCTCCCACAGCATTTTGGTAGAGAAAGTGGCCGATCATGGTTTGAATGGGTGCACTTGTATCAGCAAAAGTGTGACTGGCAGGACCAGTGATCGTCCCCCTGGACCTGGCAGTGGTGAGGCCTCTTCTCAAGTCCTGTGCTCAGCTTTGAGCTCCTCACAAGGACATTGAGGTGCTGGAATATGCCCACAGAAGGGCAGTGAAGCTGGTGAAGGGTCTGGAGCACAAATTTTATGAGGAGCAGCTGAGGGAGCTGGAATTGTTTAACCTTGAGAAAAGAAGGCTCAGGGGGAACTTAGCACTCTCTACAACTACTTGAAAGGAAGTTGCAGTGAGGTGGGGGTCGGCCTTGTCTCCCAGGTAATAAGTGACAGGGTAAGAGACAAATGGCCTCAAGTCATGCCACAGGACATTTAGATTGGGTGGTAGGAAAAATTTCTTCACTGAAAGGCTTGTTGTCAAGCACTGGAACAGGCCACAAGGGAAGTGGCTGAGTTGCCATTCCTGGGAGTGTTCAAAAAACACATAGACATGGTGCTTAGGGACGTGGTAGTGGTGATCATGGCCATGCTAGGTTAATGGCCAGATTTTATGATCTTTGTATTCTAAACAATTCTGTGACAAACAAAAGGTGCATCACCTTTCTTTTCCAGGTCATGAATGTTTTTCTGACACACCTTTTTTTAAGGTGGTAGAGTTTTGTTAAACTTCAATATTTGAACAGTCCCTCTGACCCATTTGACTCCTGTTGCTGGGAGGTTTATTACTTAATGCTTTTTTTACTCGGCCTCAGGAATTTAATCTTTATAGTCCACGGCTGCAGTTAAATGCCACAGTGAGGAGGTGTATGTGTTTCTTTAGCTTTGATAACTTTTCCAACAAATGGTTTGCTTTCTGTTTTCTCACCTTTTGGAAGTAAGGCAATTCTAGCTTATTATGAAAAGGTTATGATTAAGTTTAGAAGCTTCTAGAAACTAGAAGGCACTTCTAGGTTGATTTTACCTTTGAGTATAGATCGTCCCTCACCAGGTTGAGGGACTGTTCTGTTGAACAGTATTCCAATTTATGGAATACTTGGAATATGTATTCCTGTCCTAAACAAGTTGATAGCTGAAAGGGCAAATGATACTTCATTTGTTTTTTCAATACTGTTTTGCAGACTGATGGATTTCTCTCTTTCTTTTCTCTTTAATGCAGGGGCCAACATAAGGCGTGTGCTTTTGCAGCAGCAGGACATCAGCATTTTAGATCGTCATATAATTGCTTCTAAAATCCCGTTCTGATTAGACGCTGATGTATACCTCCTGGTCAAAAAATCCCTTGCTGGTCCTGTGTATTTAATGGGGCACTCTGTGTTAACAGGGTATGCTTCTGACGTGGTGATGATCCCAGTCACAAAGGCAAGCTAGGAGGATGAGGTTTTAATCAGACGCTGTGCTGTAGTAAAAAGGGAAAGAAACAGACTTGATGAATATTCAAAATCAAACTATTTATTATACAAAACTTGGGATTCTGGAAAATGCCATGAATTCTTATTAAGAAAAGTTTTCATGGGTAAAAAAGGCAGCTAGAGTAGACTTTCAGTTGAGTGAAACCTTGGGGGAAAAGGTATGTGCAAACTGTGTACATTTGGGTAGTCTATTAACTCCATGGTTAAGTACCTAAGTAGAAGCTACCCTAAACTGAAAAAACACCCAAACCCTCTCAACCTGTCAACAGTGTTAGCATTCCTTGACTCTTTGGGCTACCCTTGTTTCTTTATCAATGTACACATAAAGGAATTTAACCTTTGAGCATAAACACTTTCACTGTTGTTCTATCTGGGGATAAAGTAAGATATGTGTGATAAAGGTGTCCTTACTGAAAAAAAGCCCATCTTTTAAAAAATGTTTGGAATGGGTGGGCCAAATGCTAAATGGATGAAATGGCAGTGAGCAGCTAGTCCTTAATATCATTGGGACTTTTTCCCCCTCTGCTGGAGATGACTCATTTTGTGACAATATGTGGAAGAGTGATGGTGAGCATACCTGTATCTTCCCAGTGCACTGCCTTTGTTGTTCAGTGCAGCTGTGCTGGGCACAGATCTTCAGTGTGTTGCCTTCTTTATCCTTAACAGCAATGCTGAAGGCAGCTCTGGGGCTTCTGATTTAGCATCACATCAAAGTGAACTGGCAGAAGCAATAGTAAAAGGAAGCTGCTAGCCTTGATGACCTGGAAATGAGTTTTAGCAATGTCCATTGTATCAATTTCAAATAGGAACTGTCTTTTTTTTTCTTTTACCTCTAATTTTGGTTGCTGACTAAGGGAACTGGCGCCTGTCTAAAGAAACTCACTGCACCTAGCATTAACTTTACTTACCCCTGTGGTAGCTCAGCCAGACTTAATCTCTGTAGTGAAGATGCAAGTCTAATACAAATGCCTATTAGCTTAGATTTATACTTCATTAGTGGCAGTTAAATGCCACCCTGACGCCCGATCCTGTCAGATCTCAGAAGCCAAGCAGGGTCAGCCCCAGTTAGTGCTTGGATGGGAGACCTCCTGGGAATACCGGGGGCTGTAGGTTCTAGTCATGAGGACTTCCTTGTCACTGCCCAAGCTCGCTTGGCCATGGCAGATGAACCTCAGGACTTAAACAGTGGGGCCAGTTCTACGCACACTGTGCCTCACCTAAAAAATCCACTGTGCAGGCTGGAAGGGCACAGCCACGTGGGGAGAGCCCTGCCCAAATCTTCCTTCTCGAAGTCTGGCCATCATACTTCATTAGCAACAATATTTAGCTAGAAATACTCTTTTGAGTAATTTGTGATTTTACAGTTGAGAATTGTCACCTCCATCATCACCTTTCCCTGTTACTTATTTCTAGTGCTGCAGCAGCTGGTGCAGCCATTATGTGTTGCTCTCTCACGGTGATATCCACACTGGGGTGGCATCAGGGCTTGCCAGGCTTCACAGCTGCTGAGAAATACGGGGGGGGAAGAGATATTGGATTAAGATCCTGATCTCAGGCCAATGGATGATGATACCATTCCAGCAGTGACAGAAGCAGTAACATTAAAAATGGAACATTGCTGCAGAGTGCTGGATGTCTCATTTCAAGTTAGCCCTGGGAAGTGTAGGGGTGTGTGTGTGAAAAAGCCTCCTTGCCAGGCTGGATCATCTTTAAAGTAAGTAGTATTTATACTATGATAATAATGTCAAGCAAAATAGGAATGACACAAGTAGATGCAGTCTTTTTTACTTCTTTTGTAAGCAGTATAGAAAATGTCCTGATCTAAAAAATATTCTCATAAATATTGTTACTTTTCCACAGCAAGTTGCTTCTTGCTCTTCTGCAGTGATAATCCCTATATAAACCACAAAACTGAAATTTAGCCTTACTAAGTCCTGTTGAACTGTAGCCATAGAAGAAGCACTTTTTTACTTGCAGTAGCTCACTGATCTTACTGCATGGGCAGGAAGCTGTGCTACAGCTGTGTGGTGATGCTGCTTTCACTACATGGTGACCAAACCCTTGTCTCGCACTGTGGCATTAGGAGGTGAGCAGCAGTAAATTCCTGTTTTGATATCATCCTTAGTTTTCTCTCCCCACATTTGATAAAATGCGGATCTTTATGCCCTGTGTGGCATAAACTGGAGTGCGAATGTGGAAAATTCCCATACTTTCCTGGCTTTTTAATTTTTTTAGTTGAAATAACTTTATAAAAATGATACCCATCTCACTGTGAGGACAGGCAGTGGGAAGACAGATTTAGTTCCCAGGTAACTGTTTTTGTCTGAGGAGCAGAACAAAAAAGGCTAAAATTCTTTCATATTTTTACTAGTGGCTGGAGGGGTTGGTCGGAGCTGTAATAATTCAATTAGGAAATGGCATCCCTTTCAATTTGAAGATGTGCACATCAGCTTTGTGTCCAGGGTTTTATATATCACACAACAATCTGTTGTGTCTGCAGTAAGTGGAAGCTCCAAAAATCAATGTACTAAGACTCCAGGGAGCCCGACAATTGTACTGATCAGGGCTGAGTAGTTGGGCAATGCTAACAAACTCCCTAAAGCCCCTGTCCAACAACGCTCAGTGTTGAAACTGGGGGGTGTATTCTGAGAAACGGCCTCCTCCTACACTTGTGAATTTGGACAGAGATGTCCCCTAGCAGTTACAGATACTGTTACCCTGCTCATCTCCCTTCAGCCCGCATCCCGTAACCCCGTTATCAGGACAGTGGTGCATTTTGGAGCCAGACATACGATAGGGGAGGTGTCTGCACTGGCTGTGATAAGGTGGTGCCAGCGCTGATTTCTGCTGTCACTGCTGTGTAACCACTGACAGCAGGAGCCAAGCTTTGCCTACTGACATGCTCATTGCTGGTGCAGCCACTGCAGATCCACCGCTCAGCCCCTGACAAGTGTGCTAACTTCATATCATTTCATTCAAAGCTATTTTTACAGTCCTTTGCCTCTTTCTGTGAGTGCTTTTTTTTTTCCTTGGGTCATCTTGATCTAATTATTTTCCAGGAAATGAGAGCCAATAAAAGAAAGCCTTTTGCTATGAATACATGTGTATTTTAAAATGTAGATATTAAATATTGTCCCTAAGCAGAAATAAAAACCAGTCTGGCATATGCAACTAATACTACAATTGGAGTGGCAGCTTTGAGCTTTAAATGTACTGATGTGATGGTATTTAAATCACGCTTACCACAGGTATAGCTACACTAGTGCAAAAAGTAGTTAATAACCAGGGTGTAAAGAGAAGGAAACCCTACTAAGTTAAGCCTGTATATTCTGGTAACTATCCTCATCTGGGAAATTACATTAGTAAAACCTGCCAGTATGGATTGCAATCTCGAATTCTACAGTTCTCCAGTACAAAACCCATAGTGAAGGAGTTTCAATAACACTACCCTTCCCACTAACTTCACATGGGGGCAGCAAGACATTGCTTTATCAGTGGGAAATACAGTTTTGCCTGAGAAGCGACTTTGCCAGGATAACTGTAAAAGATGCAGGGATTTCCAAGGCATGGCTCCAAGACGATTTGTTTATAAGTTAAAAATCACACAAACAAATGCATGGGCTTTCAGACTGGAACGAATTCCTTTATTTTATGTTACCAGGAAGAGGGATCTCTGCTGCTGAGGAAGTGTACAAACTGCAATAAAGTCCAACTCTTGTGGTAAACATGGCCTGGCTTTTACATGCCAAATCATCTAAACAATAGTACTATGATGATGAATTCTTGACTTGAAGAAGGGATGGAGAAAACCTCAGGTTACAAGTTTTAGTTTACAATCCTGATTTGCAATGCCACAGACACAACTATTGAGCCAAAGTAATTCCCAAATCCAGATTTTCAAGATTTCTAATAAGGTTGTGAAAGTGTTTGATGGTAATGAGATGCATGAGCTAAATATAATGAGAAAGGTACACAAATGTTTTTTTACATCCAGGGCTGGGCAGTGAAAAGCAGGTGATCTCATTTGTACCCAAGTGACAATGCTATGAAGAACGAAACAGAAAATCCCAAAGGGGAAGAGAAAAAAGCATCCATCCACCATGTAAAGTTTATCTCCAATGGGTCAAAAGGAAAAGAGAATAGGAGTTGCTGCTGGTTTTGTGTCTCTCTTACCATCTGGGGAATGTGGCAAGCTGCAACAGCATGGGTTGGAAATACGATAGGGAAAGCAAAACATCCCAAACAGCAAGAGCCACTTCCACACCCACAGAAGCTCACAGCAGCCTGGAGAGTTGCCTTGCAGGGCTTTCCTCTTCCTAGCTCTAAGGAGGTTCCAACCAAAACAGAGATACAGAGTAAGGCAAGAGGTCTGGCTTCCTGCATTATCTTGGAGGGTGGACACCCAAGGGGGAAGGAGAGGGACTGTTGTTTTTTACTTGTTACAGTTTCCTCTAATTTGTCCTTTCTTTTCTTTCCTTCCTGTCTGATGCGTGCTGGCACAGCCAGCCCCAGCAAATGTTTGCAGTACCTCACTGTGACCAGTTCAGCATCTCAGACTCAAGGTGGGGTGTCCTTGTTTTCCCCCTTCTTGAACTGGAAACTCTTCAGGATGAAAGACATGCTTTTGTATTATCTCTTTTCATGCCTTTCCTATTTTTATTCTCTTTTCTTAAAGTAGGAGGGGTTGTATTTACAAAGAGCTTTAGTAAATGAGGCCTGCCAACCTTAGGAAAGCAAAGCACCGTGCTCTGAAGGCACATAAATACTTTTGAAAAATCCTCATCTGTAGAGGGACTGTACTAGAAAAACAGCAGAAATGCCTTTGTTATAATAAGGAGAATTTACAAGGCACAAACATACTGGTCTTACACAGTTACTCAAGCATATGGTGGAGGTTATCCCATGGCAGCTCTGCCTGCAAGGATCAATGTCCAGGTTGGGCAGTGGCACAGGGAGCTCAGGCATGCAGATGTGCAGGTACTGCTCTCACACAGCCAGTGCAACAGCTGGACACCGCGTCCTACAGGAGCTGTAATGTGCTGTAGATGGGCTTAACCCCTACACTGCTGCACTGGCAGTTTGTAGCCGAGAGTGTTAAAAATTGTATGGGAAATGCACTTTTTTCAGTTTCAAACAACAAACAAAACTTCTTTTAACTCTTACTTTCCCTGCTCTGAGGGAGATTATTTTTCAGAAATTGCAGAATAGCAGGGGATTTCTTCAAATTACCAAAACAAAACATGGTATTTGCTTTCCTGAGATCATGGTTTTGACTGGAGAAGGGGAAAGAACATGTCTACTCACCCAATCTCCTTAAAAACTACACATAGTAGTAGGAGTAAAAATTCAGAGATTTATAGAAAAAAAAGTGAAAGAAAGTTGAAGCAGATAATTGAGATTTATAGACTATGAGACTGAATATCTCTGGGCTTTAAAAATCTCTTCCCACTCTAACATCTGTACAGTGTTTCATTTATATCTAAAAGCTGCACAATGCTCAGTTTGATTGGTTGCAGTGAACTTGGTGTCCTACAGGATCTGGACCTTAGTGGTGGGTTTATTTTGTATTGAAATAGATTGAGCTAATTTATGATAGACACAGAAAAGTAAGCGAAAAAGTCACAGAGTAGAAAAGACTGTTGCTGTACTTGTGAATTTTCACATATTTTGGTTCTAGATTTTTTTGTGTGCTTTTAAATTAAAATCATAGGGATATTACCTGATCAACTTGTAAAGACAGTGAGGAAAAAAAAAACTTCCACTAATTATTCCATTGCTAAATAGGATCTAAAGCATTTTGCAAAGTGCCAAATGTTTTAAGTTTTACAAAAGCATAATGAGGTACACTATTATCTCTGCTGCTACCCATGCAAGCTGAAACAAATCCCAAGCTTGAATATATAAAGTACATGATATAGATAATCTCTGCAGGGGATCTATTGCTGGTATTTTGTTGTACTCCTAATTTGGAGTACAGATAGGTTAGACTAGATAATTTGCTTTTTACCTATATTCTCATAGTCTGTAATTGCTTTTGAGAGAGATCCACCTTACTGAGTATCGGTGAACCATCAACTCGAAGGACGGGGCTGGGAAAGTATTTTGCTTGCCACGTATAAAAGAATTGAGAAGCTGCTTTTCTTATTATGAAAATGTGACTCCAACCCAGATTTAAAGAAAATGATCTCGTAGGAAGCTCTCTATGAATGCAGGCATTTAACAGCTGCTGTGCTGTCACTTGTGGCTGCCAGACGTCCAAAGACAGGTCACTGGCAAGAGCTCATGGTTCTAATTTCTTCCCCAGACAATCCCCTTCCCTCGCTGTGACTCATGGCTGACCCACAGCAGAGGGGTGTCTTGGGAAATGGGTGCTGCAGGCGATGCGGGCTGAGCGTACGAAATCCATCATCGGTCCCAACTGCCTATGTGGGCTCCTCTTGTGAGAGCTGACAGGTTCTGAGATGGAGCATCTCAAACTCCATCACTCAAATCGCTGCAAGTTTCTTCTCGTTCACCCAGCTAGGTTGATCGGGTGACGCAGAACCTGCAATCCCACTTTTCATCTTGATAACTACAAGCCTTTCCAAAGGTTAGCTGCTCCAAGTAAGGCATGAGGTGTGTGGGAACCACCTCTGCTCCCTGCCCTTGCAGCTGCCAGCCAGAGACTGAGCTGTGAAAGGGCTGCGGCTGGGAAAGAACTCGCCGGGAGCAGCAGCGAAACTGAAGGGGCAAAATGCAACTACCTGGGCCCGGATTGGAACAGAATCTGCTGCTCCATACCATCAGCTCCAGGAAAGCCTACAGCTCCAAGGAGTGCCTGATAAGGGAACAAAATAGAGGGATGAAAAAAGAGGGGGAAGGATCGGCATGTTATGAGGGCAGGACAGTAATTTCACTGAAGCTTTTCTTCTTCAAAGAATGAGAGAAATAACACTTTGCAGTCACCTTCCTTGTAGGGAAGGTCCTTACCAGCAGGATTTAAAAACAGTGCCCCTTATCAGAGCTGCCCTTTTTGTGCCTTTTAATTCAAGGAATTTTTTGTTTTACTTGATGTAATGCTGTTTTAAGTGAAAGTTGTGGTCGGTGCCACGAGAGATGTCTCAGAGGGAAAGAGAAAACACAAACTTTCTTGACACTTCAGCAGCTCAGGCGTGTTCGAAGGTGCATCCTTGGTCTGCCACTGACTTCGAAGAAGTCGTGAGGCAAAAATACGGGCGGCTGCCTTTTGGGGGGAGAGTTTCGGTCGTACCACCCGGCGAGGCGGCAGCGAGGACGCCTGGCGAGGACAACCACTGCGCGTCCTGGGGCAGCGGCGGCGCCATCCCTGAGCCGGGCCCTGGGGCCGCCCCCTCCCCTTTTCTCCCTACCCTTGTGTCCCCCTTTCCCCTTTTCTCTCTTTCCCCGTGTCCCCCTTTCCGCTTTCCCCCCTTTCCCATGTCCCCCTTTCCACTTTCTCCCCTTTCCCCGTGTTTCCCTCTCCCCGTGTCTCCCTTTCCCTGTGTCTCCTTTTCTCTCTTTCCCCGTCTCCCTCTCCCCGTGTCTCCCTTTCCCCTTTTCCCTCTTTCCTCATGTCTCTCTTTCCCCCTTTCCCCGTCTCTCCTTTTCCCCTTCTCCCCCTCTC